>CM062839.1:19184977-19542611 GCA_031772345.1 Himalopsyche anomala
ATTTTGTATAGAAATTTTTACATGTCACATTTTTTTTAAGTTTTCTTAGTTCACCTATTTAATAGAAAATAACCGTGTTCAGTTTTTGACCCACGTCACAGAGTAAAGTGGAACAATGAGAACAGTGTCGTCAGGATTGACTTTCAAAATTGTATATAAATAAAACTGTAAAATAATATTCAAATAAAATGAAATAAGTAAAAAAGTGGTTAAAAATTAAAAGCTTAGTTTAAAGTTAGCAGGGTTCAGAAAACTTTTTTGTAAAGAAGCTTTTAAGAAAAAATAAACCCAACGGGCCAGGAAGTAAACTCAAATAGTTTATATAGACGATTGGCTTTGATAATATTCATACTTTTATATGTTTATAAATTAAAGAATGTATTATAGAAACTTTATTTGTTTCGGATTCAATTTTCGGAACAAATATAGTATACTATTTTTAAAGTTCACTGATGAGAAGAATTGAAGTGCTTTTTTTCTGAGAAAACCTTACATCAAACTGAAATTACAAGCTTTCTATTATCAACATGATTTGTGACTCAATCAAATTCAATCAACGAATCATTTGAATGAATCGCAAATGGGTAATGAGCTGTGATTTTCCGAAGTCTGGTTTAAAGGATGGTGATTGAAACCAAGCAGCTAGTCAACACAATAATTTAATAACGTGCATGCATATGTCATACAATTCTCTTAATCCGTTAAAATAAACAATTTCGCTATGAAATAACAATCTTTAGAAATTATTTACAATTAATTAAAATAACTGCGGTACAGATATAATTAATAATATATAGCATTCCGTGAATCTCCGCAGCAAATGTTTGCCAGTTTATTTTGTTTGTGTTCCTGTTAAAACAATGTTTTCATAATAATATGGAGATTCGTTTATCAAATTAATTATTTTCAAAACACACTGTCTTTTTCAGTGGGTAAACATTTGCCGAGCATACGCGCAGATCTAATACAACAACAGTTCATATACAGGAAAACTCGCATGGGGTGATTGATGGACAGTTATTATACGTTTTTTAACAACAGTTACCAGGAAAATGTTTGCTAATTATAATTTTATTATTATTTTGGCTTTACATTCCAAACATACTCATACGACAGCGCTTCTTTTTTATGATTCCGCGTCGCAGTTTATAATATAAACACATTTTTTTTTATTTAAACACAGTTTATAAAAAAAAAAAACAATAATAATGGTCAAAATCGTTGCTCACGGGTTCGAATAGCAGTACGGACAGTTTCATAAAATGATTTTTCAATTTATTAATGGATTTATAATCGATGTAAAAATAAAAGCCTTCCGCTTTCTGATCCTAAAAATGAGGCGTAGAGATAGTGATAATCTAACTACTGCCCCTAACTTTGCCTTATCGTTAAATCTTTACTTTCTTCTATATTAATGATTTCATGTATTATATAAATCGGTGATCTTTTTAATCAATAGAGTTTAACTGAACAATTTTTTTACGAGAACTTTTTTTTACTTTTTTATGAAGATGAAATATATAAAATTAGGACTAAGATATAACTAGCTGGTAAGCTAATCGGTATCTCTTTGTCCCATCTTTTGGATCAGATATATATTGAGAGAGAATTCCAGACATCGCAGACATCCATGCGTTTGAACAGAAATTTATAAATCAATACCACGGATTCTGTTTCAAATATGTTTTACTGCATCAAAAATATATGAGCAAATAACGACCGCTTAAATTTTTTCATTATGTGTTCAACTCTCATGAATTATTCGTCATATAAGAAAATGTGGGATAAATCTTCTTAGCGACTGTTTCTTTCTGAGGCAGCGTTTTTGGTTATTTTCCGGAACACGACGGCTACATACTCTATTGGTAAACAATTTCTTCAAACTGTTTTGCATGTTAAGCATTAACTAAAACACCGATTTTTTCCGCTTTGAGCGTATTCTCTCTTCTTTATTTCGATAAAACGTATACATCATTAAATAGATATCCGCTAGTAAATTTTATATATTTATTTTTTGTCTCGTCTCTCTTTTCATTCAACGAAGTATATATAATGTGTGCCTATGTCATACAAACATAATTTTTAATAAATAAAAACAAGAATTATAATTGAGTAACAGTACATTTCAAATGGCTCCTATTTTTCCTGTCTGAATTTTATATAATACAGTTTCGGTCATAATTTTTATCACATTTGTCTGAATTTATATTACATTGAACAGAATTTATATATTAAATGGTCATAATATAGTGTACATAGAGGAGAATAAATTATGATCATTAATGATCAAAATTGATATAAAATAGTCATAATTTAAATGAAATTGAAAAAAACCTAACCTAACCTAACCAAAATGGTTATAAAAATCCGACTTATTTTTTTATGATATTTGAAAAGTATTGAACCAGTGAATATCATAAATAAAAACAGATATGACTTGGGTGTGAATCTATCAGAAAATCGTTCAATCAGTGTTGTCAATAAATTAATAAGTAAGTAGAGGATTTACTGTATATGTATTTCGAATATTGGTTGGTTTTTTTGGCTGGTGCTTTTAAAATAAGTTTGCGACCCATCTAAAACTTTTATCTTAAATAATAATATATACCGATATCTCAAGTCTGGTTCAAATAATGCTTTTATTATAGCCGAGAGAAGACTAATTGAATTACTTAACATTTAGACACAGACAAATTCTGTAAAATCATTTAGTCAAGTCAATCGATGTTGCTCTATTTTCTGTTCGAGTTGCGACTTCCCCCTACTTCGTTTCTTAATACTAAACAATTCTAAACATATTTTCAATGGATTCGGAGGTACTTTTTGAAGTTCATTTTTAATATATAAAGTTTAAATTGATAATGTAGAGTCAGGTTACTAAAACATGACTTAAATCTTACGCTTATAGATTACAAAATGAATGATAAGGTTTTTTCTTTCTAGTGGATGCAAAATGGAAAAAAAAATACTAGCCTATTTTTAAAAATCCATTCTCGCTCTTAATGTGAAGCATATAAATTTGTTTCAACATAATTTGTCTACGAGAACTAGACTTAACCTTTTAGCTGCCGTAGATAATTAATAGTAATTACCTAGCACGCCGGCTATAATTTGTAACTATTAATTTAATTAGTTATTGACGAGATAACTCGTCTCTGGCGTGTTGAGCACGAAAAATTTTACGCGATATCTCGTCTGTGGCAGACATCAAGTTAACTCAAATGCTCAACCACTGTTTTGTTTAGAATAGAGTAGATATATAAAGGTTCGGGCTTGGACATGACATGATGTTTGCTAATCGCTCTTGTAACATCTCGTTATTTTAAGATAAGTAGGGTAGGGGGTAATTATTGAACATCCAAAACACTCTGCTTTTGAACAGAAATCGATAAATTTATTGAAATTCTGATGTTACGACGTTATGCACTGGACAATGGAACCGACTAGATTAACATTTTTTGTCGACTCTAACAAGTGTTTGATTTTTAATTAATATGTTTTTTTTTGAGCTAAAAATGATTTTTAACTATAAATATATTCAATACATATTTTAAATTCGACAGTTTTCTCAAATTATTCATGACGTTTCGACAGTCGAAAGTGAGGTATAACATTTATACTTTTAGCTTACGATTTGCGGTCAGAAAGCTAACATAAATTAAATATTCATTTATTGCAGTGGTAAATTTAGCCATTGTATGAAAACACATTTAAAATATTTTTTTAAAAATGCATTTCTGTACAAAAAACGTCTCTTTTATTCCGGCACATGAAAAGCAAATATTCATGCGTGAAATATCAAAACATTATATTTTTGCGAGGAATCCTATATACTCTCGCGGGCCAAATGTATTCATACAATATGCAATTTTATTTGAAATTTTTGATACCACAACGAGCGTTGTTCAAAAATAGCACACGCAAAGGCTTCTCGGGTGCTTTCCAAACGCGGCTGACTGGCAACAGCCTCCCGCGAGCTTTTTTCGTTGTTGTAAAAAAACGATAACAATGCGAGAATTCAAATATTGAGCTTCCGCTATGTGTTAACATTCTGCCAGAGATTTGCAGGTCTGTTTACGAAATGAGACAAAAAGTTGCGCAAAAAGCACAGATTTGAGAATTCATTGAAAAGAAAAAATATAATTCTCTTTACTACTTTACATGCATGGTGCATAATAGCGTCACGAAATTAGTTTACTATAAAAAAAAACTGTTGTAACACCGTTGCCGTTAAAACAATTATCTATTATTCCAAATTTTACCGTCACATTTTTTACACTGTACAGAAAAAAACGGATTGTTTCCGTTTAACACGATAAAAAAATAAAATTCACATTTATTTATTTTCATACAGTGAAGTGAGTACATGACGATTTTGTGTTTTAAGCTAAATTGCCCATTAAATTTTAATACGTCTTTTCTATAGCTCCATAAAAGTACAACTAGAAAAAAATACTAAATTAAGATTTCGACTGAAGGTGCTTGGTGTAATTTCAATATTAAATTTGAATCGTTCAAATGTACATTCACACAAATTTTGTCACTAACGAACCGGGTTTCGCCTTTCGGCATCATCCGTGCATTTGATCGCCTGAAGATGCCGAAATGCGAAGCCCGGGTCGTTAGTGACAAAATTTGTGTGAATGTACATAATTTGAACGATTCAAAAAAATACTAGTTTTTTTCGATAGGTAGATGTTTGGATATAAAGACATTACCAATCTCCTCTCAGTTCCATACAAATACAACTCAAAAATTCGTTTTATAGTTTGGTCAACGTATCAATAAACTTGAATTGATTTGAGATAAATGACTAAATGATTCACTGAGAAGGTGATACATATAATAATTATCACTTTTTTACAACTCAGTTTAGATGTGTCAAAGTCAGACATATCTCAAAACTATAAATTTACACATTTCATGCTACGTTTATATGAAATCAACAACCAAAGATTTAAAAAGACTTATTTGTATAAAACAAATATTAATTTGTATAAATACTAATCTGATGAATCCCAACACTTTTATTAGATTCGTTCGTTTATTTTTTTACGCAGTATTCTAAGCACGTATAAAATTTGCAAAAAGAATATCAGGAATAATAAATACTATAATTTTCCGAAATTATAACCTTTTACGCCCACATAAACAACAACATTGTTTTTATGTTATTAAAAATAATATTAAAACATTAAAATTATTCACTTAATCGATATAATATTATGTGTATTGGTGTTTGGTAAATTTTCATGTTAATAGCTCTAAGTCAGATATATTTCAGAATATACAAAAAGTAAATTCTCTTTGCATTTCTCAAACTAAATTTACTTGAACCGTCAAATTCATTTTGCGAATTTTAATTATTATTTAATTCTGCAATACTCTCTCCAAACACGCTTAGACCAAAGCAAACATCATATGGGCCCATTAGAGTTGAAGCTAGGCCAAGTATTATTTAGAGAAAAAAGTTAGACGCGTTTTAATATTCTACACGTCTTAAAGTATCGTAAAATTGAAGTAACGCCAGATAATATACATAATAATAGTACTATCACCGTAAAATAAAAATATGCAATCCACCAAAACACCAAATAAAGACGTGACTGTACTTAAAAGTCCAAGAAAAGTGTTTTACCATTTTACTACATGGCTCAATTCACCACTCAGGGACACATGTTATTATGTCGCTTAAAATTAACAATACCTTTAATTATATATGTTTATAGTTTATATGCAAATAAAACATTATTTCTGTGTTGAATTTCTTTTTTTTGAATAATATTTTACGACTAAATGATTTCTTTAAATGTAATATGATTGCTCTATAGCAGAGATGGGCATACACAGAGCCACACCATCACAATTTTCTACACTAGCCCCAATTCCTATATAAAGTTTATAAACATTTGTATTAATATTGGGAGCCGCGCTTTTTTTTAAGTTATGATAAATAATTATGCTTCTTATATACACACGATACACTTATTCACTAGACTTCAAGTTCATTTGTACACTTAAACGTCTGAAAACACCAAAAGGCAAAACCCGATTCGCTTGTGACAAAACTTGTGAGATATACAAAATTTTAACGATCCGACATTAAATTTAAGTATCTTGTGTCTTTAAATTTGTACTTTACCGGATGCGTAGTCAAGTGTCAAAGCCATGAGTTCGAGTCCCAGTTAGCACAGCTTGTATAGATTAAATTTTCAATCGATTTATAGATTTCTGTTCAAAGGCATGGATGTATGTTAAGTATTGACTTAACTTCGCACCCATCATATCTTCAAAAACTGAACGTTGCGAGAGCAATAAGCTAACCACTATTCTTGTCCTTGCCTTATCTGTCTATCTCTACTCTCTAAAAGAGGTTGAGCAACAGAGTTGCATAGAGTTTTCATATAAAATCTGCTGTTGAGATAAACTCCATTAGAAGCGGACATGGTAAAAAAAGGTGCCAAACGTCCACTGCTACGGATTCCGACTCATTTAACAGGGCATTTTCCGCAATCATCAATCATCAGTTCAATCTGTTTTCCATACGATGCCATGAACTCTTTCAAAGACCTGTTATCTGGTCTCGATATAACCATGTCAGCGTGACTAACCGTGCTGACAGTGTTGACTGATAATCGCATCGTCTAAAACTATTTCATATCCGGTTATTACCAAAGGATGATTCAGTTCTCTGCTTTGGAGTTAAAATTATTCAGACTTTTTGAAACTCAACTTGAATCTTGACGGCGCGTCGTGTGTTTGGCGCAAACAGCGGCTGAAAATAGAGTCGCCGATAATGCCAAAAGCATAACATTTGCTGCGGGACTTCCCTGAGTGTTTGCGAATCACTCAGATGCGGGGCTTTTGCTAGCGCGCCATGCAATACACACAACTCCGCGCGGGAGATATATGCATTTTTAAGGTTTATCTCTCGAAATATTGCAACCACGCGATATCAAATTCGCATCTGCCAGAGGACGGTTTGTATTTTTACGCTTCCATTGAGAATTTTATTGTTCTTTCTATGTTTTGTATATTATCACTTGTGTCTGGTTATTCACCACTTTAGCTGTAAAACATTTATTTATTGATTTGGCATTTACTTGGTAGAACTCCATTTTAATAGGGTAAAAATATCAAGGTATTTCAGTTCTATAATTATTTATATGTTATATGCTGATAGCTATTTCGGCTTTCGCCATCGTCAGAACTATGCTTTAAACGTAAATTTACTCAGCTACTGACTAAGAAGAGATACATCTCTTCTTGATGTATCTCTTCTTCTTCTGAGATGTATCTCTTCTTAGCCAGTATATATAGCTGAGTAAATTTACGTTTTAAAGCATAGTTCTGACGATGGCGAAAGCCGAAATAGCTATCAACATATAACATATAAATGATTGTAGAACTGAAATACCTTGATATTTTTACCCTATGTAAAACATGTTTTACAAATAACAATGTCGAGCCCATGGTGTAGTGGTCAAAGTCGTTGGCTTACGCGACAAATCCAACGGGTACCAGTATGAACAGCATTTTTCTTATCGACTTATTGATTTCTGTTGGAATGTATGGACAAGTTGGTTTTCTACCACCACCCGTTGTGTATATGCAGCCAACAGGAATGTATGGACATTTATTTTCTCTAAAGTTTCTTCTCATCCTTGTTATTCTAAACATAGCAAGAACAATTAGCTAACCAATTATACTGACTAGCCTTATCTTTTATATCTCTATTTGCTTCTATAAAAAGAAAGGTTGAGAAACTGAGTAACGAGCAGTTATCATAGAAAAACTTTAAAACAAATAGCGATCGATTATGTAATACACATAATATATTAAGCAAACACTACGAAATGTGACCCGTTCAATCACAGTACAGATAAATTTGACCAATTAATTTTCATTTGATTTATTGATTTATGTTCAAAATCATGGATGTATGTGATATCTTGAATTATCTCCCACCTATACTTTACTTCAAACCAGCGCGATAAGCTTACCATTAGTTCTGTTTTAGTCATATAATTATATCCCTACGCTCATTAAAAATAGAGAGAGAATAACAAGCAGTTCTTGCAAAAAGAATTATATTGAAATAAACTCTATAAGTAGTTAATATGCTCTATATTGGGAACGGCAAGATTTTAAAAAAATATGCACATCAATCGTGTTAATTTTGTGCAATATTAAAATTGAATTCAAACAAAAATGCATATAATACGTTTTAAGCAACAACAAAAAAACAGTCAAGCAAAATGTATCAAGTCTTCAGAACTCATTTCAACCAAATCTTTTAGTGTCTTACATTTATGAGTACTATTTTAATATGTATAGTAATATTGTTAACCCTCAAAAGCTATCGTCAGATCCGAGTAAGCTTTGCCAGTAACTTAAAACAGCATATATAATAACTGCCTTTCAAATCGTTACACCCAACCACATTCGGTGAAATTATTCCGACTGCTTCTGAATTCGGGATGCACTTTCTTCAACCGCAACCACTCAGCAGTATCTTCAGAATCTGCATCTTGGATAGATGATATAATGACTGGTTTCATTTGAAGATTTCAACGGGCCTCCAAAACGGCAGTGGCGTGTATTTTTTGACAAAATTTTAATTGCATCGAAAAGTGATGATAAATAAATGATATGTACATTACATTATTTATTATTATAAGTACTCTCTAACACGTTACATAGTTTGCGTTTTTTATTTCTTAGCAAATAACTTTTTTTATCGTTTGGCAGTAAATCGTTATAATTTGTAACATCGACTGTGAGTGCGTGTACCAAAATGCATTTTTTTTTTAACTTTTCCGGTTCTAAGCTCAAGAAATGCGACCCCAATATCCACATTTTCTTAAATATCTATTCTAATATGGGTGATACAATGTTTATAATTAAGGTATTCTTATATCATAGTTTCTTGGACCTTTTGTAGTTTATATAAATACGCGATAACGCGATAACGAGATAAGCTCCCGCGATAAGCGATCGTTCTTAAGATAGCTAGGCTAAACGCGTCAGTTGCAAATTCATATTTGTGCTGGGATGACGTCTTTTTTACGCGCAACTTAAAAAATGATTATTTATTAAAAAACCTAAACGACCCTTATCGGCAGAGAAGTATTTTTCTAGTCTCCGAGCCGCGATATTTAATGTCAAAATTTGACAACATTGTGCCATGCATTTAACAAATAGTACGATAATTTATTCAGTATGTACATAAAATCAACGTTTTAAAAAATATGTTTTTAAAAGAATTGATTACACGCAATACTAATAAACCAAAAATATTATTTTCATAAAAATTGTAATGTTCCGCTACTGGAAAGCATCATCTTTTGAAATAAGATGAGCCCGCAGATCTCAGTTGCAAATTTTCGTAATTTCATGAATACTCACCTACAACTTTTATGACTTAGAGATACATGTATACACTTATAAATAAATATTATGTATATGTATCAACCGTTTCTGTGTGAAAAGAAAATGATAATATATCAATTTAACAATTTTAACGATAACTTTAACTGAAATAGAATTGATCTCAAAAAATAACTTTTTCATACGAATACGTATCCACTATGCAGCTAACAATATATTTGTGGGAAATCTCGCGACGTCTTTTCAGCTTTTTTTTTGCCGCCGAGCAAACGCGACACGTTTGCAAATTCTCAATGCATTCTCGATACATATAAACGTTACGTTTCTGTCTGAGTCATCTTTTTTTTTACAAAAATATATTCTTTTTAATCGTTTTATATAGATATTTTTTCACCACAACACTTTGTGTTTGCAATGTCTTGTTGCTTTTACAATTTAATTTGTGCTAGGCATATCAATTAAAAAACGCAAAATAAAAACATGATGCTGTTTACTCATTAAAGCTAACGTTGCCTTATACATGTGACCCATGTTTTTTGTACATTTACCTATTTCGTAAATTTAAAAAGAAACAATTTTTGTCGATACTCTTATGGAAGATTCAATTTAAAAAAATAATTTCAAAACAAGTAAAAGCTCAGCATTGAACATTCTTACACGTTTTCGGGAACCAATTACATACTGAAGATTATTAATTCGTAAAACAGTTTATTCTTTGGCATTGCGATGTTTTGTCTGATAATGCTTCTTAATGAAGATAAGCACGTGTCAAAATTTGTGACACAAGTCGAGTGACAAAGTTATCAAATTAAATTTATTATTAAAAATTAACTTTTACAAAGTCACATCAAATTCATCAAAAAAAAAATATGAGACAGCGGCCGTGGAACTTTTTTAACCATTACCCCAAAATATTATTGCGTAAGTCGATATTACCCCCTCATTTTGAAAAGGAGACAATCTATGTAAATTTAAATTAAACATGCTGCTTCATTTTTGATACAATAACTTCAAAATTGGGCCTTTTTGATGTGAGAGCAATTTGAGTACAGTCTTCGGCGTTTAATCGATTTCTGTTCCTCGTTTTTGTATTCATTAGAGTGGAAAAGCCTCGTTCACAAATGTAGGTTGTTGCAAATGGCAGCAACTTTTTTATTTATTACCCCCAAAAATTTCATTTTTACCCCATTTGGGGTAATTTACCCCGTTTCCCCGACCGCTGATCGATGTTATGGACAGTCATCTCATCAAAGTCAGAAGAAAATATTCCACTTACACGCTTTCATTTTAAAAAAATAAGTCATCCGTATTTTATAGTTGTTAATGTTTTTTTTATAATTGTAACTTTTTGGAACAAACGTAAATAAAAACTTTATTTTAATCTTTTATTAAGTTATGTAAAAGATCCAAGAGACATGTAATTTTAATTCATACTTAATTAAATAAGTGTTTTTACTCAATTTTTATTTTTGATATGCAAAAATTCCTTCGTAAATAGTATCACAAAGTGCTTAATTATAATGAATACATTTTGTTTTGTAACGTTGCAAAATGCATTTGGCTTATAATTGCAATCCGTAAAATGCATTTCTGATTTTGTACTTTAGCTGCGCTGAGCAGGCATTTGTGATTTGGAGTGACTGTAATTACAAAATGGAACATTTTACAAATTAACCTGCAAAGAAATAATGCAACGATAATTAAAACTGGTTTACACAACAACTTGCGATAACCTTAACTAAAAAATGCAATACTTGAATTACTTAAAACGAACCACTTTTATTTCTGTGTGTGAAAGGAAAAATGAAAAATTTTATGACGGTATTTTTCAGAAGAGTCAAAATAATATATGAATTTGAATAAACTTAGATATATTATTTGATGTTTCAACGTGAAATTTACTAATTCAGCAACGATTATTTGACTGGTCTTCTTACTTCTATAGTTATTATGGCTTATTTTAAATCATTTTATAAAGTTTTAGTTTAACGCTTTTTTTTCTTTTTGCGTACAGGCCTTAGCTCCGTTATAAAAAAATTACATACCGATAATCGATCGTATATTATTAAATCATTGTTTAAGCACTGAAATTTACTTTCGGAGGTGTTACGTATTTTTTTCCACGTCCCTCTTTTTTTATTCTAATTCAGGACTTTTTCATCCATGTTCACTCTCAATAAGAAGCGTATGTCTTCCTAATGAAGGTATCTCCATAGAAGTTTTTTCTTCGAGAACAGTTTGTTGCTCAGTTGCTTAACCTGCCTTTTCCAGAGAGATTCGAAGGGAAAGAAAGATATTGCTAGGATAGGACTAGTGGTTAACGTATTGCTCTCACTACGCCTAGTTATTGAGAGATTGGAAAGGTGGGAGGGAATTTTTAGACAAACACCCATGCCTTCGAACATAAATCTAAAAAATGTTGTTCGGACTGGGACTCAAACTCGTGAGAAGCCAAAAACGCTATCCTCTGCGCCATAAGACCCGATTTGGGACATAGCTACAGCAATTAGCTTATTACGAATGCTTTCTTAGTACCATTCCTAAATATTTACCCTTATCCCAAAGGCAGCTACTTCTATTAAAATACTTAAATAATCGAACCGATTTTTTTTTCGGCATATATTTACATATGTTTTGTTTGCATATTGTAAATAATTATTATGTATATTGTGTTTATAATACATTCCTTTTTCACCAAGATGTTTGAATCCATCTTGGAATATTTCCCAAATAATCCAAAAAAAAATCCAACCTTACCGTGCGGGCATTTTCAAATCTAGGCAATACCAAATTGGACCGTGAGAGCCTTAAATCTCTAGTGGCTTTCGAGGAAATCTTTAAAAAGGCCCAGAGCAGCCTCTGGCAGGCATTTCTAGTAGATTTTGAGGAAAATTCTCCAAAAGCGGAATAATTTGAGCATGCCTTCGTCATTATGCGGCGTTTTGTGAAAATTCGAGACTTTGAAATTCAATTTTATAATGATGTAATAATATTCACTTGGTAGATAATTTATACTTTAAAATCGAAGTATTTTTTACGCAAGAAGATTGGTTTGAAAAAGTTTTTTTACTCAATATAAACAAGACTTCCAATACTGACAAATATTTTTTCATTTGTTTATATTATTTGAATGAATAATTGTAGTGTTCTGCCTATAATTTCGACAAAAGAGAGTCAGTATTTATATAATCGGCTCTTTAGATTTTGGATACTAAAAGCCATTCTATTGGTCACTCTTGTCTGGACTCGTGTCCCAGTCAGGACAATATCAGATTTAGATTTTTCTGTTTGTGGTTTCTCTTTTTCACGAAGTAACTTACATTTTTTTCTTCGAGCTTATCTCGAATGATTTTCTAGTTTCAAAATATTTAGCAAATTGGAATTAGCTGTAATTTACAATGCTTTTTTTATGTTATTATGTTATAATAAAAAATGTATGATCACAAAACTATACGTAACCGCACAGAAGCCTGAATACTGAAAAGAGTTTGTAAAGAGAAAAAATTGGCTTACAATCAGTCTCCTTGTTAACATATTCTTATTTTCAGGCACAAGTCACATTGAAATACTCAAAAATCTGACAATTTATTATCATCATTTATTACTAAATATGACAACGAAAGCTGAATGCAAAAAGTTGTATTTTTGACATCAGTAATTTACCTTTTGCCGCCTGTGTGGTCGAGTGGTCAATGTCGTTGGCTAGCGCTACGAAGAGCACGGGTTCGAATCCTAGTACAGGCAGTTTATAAACGATTTATGAATTTCCGTTCAAAGGCATGGATGTATGTGATTTCTTGAATTCCCCCCTTCCACCCATCCTATCCTATGAACGAGGCGTATCGAGAGAAACCTCAACCTCAACCTATCTTTGGAAAAAGAGAGGTTGAGCAACCGAGTAACAAGCAGTTCTCGTAGAAACACTTCTGTTGAGATAAACTCCATTAGGAGCCCATATGCTGCATATTGGGAGCGGACATGGTAAAAAAAATACCTTTAGTGCGCTTTGTATAGTGCTATTTTTTAAAAATACATTTGGACTACTTTTTAATGATTATTAAGCACTTAAATATATTATTCTGTTTAAACTCTATGTTTTTTTAGGTATTATCTTTTTTTTATTGAAATAGCTAACATGTATAAATAGACAATAATGGCTATTACTGAAATCGATTTCAATAATAATATTTTTATAATATTCGGTTATCTAAATTCTAAAGTAGTCAGAAAAATCTTATCGTGATACATTATACAGTACTCCGAATACATTTTCTAACAGGCTACAGATTGAAAAAACTTCTTTTGACGGATGCATCTCGCATGTCTAATGTCACGCCTTTGTATATCAGTGACTTCCGTGACTCTAGACGCGTGTCTATTACCATGAAGTGGGAAAAAGCGAATGCTGGTTGCACTTTCGCATTCAACTTCATGTGTGTTCCGTTCGGTGTCAGGCTGCAAATTGACTTCATTGTGTTCGCGAATGCGTTTATCGCAAAGCGAGCATTGTGACGTACGATACATATACGAACATATGAGACAACAAAGATGTCGGATTTTGTCGCTAATAGTTTTTCTTCTGACAACCGTGTGACATGACACGCGATAGCTTTATGCAGAAATACTTTTATCGCATGCATATTTTAAGAATGTCTTCAAATAGGGAAAAACTTATCGACGTTCTAAGATTTTTTTTTCTTGCCTTGAATATTGTTTAACACTCAATGTCTATTATAATTAGAGTTGTAAAGTAAGTATTTTAGTTTTGTATTATATATACGTTAATCGCTAATTATCTTTTGCATTTTAGTAGACTTCAAGGGATCACATTTAAAAAAAATATACATACTTAATTCTAACTCTTTCTGAACCAGTTTGAATACGCTTACCTTATATGAAAAAATCGTTTAAGTGACTTAATTGCTATCAGTTTTTACTTTTTGTCGATATGATCCATTTCAATTGCATTCCATAAGAATCGTTTTAATACCAACATTAAATATATTTTCATTGAAATATAAATGTACCATCATTATCACAAATTTATTGTTAAAAATTAAAATTATAGTATATGAAATAACAGCTGACGCCAATTTGCCATGCACATGACAAATATAAAGAGACAAAATATAAAATAAAACTACATAATACATCAAAATCCACATACAAAATCAAGAAGTAAATAGTAAAATTTAACAAACAGTTCACAAATACTATCACTAAAAATGTCCACTTCTCTAGGCAATGAGTTGATCAATCGAACGGCCCTAGGAACAGGTGACTCATACCTCCTAAGCGAGAAATGGGTTAGCTGTTTTGTAAGCTGATCCTAGTGCCAACTTAGGGACTGCAATCAACATGAGCGCAATTTCCTAATGCATTTGGCGGTAAGTGCAAACGCACGTCGCACATCTCGTTTCTTTCAATAACACTTTTCATTGGTGGGGCACCATTTTATAAGCTCCCTCTCTTTAGTAATAATACGTGTTTGGTCTCGGTGACCTCTGGGAAACTGAAACGGAATACGAATTTACTTGCATTCAACTTTGCATACAGTTGTTGACGTCAGACATTTCAAATTGAATATTTCCTACGACTGAGTGCTTTTTCTTGCTTCCAGCATACACTTTTATTACTCATACTATGGTTGTAAGACGGTGGAATTAAATGCGAGGCCCGAAGCCTCTAAACATCATATTATATTTAAACATAATATATTATTTCGAATAATATTTAAAAACATTTATTTATTTACATGAACATTGCAAAAAGTTGACAAATTATAAACTTAAAAAAGAAATACAATTTAATATTAACTCTCGCGGCTCGGAGACTAGAAAAATACTTCTCTGCCGATGGGGGTCGTTTAGGGACCCCAGTGGTTTCCTCATTATTGACCTTTTTCTTATGAATTTCAAAAAAAATAATAGTCTAAGAGCTTTAAAATATCTCTCTGCATCATTCCTCATACATTTTTTTATAAAAATCCGTGTTTTTTTAATGAATAATCATATTTTAAGTTGCGCGTAAAAAAGACGTCATTCCAGTACAAATATGTATTTTCAACTGACGCGTTCAGCCTAGTTATCTTACGAACGATCGCTGATAAGCGGGCGCTTATCTCGTTATCGCGTATTTATATAAACTAAAAAAAAGGTCCAACAAACTATGATTTAAGAATACCTTAACTATAAACATTGTATCACCCATATTAAAATAGATATTTAAGAAAATGTGGGTATTGGGGTCGCACTTCTTGAGCTTAGAACCGGAAAAGTTAAAAAGCAGTAGATTTTTTAAATTTCAAATTGACAAGGAAGTCAATTGAGTAAGCTCTGACAAACTCTACTTTAATACATACAAAATAGCATTCTTCGTAACTCGCCAATGTCGACATTAAAATCAATATTGTTAAAAACTGTTAAAGCTCCCTTATTAGAAGGCTGGTTGAGAGATCAAACAATTCATGTCCATGATTTCTCAAAAAATAATCAGGAACCTTTAGTTTCACATCCTCAAGAATGGTGGAATTCTCATTATTTCATATCAAATTGATGACTCCACAAACAAATTTTGAACATTGAGTACCCTGGAAAGATAGGGATTTGATAATCATAGATTCTTGATTTGATTGCGTTCGTATAATAAATAAAACATATAATTCATAATACTTCTTGACAATCATATATTTGAGAACTTCTTTTCCAAAGCAAACCTGTGGTATATTAGCCCTGCAAAATATGATATTTAATTTCCTGTTACATACCTTTAGTTCTAAGATAAAAACTCCGATAGAATGGAATTGTTTTATGCATAAACTTATTGTCGCTGAAATAAAATACTTTCAGGGATATCGAGACGTACCAAAAAGAATCGCACATTAAGAAAATGCTTTTTTGTGCGACTGTCTAATTTGATTTTATGAAAAATAGATTGATATAAATAAAAAAATATGTTATTGTAATAATTAAACATTCTTTACTTTTTTTAGAAACATGACCAGCTTAAGAATTATTTAAGCGAATATAATCAAACAATTCTTGCTCGTTACAATTTGTTATATTTTTCTTGATTTTTGTATATACTGTGAGACATCAAACACATACACACACTTTTCTCTGTCACATGTACAGAGAGAGCGTGTGAGATTGTAAGATTGGAATATTTTTAGAGGTGATTGAATTTTTAACGCATAGTTAGCAGTGTAAATAATTTTATTTATTTTTCCCCTAAAAAAATATCTAGAGGAAAACTTTATAACTTTCATCTATGGGCGTGTGGTTTTCAAAGGATGTTGTTAAAAAAATTCCAACTAATTGTGATTTAACGTCCAATAGTATATCGCTCCGATTTGCTTTCAAATATTAACTTTTTACAAATCTATTTTGTTAATTTGAAGCATAGAATGAAAAAATATGACTCCCAATAATCACATATTTGTGTTATATTCATATCGACTGTGGGAAGGATAAAGACGTAACCCACACATACACAAATTTTACAGGAGGCGCAAAAAACGTGTTTTAATGATTTTGGGTCATATGCAAATTATGAATTATACACAACTTTGAAGTGCACGTAGACTTCTAAAGTGATGTTTAATTGACATAATTTAATATTTATTAAAGAAATTATCTAGGAAAAACTTTTATTTCAGTCTTTTTTTCTTGGTTTTAATTTTTTACACGGTCATCTTTTTCAAACTTAAAAGTTAAATTTAGATACTAATTCGACGTTTTCAGCTTGCATCCTTTTGATAGAACGTCGAAAAAAACCTGTTTTCAAAAAACAGTGAGTTACGTCCTTTTTCCTTTCCACATTCGATATATAAAGTCATAATTAAATTTTAATAAAAAAAAATCTTGAGAAGGGGAATGAACTTCAGACAACACAACAATATAACACTTTGACACACAAACGTGCCTATACTCTTCGAGGGTTAACTTTAAACCTTATACTTACAATAAGAAGCGTTATAAATATCCGCACTTAAACATATCTTAATTTACACTACGAAGCATTTAATTAGTTTAATTTCCTAAGTATTTCAAAATCTGAAGTGATTTCGATCTAAACTTCAGTGAACTCTCCTGAAACGTAGTGCCCGTAACCCATTAACCGTCGATATTAATAACACCATTTACTCAATCGATTTACCGTCAACTGTAATTCCTAAACAGGACATGTACAAATAGGATTAGTTTACCGGGCAGTTTCCAGCCGGAAATCGTGACAAATGGGGGGAAGGGGGTTCGAATCTCGAACTAACGGTTTCCGGAAGTGATTGCGCCCCGCAGTTTAATTAATTGTTGGCAAGTTCAAGTTGCTTAACCACCGACATGAAGTTGCATACAAGACTGAGGTGGCTCGCTACTTGAATTGCCTGGTAATATATTCATTCTGTCATAATGTACTTGCTTGCAGAAGTTTCTGTGTACTATTACAATCTCTTGTTTACAGTTATATTACATATTTATATTGCAACAAAGCCAAGATGTTCAAATAAATATTTTAAATACCATTGAAAAGTAAAGTCAACTTAAACATATAATTACTTCTGGATTTCGGGTAGTAAACAATGAAATAATACTGGCAAACCTGACGATACCTAGCGACAGAAATAACTGGTAATATATTTCATTTCGGGTACAACCAAAAACTGTTCGGCTTATTCTTCTTATTTCCTGGACACATTATACACACGTGGGGTGTCAAACAAATAACAATATTTGAGTGAAGGGAGAACTAAACTAGGGTTCATATTGTGAGGTTTTGGAATAAGTTAGCCTTTGTCGGAGTATTTAGAACCATCCGCCAAACTAACTGCTTGCCTCAAAGTGGATTTTGTGGTTTATTTAATATTTTACTACATATAATTAAATTATTTGTCTAATTAACATAAACATTGCAGCATTTATTTCTGATGCTAAGCAAACTTTTATTAAAACGTATTAGTTTTTAATGCCGTGGAAGGATTTTAAATAAATTCTACGGAATTATAAATAAAACTTTACGAAAATATTATATTTTTTCCGCATATTTAAGCAAGCGTAGAATATTGTTTCTTGCAGATGGCTTATATATTGTTTTTTCAACTTTAGCTGTCAATTTTTCATTGTTTTTATTCGTTTTATTATTTATCAATTATAATAAAATGATTTTGTATGTATATAATTCATATTTTTTTAACAATATGTAATTTTCAAGTCACGGCTAGTAAGAAGTTGATTTATTAAAAAATGGTTTTGTTAACAGACTCGATAATGATTCTTAAAAATTATAAAAAATATAATTTGATAACTTCACAGGATGTGTAAAAAATATATGTCAGGTGTTTCGCTACTTTGAGAAGTATTTAAAAAAAATATTTTTCTATATAAAAAAAATGAGTTTTTTTCTTTTTTGCCAAACGCACAGAGGGGGTAAAATACAAAAAATATCTAAATTAACCTTATATTAAAAAGGTTATCCCACAAAGTTGTCGTCGAAAGCATTGAAAATACTAAAGCTTATTTTTGTTTCCTAATTAAATTCAAGAAACTATATAATATAAGAATATTTTTAATTTATCAGTCGATTTTTGTTTGATAGCATGAGTGTTTGTGATGTCTAAAAATTTTCTCCCTCTTCCGATCTTTCTATAATTGGGCGTAGCGTGAGCGATTAGTTAACCACTAGTCCTGTTCTAGCCTACTCTTTTTTGAAAAGAGAGGTTAAGTGACTATGTAATAAAAAGTTATCGTATTAAAAGTTCTGCTGAGATACCTTCATTAGGAGGTCATAGATTTCACATTGGGAGCGGACATGGGCTAGTGTAAACATATATTTTGCACACGTATTTCACAATTGTTTTTAATCAGATTACTCAGTTGTTGTTTTCTGATTCATACTTGAGTAAAAAGTGATTAATAACTTTTTTAAAATTCGAAAATGACTTATCAACCATGATTTATTTGTAGCTTCATTCGTTGTTTACTAACTTTAAATTTTTCGTATTGAAACGATTGTTATATAATATTTTTGCCTAAAGCTCTCCCATGAAATTTTCTCTTTGTTCAGTATTGTGTTATAGGGTAATGCAATGCGCAACCGTAAAGTGGGTGCGTGGAGCTTAATTCAATGGCGAGCCAATAAACATATATGTACGTTTATAGTTACATAACACTCCTGACATGGTGCATTATGCAACTTGAGAGGAAGTAGAAGCCTCTTGCAACAGGCTTGTTTACTACATCCTAGGCTTATAAATTGCTGCATTAGGCATCCATACATCAAGAGATGTTATTGTGAATTAAACAAGCACATCGCCAACGCTTATACAATAAATTTAATATTTAAATTCGCCTCCATACTTTAATTATTTAAAATAATGCAGTTAGTTATAATTTCGTATTTTTGTATTTTTATTCGAGTTCTCCTTAAATCATGTTTTAATTATTTAAATGTGAACGATGAGTTATTCTTTTCTTCTCACTGATATAACAGTTAATTTTCTTTCACCGTTTTGTAAAAGTATTATCATTACATAATTAAATGTATATATTTAGAAAAAATTTCGAGGTTGGTTATGCAAACGTTTAACACGTGCCACATTTTAGCTAGACAACAAACGTATCGGTTTCATATTATTAAAAATGTTTTTACATATTTCTGAGAAGTAGGAAAAAAATATCTTAGAGTATTTTGTATAACACACTTTTTTAATTAATGTTTCTAAATTCTTGTTTAAACTAAATGAACGATTTTTCTTTTAATTAATTGACATGGAAACTTGTTTTGTAAATTATTGGACAGGCACGCAACGAAATTGCGCAAATTAACAAAAAAAACACGGTTAAATACAAAAAGAATTTGATTTTAAATGCTTTCACATCCCTATAAATGTATATTGTAACGAATTTTAGCAATTGTATAATGGATTTAAAACATTTTATTTATATTTTATTTTCATAATAATTATGAATGTCTGACTTTCACGCTCAGCTACTTAGTTTTAAATAAGTCCGTCTGCGATCACAATTGCTTCATTTAGTTGGACCAACCAAGTACGAGGCCAAGAGAGTAAGTTACCTTAGCCAAATACAAAATAATCTGGGGCTTAACAAAACGATCCAACGAGTGATGTTAAGTGTGCGAGTGAATAAAAATTGCCTTTATTTCCTCGGCCAAAATGAAGCCCCTACACTCTGTAGTCACGTTGTTGACGCGTATGAACATACGTTTGACGAATCTTGAATTGAATCGAACGAAACCTTTGTAAAAATGAACTCAATCGCTAAAAACACTTATATACATATAGGCGCTTTTTTCATCTATATCCGCTGCCAATGTGAAACATTTGGCTTCCTAATGGAGGTATCTCTACAAAAGTTTTTTCTACGAAAACTGTATATTACTTAGTCGCTCAAACTCTCTTTTTTTCAAAGAGAGTAGTAAGGTTAGAAAGATAAATCTAGGGCAGGACAAGTGGTTAACAAATCGGTTTCGCAACCTACGCCCAGTTATTGAATGATCGGAAGGTATTTTTTAAACATCACAAACACCCATGCCTTTCTTCCATCCCTAAGAGATCCGGAACGGAAACCAACAACGCTAACCGCTGCACATAGGAACCGACGTGCAGACGTTTACTTGGTCAATATTGTTATTTGGTCGCGTACTCGGTTGGTCTAAATGAGGCTTAAGGCGGAGAATCATTGCTCCAGTGGTTTACTTTGTGAATCTTTTAACGTACACGTATATGTAATATTATGCTTGAACGGTGATATTGTCGTGTACAATATTATCACTTTACATGAATTTTGATTGTCATTTACACATTCGCTGTGATAGTAAACCGTATGTTAACACATTGACCTATCTACCGCGTGCTCAGTACATATAATAGGCATATTGGGAGATTAACCACTACAATGTGTATCTATCTACAAGGCCTGAATGCATTTATGCCCCAATAGATCTATTCAGTGGGCTAACCGTCACGGTTTAGATCTTAGATCAAAGGTTTCAATATACGGTATTTGGATTGATAGTATTTATCCTACAGCCTGAAATTTCGATAACAATAGTATATTTTTAAAGACTTAGTCAATTATTCACTATCAAGGAAGATATCTTTTTTCAATCATTTTTTTTTCATTTAAGATTTCGACTAAAGGTGCTTGCTGGAATTTCAATATTTAATTTAAATAGTTTAAATTGTGTACATACACACAAGTTTTGTCACTAACTACCCGGGTTTTACCTTTCAGCATCTTCAGGCGTTCAATTGCGCGGATGACCTTGAACTGCCGTTTAGTAAATAAATGTATAGTGTTTATATAAGAAATATGTGTAATCACTATGTTTAAAGCTAAAAAACACTGACGCCTGAAATCAAATTTTAATTGCTGAATATGTTTTTAACAATAATAAATTCTATGTACAAAAAAACTTTTTTATGATTACAATAATGTAAAAACATGTATACAAATTAGTAAATTATATACTACACATGTTTTAGCATGCTAAGGGATTATTTATTTCTGCTCCAAATAATTTTAGTGAACATGATCCTGTTAACTTTTGAAAACATGGATATGAACTATAAACGTGTTCCATTTAAAACTTGTATGTGGAAAACAAGAAAACAATTCAAGGCAAATATTGTAGATATTGTTTAATATTGTTTACGAAGATTATATAATGAAACAACTTTGTGTTAAGATATTCCATTAATTTATAAATCTAGGTCACAATTTCAACTTTGTATTACAAAAAAATGTGTTTAATTTAACGTATTGAAAATGTTTAATAACTAAGTTATAGTAACTATATTTCTAAAAAAAGCAAAACCTTGCATCTCACAACGTCAAAAAAATACTGAAATTATTTTAACTACATATTTGTTATTTAATTGGCTTTGTTGTTATTTTTAAGAATGCAATATCTCTTTCTTGCACATAATAAGAGAAAATGTAATAATCGTACTAAAATTATGTTTGGTTAAAGATAAAAACCTTTTTTAACAATGAGATTCGAATAATACGGAATGTTTGCAACAATATTGATTAGATGTAGTTTTGTTTTTGTCTTCTGTAAAATTTGAAACGCGTGGATCACGAAATACTGTTGTATCATGAAAGATACATATGTTTTTTACGCTTACGTATTAATTTTTTTTTTAATAACCACAAAAGAAATGAGAAAATTAATTAAGGACGACTTAGTCATACAATCTTTTAATTGAAGTATATAAGAAATCAATCAATAGCTGAATCTGATACAAAATGAACATGCGAATACCTGTAAGCTTTCTGCGATTCGTGTAACAACGCTGGTAAAGCTTTGAATCTCAATCCCTCAATCCATTAGGCCTGATTTAGAGTCTAAATCCCTCCGACATTGCCTCTAGAACATATTGTAAAGCCTTTCCTCTATTGTAACGACGGTAATTCATCGAATTTGAAAATTATCAATCTAAGTGCCGATTACAAATTTCAAATGTAAAGGTTTTTGAAACTCAATGTATGAATACATAATATATGATAAGTTTAGAGTGTACATTCTTTTATGTTAAAGGTAATGTAATTTACTTGTTAGAAGGTCCTTTTATTAATTTATTCTAGTAGGAGGCAATAACAACAATTACCAACAGAATCTTGAACATTCATATTTGGAAAAACTGCGATTTCTTAAATTGATTAATATAAAAACTTGGCTGTGATTTTGGTTTTTTGTTTTGCTTTCTGTGGTAGAACAAACTTTTTCTTTTCTCTACATTTAAAAAAAAGCATTTAAATGATTATTATTAAAAAAAATAAGGTTTGATAACTTTAATAAGCGATACGTGCTTTGCATCTTTAAGATGCATTATCAGACAAGTCATCCCAAGGAATATTAAAGTTATCAATTGTAATTGTTAATTAAAAGCCGATAAAAAGATATCGAGTAATGTATGCCTATAAATTATTTTTCATTTTTCGATTGATTCTTCGACTATCATTATGGATGAATTTAATTTTTAGTACCACTTTAATTCTTTTCTTGAATTACACAAGTACATGTCATTATTATTTTTTAATCTGATATTAAGCGTTTTTGACAATTGAATATTAAAATAAATGATAAATATAATTATGAATATCTTAACTTTTCATATTTTGTAGTATTCTTATAAAATTCAAATTTGAATTTGTCTTGTATCAACCGTAAAAACAACACAAGAGAGATTCTCGTGATGAGTGAAACCGGTCATTTAATAATCATTTAATAAAAAAAATTAAGTCAGCATGAAAAAAAAATATATACCGAATACCTTACTCTACGAATTGTCGATAAAAAACATAAAATTGTTTTTTATCATATTTTTCACAATAGGTTTCAAACGACTTCTTCAGTTGTTGTTTTTAAAAATGTGAATTCTTTTCTTAGATTTTTATTACACGATGTAAAAAATGTAAGAACCCACGAAACAATAAAATACGAGAATTTCGTTCAGCCTAACACGACTGCTGGGGGATTTTTGAAGCGTTGAATTAATGAATATTTTTTAGATTCAAAAATAAGCTTGACCTTTATATCTCATACATGAATAGTACAATTCGTTGTTAACGAACTAAAAATCCTTAAAATAAATCGTCAAAAAAGGCAGTATTACTGTTGTACTATTTTACGTACAGCATTCAATCTAGTTTTCGGCTTTTTGATGACGCCACAATTTTTTTTCTTGAAATTGATTTTTTAATTAATCATAGTAGGGTAGTGACCGTTTTTTTTACATAAACACATTTTTATGTTCGTTATTATTTTTATTTTTTAGCAACAAAAAAAGAGTTTTTAAGCATGTTCGTACTCAGTATAGATCACGTGTACTAGTGAACCATAATTCAACAGTTTTTTTCTCTGAAAACTGCTTGTAAATCAGATACTCAACTTTTTATTTTTTTGGATAACTTCAAGTTCTTCTAAAAAAATGTATATTCGAATTGCTATTCTCAAAAGTGGCGCCACTGCATGCAAGTAGTATTTTAAGCTATATTCGGAGTCGAAGTCGTCTTATTTTTTCACGACTTCACAGTCCTTGAATATATAATTCATATTATATTCAATACGTGAAAAATATTTATTGATATTTAAAAACTTAGTCGCAAGTTGTGGTTTGTAATAATTAATGCTTAGCCGGAAACTTTGAAATCAAATGGAAAATAGTTGAAGGCTGCATTTGACCTACAAACAAGAAATTTTAGTGGAATCGCCAAACTTTTTGTACTTTTTCATTGGATTACACTTTGATCTTAATTTCCGTATAGAATGAAAAACCAGTATGTACTTTTTAGTAATGTAAAAAGATTATCCAATATTTAATCATGTTTGTGTGTAAGGTATTTTTTAATCGTCTTCTTTGTCAGTATCCGTTTCATATCAAAAGCGTACAATCACGGTTTTACAAATCTCTTCACTTGTTCATTTACATCAGTGTCTGCCAAATTATGTGCCGCAGAAAGTATCAGGTGTGCCGCGGAGGAAGACGCCTCAAAAATTTTCATTTGAAATAATGCCTATTCATTTAAATTTTCTTCAATTTTAAATGAATTCAATATCTACGTATTCAAATAAATATTTGTCGCGTTCGCATATATAGTGGGCGACTTGACACATTTTCCACATTTCCGTTTTTTAAAGCATTTTTATTTGGTGTGCCGCGGAACAAAACCCATTCACCAGTGTGCCGCGAAGTAAAAAAAGTTTGGCAGTCACTGATTTACATAATCATCAGCTACGCAATAAAAATTATCGTATTATCATATACTTTCCGTTATCACACTAATATTATCAAATGCTTACAAATGACGTTGAGTGTGTAAGCTACTATTCTACAACTCAAACATCCAATCATAATAGAATTTATTTATTTAAATAACAGTATAAAAATCTTATGTATGTACTAATTCCACAATTACTTATATTATCAGTATTTATTACGCTTATGACAAGCATTTTAAGCTGATGCTTACTCGAATGTTTGAATACGCGTCGTGAGCGAAACCGATCTTAATCATATACTGTAATTAGTATAAAATGTGTTTTATTTTAATATAATGCCTTCTTACCCAGTATTGACAGTGAAAACTTTAAAAGTGAACTATTACAGTCTTGTTTACCAAGTGGTACTTATGACATTAGACTAGAGTCAAAACTGAAATAATGATTGACAATTGTACGTCGTAAGATACTTCTCAGACCGTTACAAAACAATTGGAACACCTATTTATAAAGCAAGTTATAAAACAATTCAATTTAATCTCGATTTATTTTATTGTATGTAACGCACATAACAACACGGCACAAACATGTGTTTCTACTGTCAACGGATTAAGTCCATTGATTGTATTAAGACAACTTCGCCTGTAAACACTGCGATCTGTTTATGTATAGTATTAAAATAATTTCACTGAAATATTGAACTCTAGTTTTCACTCAGCTTGGTCGTAAAGCAATGCGTTATTAGATAGCTTGTACTGTAGCTGACTTCTTCACCTGTTAAAGTCGCTATATAAATACTTTTATAAGTGATACATTCATGACTTTAGTGATTATACTTCTTTCAAAAAATACAACGGATGAAAAGCGATAAGTAAAGATTCTTTAACTTCGCTTTTTTGTACTTAAATTCTTCAAAAATGAAAGGTTATATTAAAACAACTTTTGTTTGTATGCTCCATTTGCTTTCGACGCTGAGAATGGAATTATTTTTAAAACAATAATAGACTTGAACGAAAGTAGCATATAAAAACGGAAAATAATCAGATACAGAGCGCATTATAAGCTTTTACCGCATGCATTATGCCACGCGACTAGTTCATCTCCCACACCTCATCTTTATTCCTCTCTGGTATTACTGAACAGAAAAAATCTGTTACAGAATACACCCGTCCGATGGAATGGAGCAATCTCGTTTTACGGTGTACGTAAAGTTTATTACGACATTCGTTGCCTAATTCGATTCCTCTACAACGTAGAGTCGTAGAGCCGTAGACTCTTCTCATACCTATACTGGAATTACTCGCCGCCTCTACGATGAGTGTGTCCCGAATTTAATTAATTATTTAATTAGGCAAGCTAAGAAGATTTTTTAACATTAAATGTATTATCAAATTGGTTCGGAGAGACTTTGAATTGTGAAAAACATACACTCGGCGATTCTTTATAATGAAATAGTTAAAAATATGTTGAATTATAATGTTTTTTTTAATACAACACATTTCATATATAATTTGATAAATATTCAAAGAGAATTGATTCGTTTTGATTTAAAAATACTAAGTCTTCAATTGATTATACAACGAAGAATATAATACTGATTTACGATTGAAGGCTTACTTAACTTTTCCGGTTCTAAGCTCAAGAAATGCGACCCCAATACCCACATTTTCTTAAATATCGATTTTAATATTTGTGATACAATATTTATAATTAAGGTATTCTTATATCATAGTTTTTTGGACCTTTTGTAGTTTATATAAATAGATAATGCGATAACGAGATAAGCGCCTGCTTATCAGCGATCGTTCGAAAGATAACTGGGATAAACGCCGCTGAACGCGTCAGTTGCAAATTAATATTTGTATTGGAATGACGTCTTTTTTACAGCAACTTAAACTATGATTATTTATTAAAAAACCACGTATTTTTATTTCAAAATGTATGAGGAATGATGCAGAGAGATATTTTAAAGCCCTTAGACTATTTTTTGTTTGAAATTCATAAGAATAAGGCCAATAATGAGGAAACCACTGTGGTCCCTAAACGACCCCCATCGGCAGAGAAGTATTTTTCTAGTCTCCGAGCCGCGAGAGTTAATATGTGTGATAAATAAAAAGGACTCTTTGTTATTTTAAGTAATACTGTATAAATCACCGTTCGCTTACAATGGCTCTTAAAGGAACGACGTGTTGATGGAAAATATTCATTGATTCAATATCTTACGTGTTGATTTCCATTTTTCTTAACTTAATATGATATTTTATATTTATGATATTTAAAATCAAATTAAATTTTACAGTACGTAATGAAAGCGAAAAGTTTTAAGACACATGCGAGGAAAATGAAATGAGTAATTCCAAATACGTTCTTTATTGAACGTACAGCTTTTAATTGAAATGTAGCTGTGTAAAACAAATGAATTTATCATTTTAAAACAAACAAATTCTTATGTTATCAAAATGAACGAATTGACGTGATAAGACGGCTAACAAGTTTAGTAAATAAAGTGTTTTCACAGCGTGATTTATTGAATCGGCCTGTATTTTAAGCCCATGAAATAGTATCGAAAAATATCGCGGAAAATTTGGCCCCTGATCAAAAATTAACTTTCGATACCGGGATTAACGACCATCCCCGAAGTGGCTCGGAAACCTTCGCTGACCTGACGACAGTTTACGAGCGAAAAGAATTACCGACACTCTGGAAAGTAGGGTATTATTCATTTACAAATATTTTACGCAACGAAATAAATAATATTTAGTATCATCATTTTAAATCTTTTGCTTATTTTTTCTTAGTCTCGGACACCTGTTAACAATTTTGTTACCATATTGTAAAATTTCTCAAATAATTTTAGTTCAATCAGTTAAGCTGTTGTTAAATTTTTTAATGTACATTTTTTCAATATTACATGTATATTTGCTTAAGTATAATGAAACAATTTTACTCTAAATTTAACGTGATGATTTTAATGTAAGGTCATTAGATCACCCACTGTAACATTTTGTGTGGTTGCCACGAAAGAAAGTTCTTTAACTGACACCTGGAGTAGATTGTTTGCGATACAATGAAGTAAATATGTTATTTTCAAAAAAATATGACAAGAACATTTACCCTAAAATCACAAAATTTGAACATGTTTAGACTAATAGGGCATATCAAAAGAAATTACTTAAACTGTTTGTTTTCCTCTTGCTTAGCCACTTGTTCTTCCTAGAGAGTAAAAATAAAAAGAGGGAACGATAAAAGTTAGTGATATAAAAGTGGTAAGCTAATCGCTCGCTAGCTGAAAAAAAGTAATCTTATGGGACACATTGGAAGCGAACATGGCTTTAAGATGTTAATGGCAATTCTCCTCTTCTTTATACTCACCAGTAGAATTGATTTAAAAACATTTTTTTTACCATGTCCGCTCCCAATATGGAGCATATGGACTCCTAATGGAGTTTATCTCAAAAGAAATGTTTTTACGAGAACTGCTTGTTACTCAGTTGCTCAACCTCTCTTTTTCCAAAGAGAGTAGGAATAGAAGGAAAGAGCTAGGACAGGACTAGTGGTTAGCTAATCGCTCTCGATACGCCCCGTTTATAGGATAGGATGGGTGGGAGGGGGGAGGTCAAGACATCACATACATCTATGTATTTGAACAGAAATTCATAAATCGATTGAAATATCATTTTATAAAACTGCCCGTACTGGGATTCGAACCCGTACCCTCCGTAGCGGTAGCCAACGATGTTGACCACTCGACCACACAGGCGGCAAAAATTATTATACATAAACAAATCTTCAAACTTTTTATCACAACCAAATTTTATTCCATCTTGGATATCATAATTTAATATTTAATATAATAACTACAATATTTCAAATTGTAATTAATATTTTCTTAACCTTAGTGCGAAGACATATTTGGGAATCACCGGTTATTCTTACTTTTAAGAAAGCACATGAGAAAGAAATCATAATTTCTGACATAGTTTTAGTCTAGAAGCTTTGCAAGTATAAACAATATACATTTATATGGAAAGTAAGGAATAAATTATATAAATGATTTTTTATGGCGATGTAAAGGTTATTAAAAGTAAATGTAAATGTTCATATAATTTAATATTATACTAAGTTTATTGCGGCAGTCATATTGTTTTTTGCGGTATAGTTTAAAACTATGTTACATTTTAAATTAAATTTTCACTTAAATTACTGACAATAAAAAAACAAGGATTGAAACAAATTATTTTATATTATATTCACCCCAAATATACGGCATACTGTTACGACCTCCAGACTGTAAAATAATTAAATTTTAGCCGACGAATTTCACTAAACCTCCAAGAGCTTCGTCTTAGATATATTTTATATAATATAGACTGCTAATTGTTCATAACTATATTGTGAATAAAATGGACCGGGCTATTAAGTCTAGTCTATGTGGATCCTATTAACATATTACAGTTAACCAAATTGACGAACTCATATTAAATCGAAATTGTATGAAATATCTTCATAATACTGATAGTTTAAGAATTTTTAGCTGATCCTGTAGCCAAGTGATTGAAAGTCGTGTGGAATTATCTTATCCAGTTAGAGATTCACAAATCAAAAGTCCCTTACATATATTTTCATGTCATATTAAATAAGTGTAAAATGACTAAAAAAATAATCTTTTATTTTTTGAAATATAATCCTTTCCACCAAGGATTAAGAATGAACACCTTAAAAGTTATTATGTGTTTGTTATAAAGTGTATTGATGTTTGTGATTGAATCATCTCCTCTGACACATTCAATCGTAAAAACTGGACGTAGCGTATGATGAACTTATGATTAACTTTTTACAAGTTCTTTCCTAGCGACATTTTCTATTTATTATTCTTTACTAAAAAGAGAGTTTTTAATAATTTAATATTAATAAGTTTTCACTAAACAACTTCTGTTGAGACATTTTATAAGCTGTGCATATGTTACACATCGAGAGCCGACATATATTTTTTCAACAATAGTAAAAACAGTTGAATTTATCGATGGCTTAGTTCCATAGTGACACCACTAGGAATTAGTAAGTTGGGATATGGTTCATCAATGTTTTGACACATCTTAACTGTGCTATCATCTGTTTAGTAAAGTATGCAGTAATTTATCTGAATTCAATTAAAACTTAATATCAACGATGACAAAACCGTTAAACGATATTTCAAGTTGTATTTATATGGAATTGAGATCGTTTATTTAACGGTATTTTTATTTGCAAACATCTGCCTACCGAGAGAAAACTAGTGTTTTTTTCTAGTTGTCTTCTTTTTGAGTTGTTTAAGAGATTCAAAGTTAGTGAGTGATATAACTAAGAACGTTAAATTTTTGACAGTTCGTTCAATGAAACTAGGCCATCGATATGTAATTCTTTCGTAGTGTTTTCCTTTAAATCTCAGTTGGAAGTATATGCTTGATATATAAATATACAGCAATACTGTTACAGAACTTCTTTGGGTTCTTACATAACATTTATTTTGTGATTTTTTCGTTAAATATATAATAATACTAAATATACTCAGTCATCTTTATAGAATACAAATAATTCAATGTTTTACTCAGAGGTAGACGGGTAAATAATAAATCGGTCAAACTGTCAGCATGTTCTTGGTAAATCAATAGTAGTGTTAAACTATTATTCCAATGTGTTTGCTATTCAACCTATCGTAATCTTAATCTTGGACTTGAAATAGAGTTTTTACATTTTATTACACAATAACTTACTTGTATACTAAACCTAGGAACTACAATTGATGTTGAAATAAATTTATTTGATACTAACAACGATTAATTTTAATTATACATTGTTATTTTTCTGTATTTTAATTTAAAAAAAGAGAGGAAATAATATGGATGTACATATATGAAGAAGATCTTAAATTTGTCTCGTCAATTTATCTAATATATAAAAATGAATGTTTCTTTTTTCGTACTTTATGCGTTGCCACACTGCTCATCCGAATACAATAAAATTTTGACAAACTTTGGTTGCACTTCCAGGAAGATTATAGTAAAATTGACGTACATTAAGGTTGCGCGTGTGTCGTATCATAGACAATCGGCAGCAAATATCAAACAAACAGAAAAAGAAAACATGCACTTCAATAAACACAATTAAAACTCTTTTTTTCTTTGAGTGGCATTGGGACGCTTGCTGTGCACCGGCTAGTAAATTATAAAAAAAACTTACTTTAAATTATTACGGACATTCGGGCATATCGGATACCCATTTTTAGCATTTATTAGTTCGTTATATCGATTTTATTCTTTACTACAATATATTTTTAAAAAATATTTTTCTCATTATAATTTGATTTAGTGTTTTCTCAAAAGATCAACAATGCACAAGCGACTAACTCGACTAACCTGCAAACTATTATTATATACATGGGTGTGATATTAAATATTCACAACAAGGGTCCAATTTAAACTGATTACGAAATTGTATTTCCCAATTGAATATTCCGTTTTGTAAATACACACAACACCACTTCTAAATGGCGAGAACTGTTAACCAATACAAACAATGTTCATAATTTCAAGTGAACAAAATAAATTTTAATTCTTTATTTATTTCACGTATGCATGACGAGCGTTTTGTGTTTTGATACATGAGATAATTGATATTCCTTTTTTAGGGTGTTCACTGTCAATACTTGGTGGAAAGGCATTATATTAGTAAAAACACAATAATCCTTTGTACTTCATTCCACTTTATTTAATATGTCAGGACCGGTTTCGCTCATTACGAGCATCGTCAACTGATAAGAAATATAATTTAACAGTGCTATTTTTACAAAAATGAACAGTTATAAACAACAATTGGCATTGAAAAGAAAATACCAATTACATTAAAAGTGATTCTAAAATAGCACAAAATTAAAATGTTTAACACATCTAACATATAATTAAAAAGTCATCTCAGATTAATAAATTTAGAATGGGAATTGAAAGTAATTACAAACATAATTAAAATTTGGGAATTCTTTGACAAAGTGATACAATGAAAATAATGACATTAATAATGACAATAATATAGTGAATAGGCTTAATGATAGTTAAGAAAATTTCCCCGCTTCCAAGTAGTTGGTAAGTGTACATACTTAAACAAAATCGACAGCCAGGAAGATTCTGAAAAAGAAATTTTTCAAAGACCATATCAATTCTAACAAAGAAATATATATATATATATATATATACATACCTATATATATTTTAAATTATATAAAAGAATAGTTAACAAGGGCTAATGCAATGGATAAAGTAACGGGGAACTAGCAAATATTAATTGATCGTTCAAAAGATCTGAATCAGGTTATTGTGTTTTTACTAATTGATATTCCATTGGATTTTAATAAAACTATTATTGAAAGTGTTGTAACTTCAACTATGCGTTGATCGACTTTTGTAAAGAGATTGGCACAGTGAGCTAAAAATATGCCCAGTGATAAAAAAAGTATTTTTTTCAAATTTAAATAACCCAATTTTCAAATATCGGTGTGAAAGTATTAGGCGGGCAGAAATATGAAATTGTGATCATAAATCAAAGGCAATTATATAAAACACAAGCCAACTTCAGTCGAAAATGTCGAAGAGTGCTCGGCGAGCAAGTAATTACTTTATCTACGGAACGAATCTACGGCGAAGCAAGAGCCAAGACGTTGGAAATTATTATTTCTGAACTGAGACAATAATAATGGCTGGGCTTAGTATCAAACGATGATTTATTTATTAAAATATCACGCAGTTGGTGCTACAATTCGATTTATCATATAATAAAATATTTTTAATCATAATATTTTTTTTAAATATTCAATCTAAAATTGCAATCTGGCTACTATCTAATAGACCATCACTGATGGGCATTTTTCGTATTCATGTGTGGTGTTATAAGACTTGAATTTCTGATTTCATATACACCAAACCTTGATTAATGTTGAGGATATGTTCGAAAAGAATAAGTGTGAGAATAACACAAAATAAAAGGATAAAAACTCGTAAATTTATATAAATATATTAAAATCGACTTTCATGAAAGCAGATCTTCACTCTTTTTACGCACAAATTGTGACTATTAAAAAACATGTACTATGATTATATTTTCTTTTGTTTGCTGAAAGATTTATAATTATATTATCTTATATATAGAATACAAAAGTGGGGAATTCGGCAGATTTACCTGCTCATTTAAAAATGGTAAACTATTCAACTGTGCCATATTTATTTTTAAAATTTCCTGGAAGAATAACTTATGCCCATCTGAGCTGAAAATGCCAAATTAATATTTCAATTTGGCTTTTAAGTTCGAAAAAGATTATCTTGTAAAATATTAAAACCAAGAAAAAAGACTGAAATAAAGGTTTCACGTAGACAATCTCTTTAATTAATATTACGTTATGTCAATTAAACACCAGTTTAGAAGTCTCCGTGCACATCAAGGTTGTGTATAGTTCATAATTTTCATATGGCCCAAAATCATCAAAACACGTTTTTTGCGCCTCCTGTAAAATGTGTGGGTTTACGTTATTTTTCTTTTCCACTGTCGATATCTATAAACACATGCACTGCATATTTCAGATCATTATTTGTGGAACATTCACTGGTGATTGAGGGCAATATAATTCTGAAATAATACTACTCGGCTAAGTAACCGCCCAAAAATATAAAAAAACAGTCTTTTTTACCTTCAATTTAAAAAAGCTTTAGGTTTTTACTTAATTTAACTAGGTACATTCAATCTATAATTAACTAGGTCAATAACTTATTTTGAACAAACAATTGTCTCTTATTAGAGTTTTCTAAGTTTAATATTATTAGTTACGCTTGAAAGAGCTTTAACAGGCGAAGCGTTTAGAAATTCAAAACGAATTTGTTATATTAATTTAGAATAGTTTCGACGAATAACTGAAAAGAAAGTCTTCAATTTCTCCGGAGGATTCTAAAGTTTTAAACTTATAAATATATTTGATAGACTCGCCGACTTTATTCTTTAATTAATTTCCAATACGTATTGAATGAATCTTAATAACCTAGTTTTCTACTTGTTGTCAAAAAAATAAATTAGATAAGAATTGAGCACTTTTAATTTAATATATATATAGTTTTTATTTCGTCTTTATCCACAGCCTTAGATTACTTCTGTATAAAACGTTTTTTTGAATGTTTTTATACTAAAATAACTACATACCTTATAATCAACGAATTGGCATTAAGGAAATTTCCATACTGTTGACTGTTGGTTAGATATATGATAGAAAAACTTAACAAAATTTCATATGCCTAAGAATGCTTATAAAAATACTGTCTTCGTAAAAATGAGTTTACTTTTAAAAAAGTATAAAAAAAATCATTACACTAAAGGTACTTTAAGAATAGATAATTCGTTTGGTACTTAAATTATCTACAAAAGCGCACGCTAATTTTTCACCTAAGCAAAATAATAAAAGCATAACAAAATAGTAATTCTGAAAAGCACCACTTCTTGTGTAAATTATCCACTATAAATTTTCGACCGTAATCCATGTAAACTTAAAAAGTTTGCCTTTAAATTATAAATCATTAATGTAATGTATGCCGCAACTGACAAGAAAAATACATTCAGGGATTTTTGCAGAGTAATAGTAGTAAATTAGTAGATTAAAGAGAGAGGTTGGGGAAAAAATAATGCAGTATTGATAGAGTTCTCAGATATGGGTTTAACTTAAGTACACTACAAGCTTTGAATGAACCAAAAGTCAACGATTTGAATGTGTACACCAATAAGGTGATTATTTCAATACTACGGGGCTATTATCAATTTTAATGATATTTAGACACTAATCAAGAAAGGTATCAAATACTTGTTTTGTGTATAAGTTTTTACTGTTCAATAAGCAAAAATCGAATACAATAATTGTGACTATATCTCTCGTGGCTCGGAGACTAGAAAAATACTTCTCTGCCAATGGGGATCGTTTAGGGACCCCAGTGGTTTCCTCATTATTGGTCATATTCTTATGAATTTCAAAAAAAAAAATGTCTTAGGGCTTTAAAATATCTCTCTGCATCATTCCTAATACATTTTTTTTTAAATCTGTGGTTTTTTAATAAATAATCATATTTTAAGTTGCGCGTTAAAAAGACGTCATCCCAGCACACATATTAAATTGTAACTGACGCGTTTAGCCCAGCTATCTTACGAACGATCGCTTATCGCGGGCGCTTATCGTGTTATCGCGTTATCGCTTATTTATATAAACTAGAAAAGTTTCAAAAAACTATGATATAAGAAAACCTTTATTATAAACATTGTATCACCCATATTAAAATAGATATTTAAGAAAATGTGGGTATTGGGGTCGCATTTCTTGAGCTTAGAACCGGAAAAGATATTCAGTGTTGTTATAGCCAATCTGTCGTTCGCCAACGATTTCAAATTTTTTTTAAGTCTGATTAATCATGTTCTCTCACTTATTACTTATTAAAATGATTCTAATGAGATAAATGTGATATATGCAAGCTTGCGTTAATTTTGACAGTTTGTTTCAAAATAACTTCTTTTTAAGGCACTTCATTGATTGATCGAATGCATCATTAAAAAATTCACTATGAGACAACAATTTTACTTGCATTGTTTCACTTGTTACATTAATGTTATACCAATCGTAAAAAAACATTTTTTTTAGGTATTAGGCCTCTATTATTTATGTAATTTTCCCATTTGATTTTTTTATTGTTTAAAATAAATAAATTTAAAAAAACATTTTACTCTTCAGCAAATGCCAATGCGCAATTTTTTTTTTTTTAAATCTTAGAATTGACCCGCAAACACGCAAGGCCTAAATCTCAAATTTTAATATAACATTGACATTACCATAGATCTCAGACCCGGCTGATTGGTAGAGCTAAGCTCTATGAAACTATGCTACAGCAGACGATTATATGAATTTTGATCTAAGGTAGAGTGCTATGTCGTTTTTCCTCAGATTGATCTCAACTGATTTTTAAAAACATCTGGCTTATTTGAAATCGTCAGTTGGAATTCCAAATACTTATTAACATCAGTCATGTTATAAATCATTTTTTATACACAATATAAATTATATTTAGTTGTTTATAACAAAACGACAGACGTCGGCTAACATTATTTTTGTTTTCTTTGCAAAAGCTTTTAATCTCTTCATAATAAGGTAAGTAAAAAATTCAAAGATCAAATGAATAATTATTAAAGGAGTCTTGTTTACAGCCTTTTTCTTGGAACGCATTATTAATTAGATGTTTAGCTTTTAATTATGGGTGGCAAAATAATTTTACCTCAAAATATAATTAAGAAAAATATAAACGAACGGAAAAAAGAAAGTTATTTGTTTAAAAATCATGTTTTTTATGCTGTTATTACAATTCAAATAAAGACAAAAAATAACTAAAAACAAATTCAATAAGTTATGTACATATTGATTTGGCATTTACTTGGTAGAACTCCATTTTAATAGGGTTAAAATACCAAAGTATTTCATTTCTACAGTTTTTTATATGTTATACGTTGATAGCTATTTCGGCTTTCGCCATCGTCAGAACTATGCTTTTAACGTAAATTTGCTCAGCTATATATACTGGCTAAGAAAAGATACACAATGCATCATATTATTATTCAATAAGACTTTATTTTATTGAAGTCATTACAAACGTTATAATAAAACTCTAGATTTTTTACAATATTAAACATATCTCTTCCACAAAAATATAATTCGTTATAATGATTATGAAAATAAGTATATTTTTACTACGTTCATTTCAACACATCACTTATACAAATATATTTAATTTTAATGACTGTTTGATTTTTATGATAAAGCAACAGTTTAGTTATTCATAAAATAATAGATATTGATGTAAAGCTGTTAATGTTAACGTGACACATTTGGTGACCATGAATGCTTGTTGAATATAAAGATATATAAAAATGCTCTGATGAATGAATGTTTTGGAAAAATACAACATTAAAACGTTATAAATATTTCTTCAAATTTATTATTTAATACAGTAATTCAAATTTGTAAAAACCAATTGGAATCACTTTGAAGAAGAATTGTAAATTAACAATTAAGCATATAATAAATTATATTAAAATGCGCCTAGTTTTCCATATAAAAATATTTTATTTATTTTCTAATTTAATTTAGTCAAAGATGAAACTTTTTAAATTTAATAATTTACGCTGTAATACACGACGATATTATTTTACAAAATTATGCAGAAAGACAGTTATATAATACGAACTTTCAATTTATCTAGATAATTTAAAAAGATTAATATTAAAAATATTTTATTAACAAGCTTAACAAATTGATTTCCAAAATATTGTGAATATTTTTTTTATTTATTGAATGACATTTATCTTTAATCAAGGTTGATAACTTCGTCAGTTGATTTTAATGTGACAATTTTTTGCCTATCTATCGCGATCAGAAAAATCTGTAAATTAAATTCAGTAAAATCAATTAAAACCATATATTTTATCACAAATATGTACGTAAAAGTATTGAATATTCAAAATCACCATTCTTTCTTGTAAAAAAAAACGATATTTCAGTAAATCTTTAGACAAATCGATGCTGATCGCTAGTCTTGGTTTTTGAAACATTTGAATAAAACAACCAATACTTAAGGCTTGCAAACTTATCAATGAAATTCGTATAAAGTATAGCTTTTCATTCAATAAAAATATAGTTTGAGAATCTCTTTATATTAAGAAACTTCGTACATTCAAACCAAAAAGCAATAGGCAAGGTTAGGACACTTTTAATTATTAAAAAAAATAAAATATGACAACTCTTTATAGTATGTCAGATGATAGTTTGTAATAGTAACGCATTTTTTTGCAGGATATGGATTTATCAACAATATCAAATAAATTTCTCAAATGACGTAAAAAATAAAAGGCAATATAAATATTGCAATTTGCATTATTTTATTAAGTTTTCATGACTTTTATGTTGCCAACATTGTTCATGTTTAAAAATATTCATTTAAATATTTGTTCATTAAATTGACTATGGCACAACGGTCTCGGGGCGAGAGAATTTCTCGGGACATGACAATTTTATGTCTCATATTTCAGGACATGAAAAATGATTTCAGAATCCTTTGTTGGTGCTAAACCAACGCGAAAATTCATAAAAAATACTATTTAATAATACTATAAAAGATAATTTTGATAAAACAAGCCAGTCAGGGGTGGGCTGGAAGGGCTCGCGCGAGCCCCTTGTTGAATTTTACTAATTCCAACGAGCCCCTTGTTAATTTAAAAAAAAACAATATTCTTGAATCAAATAAGTATATAACTTAAATTTCTGATTTACATATTATCTACGAGAGTTCCAGTATACACAGTAGTACATTTTTAGCCATTTTGATAAGTTTACGGTAAATTGCATATTGTTATATATTATAAGTGTATTAAGTAAGAATCGATTGCTTATTTAAGTATTGCATATTCATAGGAGTGATAAAAAAATCACCTCTTCCACTGAATACTGAGAATTGCCTTGAGATTAAGCGAGCCCCCTGTTAACGCATTGGCTGCCCGTCGCTGAAGCCAGTTCCCGTAAAAAAAAAATATTAGCTATATTACCTGTGCTCCATTCTCATACTACATCCCTATCTTAAAAATATAGTTTTAGTGACTAAATAAAAACCAGTTGTAATAAAAACAGCTTTTGTTTCAAAACAGAGTTCTTTCATTCCATATGATTGATATTATAAAAAGAATATTGATATTGTGCAGCATCCCTGTTTTTGGGTTTATTTTATTTTATTATTACAATAATATATATACGGATATTGAACTGAATATCCAATTAGTGAAGTAGCACATAAGAAAATCCGTCTGATTGAACCTTATAAATTATACGAATATCTTCCAATTAGTACGACATCAGTTCCGATAGCATGGAGCTTTATTCTAAATGTTACGTTCAAATACGACCATAAACAAAATAATATGATATTATATAATCTCTGACTTACTGTAGAAGTTAATGTTAGTTTGTATAACACTATTTACATTATATGAGGGTATTACTTGCAAACCCGGCTCATTCATAAGTTGTTTAAACATAAACCATGAATTTAATTTAGTGCAGTGTTCCCCAACCGGTGGTTCGCGGCCCAGTGCTCGGCCGCAGAGACTTTCCGCCGGGCCGCAAACAGTATGCCAAAATTCAAGAAATTCGCCATGGAAAAATATTGAATATATGATTTTTTATCGCCTGCACGTTTTCTTGTAATTTTATTTATTGTTAAATAAGAAGACATTAATAATGCGGCTCCGTATTTTGTTTCTTGGCAATTTTTGTGTGGTTACATATTATTTACACTGTGAGTCATACTTTTAAAATCTGGCTTCAAATTTGTAAAGTTTAGTTTATTGCGGATTTATTCTGTTGTATTATTTTTTCTGTGTGCGACACGATGGTCGCTGGTTTTTTTAGAATCGACAGTCATAAACATTTTCTCTTCGATAGTTAGCTCAGATGCAAAACCCTATCTAAATCTACCAATAATTTCATAATACATAATTGTTTTCACTCTTAGGGTGTTCGATGTGAATACTCGGTGGAAAGGCATTATATTAATAAAAACACAATATTCATTTGTACTTTATTTCACTTTATTTTAAAGGTCATGACCGGTTACGCTTATTGAACTGAAAACAGTTGAATATTTATGTCTATTTGTAACAATAAACGATTAAAAAAATATTACATAAAAGCCATTTTTATTTCACTATTAGTGGTCCGCGATTTTTTTTCCTTTTTTTACCGGTCCGCAGGTGTAAAAAGGTTGGGGAATACTGATTTATTGGATGTAAATAAATTTTGAAAGTATTTTTATTATTTCAGTCACAAACATGGTTTGACAACATCAAAAATATCATCTCATATTTAAATATTATTTCAAGTAATGTGAGACTAAAAATACTTTTAAAATGTACATTTTTTTCAAAATAAAATTCAAGTCTCATTTTTTAACCATTTTAGAATAAGCCGTGTTTGCAAAAAAATACCCTCTTATATGACTTTATTCTCTTTTTTTTTCATGGTATCTTTTTTAAACTAAAGATTTCATGTACGTTAAATTAACTATACATACAGCAATTAACATAACTCTGTGATTTATAGGTTTTCTCAGTTTATTATAAAAAAAATATAGTGTACGGTTCTTATCAAAATACTAGGTTTGTGATGTCTACAAATTTCCACCCTAGAAGGGAATTTTTAGGCATCACAAACAGCCATGTCTTCAAACAGAAATCGATCGAAAAAATGCTGTTCGATCCCGTGAGATACGGCATCGAAGCCCACAACGGTAACCGCTGCGCATTAGGACCCGACATAGACCAAATTAATTAGAGTTACTTTACATCTTTATCGATTGTGTTCAAAAAACGTGTTTTGATGATTTTGAGCCATATGCAAATTATGAATTATACACAACCTTGAAGTGCACGGAGACTTCTAAACTGGTATTTAATTGACATAATCTAATATTTATTAAAGAAGTTGTCTCGGAAAAACCTTTATTTCAGCCTTTTTATTGGTTTTAACTTTTTACAAGGTCATCTTTTTCAAACTTAAAAGCTAAATTTCAATACCTATTCGGCATTTTTAGCTTCCATACTTTTGATAGAATGTGTGTCAAGTTGTATACATTGTGATTTTTGAAAAAAGCTGTTTTGAAAATTGACTTTTTCCTTTCCAGAGTCGATATATTTAAAAAAGATTATTTCTGAAAGCTAGTGAAGATATGCCATTTTCCAATAATACAAAACTGCTTAAAAGTACTCATTTCATTGTTATGAAAAATCCTTTTTAAATATTTAATTTTCAACAACAAAAAGTAACATAAAACAAAATATTTGATTTACTTAGACTGATTTTTTTTCATCATACTTTTCTTAGCATTCAAATACTCCATTAATAATAACGAATAATATTATGATATCATTTTCATACTTAAGCTTTCAATGCAAAAGCTCTACTCGAGAAGTTTTCTGGCAGTGAAAATTTTCGCCATTAGATTCTCGCAGGTTCTTCGCGCGAGAAGCACATCCATAAAACCTCTTAGCATTTAACAGGTGTCATTAGTAAGGCAGACGCTTTAATATGAATAAAATATCTCAGGTGCACGTTAAAGTCTTGCGATATACCTGTTAGACCTTCCTAGCCTTGAGACGGTAGTGCATCTTGTATATCAAAACTTTTCAGGCGTGAACATTTCGTTAGCTACTCAACGTAATTGCTGTTACAGAAATAAGATTTTTTTAAATATAATAAATGTCCGAGAAACATTTTTAATTATAGCGTAACATATTTTTTTACAATGTAATAATTATATTTACTAAATCGTGGCTCTAGGGTATCCAATCTTGGACCCTTTTTGTGATCCCAGAATTGTCAATTTTTCAATTCCGTGATTGAACACTCAACATAAAATCGTATTTAAATGGATTCGGGATTGAGAAAATTTTTGATCGGCGATTTTCAAATCATGCGATTTTTTCAAAAAATTGTGAATTTCCCAAAATTTCTAGCGTGAGGCTTTTTTAGGTTTTCTAAGAATTTTCGAGTCTTAAATCGCAATAATTTACGGATTTTCCGAAATTATCTCATTCCAAAATTTTCGAATCCAAAATCACAGAATCTTACGAATTTACAAAAAATAACAGCGAGACATTTTTTTTAGCTCTTCCGTGTTCAATGTTCTCAATTCTGAAATTCCGGGATTGAGATAGTATCAATCCCTGGATTCAATCACAGAATTGGTCGGCATCCCGAGGTTGGATACCCTACTAGCAACAGTATGAATTCGTAAAGAATTCTCTCTTTTAAAAATAAAACATAGGTGTGTGTACTTATTTTGCAATTTTAAAACCAAAAAAAAAAGACTTGCGTAGCTTGTCATCATTTTAAAATTTACTCGTTCTTATTGTTTTTATTTGATTTATAAATCTGAATTGTAATTCATATCGAGATACTCTACTTAAGCAGCGAACACCGTTGAAAAAAACATTGTTTTTTGTAAAATTTCTCTTGCTACCTATTATTTGACTCTTACGCTTACTGAAGGCATGGCGTATTTTATGTAAAATTCAATTTTTCATACGTTGTCTTTCAAGTTTAAGTAAATTAACTATACGCAATATCGCATCCTTGGTAGGAACGAAATTACGTCGGTACCTTACGTCACAAAATGATCGTGTCCAATTTGGTAAGCGCGGGAATATTTCAATGGGGGATGCGAAATTTGCAAGACATGAGCGATTTCAACGCGTTGTTTACAGCCAATATGCTATAACCAAAGCTGTGGAGTTGGAGTTGGAAGTTGTGGAAGCTACTGAAAAATTATCAGTCGATTAATCGTATTGATTGGTCAAATGAACAAGAATTTTTTTAGTGACTAGAATGATCTGATGGTATACAGATCTGTAAATTAAAATGTAATTATTGAAAAAATAAGTTCGGAGTAAGAGTTATTTTTTGATAATATAATTGTTTTATTTTAAAGATGTATTACTCCCGGCAGAAGAAGCTTCTCAAATTATTAATTTAATTAAATAACTCGTGTCATGTTATTATGAAGAAGTGACACAAAACATTAACAATTTTAATTTTATTTTTCACAGAATAATATTAACCGCTGAAAATATTTAGAATGTGTTAATTTTGAAACAACTAAATTTTAGATATAGTCCTTCGTAGTTTGATTACAAAATTTGATTACATCATTGTTTTTTTACAAAACTATTCATCATCAAAGATAAACAGTAATAAAATATTCAAAAAATTACATGTTTATATAGGAAAATGATAAATAATTCAAATTTTCTCAATTCGGATAGTTAGATTACTAATATAACATAATATTTCAATGTAACTTTGTTGTGTGGTTGAGTATCAATATCGATGGCTTAGAACACGAAGGTCGCGGGCTCAAATCCCAGTACGGACAGTTTTTATAGATTGACGTTTCAATCGATTTGTGGATTTCTGTCTAAAGGCATGAATGTATTAGATGTCTTATATTTCCTCCTCTCGTTCTTTCATAAAAACGGACGTAGCTAAAGCTATAGTTTTGTCTTAGTCCTATTATTTTATCACTACTTTCATTAAAAAAGAGTGGTTAAGTAACTGAGTAACAAACAGTTATTGTAGAAAAATGATCTATTGAAATATCTTCATTAGAATTCTCCACATTGGGAGCGGACATGGATTATAAAAAAAATGCATTCATTCGGTTTTTAAATAACATCGTTACGAATAGAAAAATTAAAGAACATGTTTTCTTTTGCATGGACTTTAAAAAATATGATTGTTATAGTTTGTAGATTACCTTTGGTATGTTAACCGTGCAGGGGCTATAACCGGGTGAAAGAGCGCTCAGCTGTCACATTAACCCTGCTCATTACTGTTGAGAGACCTTGCCGCGCTGCCACCGACCCCACTATACACGCCTTATATTCTCAATATGCTATATTCGGTGCAAGGATACGTACATTTAATACTGTATTATGTAGATATCGCGAGATTATTGTTAACCCCTTGAAGGTCGGTGGAGGGTTCAATTTGTTGTTTCCAATGTCAGAGGAGTTTTTTTGACACATTCATGTGATTATATTTAATTTCAATCATACCTTTATGTGAGTGATTTATGTCAGAAAATATATGACCTTTTTAATATATTATAGAAATTGTAAAAAAAAAGAAAAATAAAATACCACACTTAATCATATGAACTAATGCAGAAAAATGTTGAGAATATTGATAAAATGAAAATGTAAGCGAACTTCTTTTGCCATGTAAAAAATAACGGTTTATAATCAGTGGATAAATTTCGATTTGATGTGATTTTAAGCCAATTGGTTACCTATTTATTCCTCTGTCTCTCTACGCTCCATTTTCTGTTGAGAATGTGATATTAGTAAGCTTGAACAAAAAAATATAATAAAAATTTACAACTTTCAACTAGAGCATCCAATCCCGGACTTATGTTGTGATCCCGGGATCCTAGGATTAATCATTCACTATAAAATCGTGTCACAATAGTTTGAAATTCTAGGAGAATTTCGGAATTTACAATTATTAATAAATGTGTTTTCGGGATTCCGGGATTGATAACTGAGAAACAAGTCAGAAATAGATAGATTTTAAAATAATATCGAAAATACGGTGACACAACTTTTTTTAGCTAAGAATTTACAAGTAAAACTAATATTTTAAAAAGTGAGAGCTTTTTTTAAAGCTCACTCCAACAAAAAATTAACGAATTCGTGGTTTACACAGAAGTGCTTCATGTGTACAGAATTTCACGAATTTTTCACTTGTTGTCCTGAATTACAGCATTGGAGGCCCTACTCTCATCCCGATTTTATTGATTGATTCGTCAATCGGCTAAAAATCTGATTTAATGAATTATTCGGAGATGTGGGTTCATGATCTCGTAAATGAATTGAACGAATGTTTTTTTTATGACTATTTGGTTACAAGAGCTTTTTCAATTTCATAAAACTACACGCTTCGGCAGAGGAGAACCTTAACATCAGACTTTCGCTTTTATGCACCAATTGCTCGCCTATGCTTTCTTAAACTGCTCAATCTTTCTTGAACAATTCAAAATTTGAATTATTTCATAAAACTATATTCACCCTGTATTCTAAATCTGTTAAATCATATTTTTTTAAATGTAGGTATCTTGCGAGCATTTCAATTGAATCGTCAAACACAATCACTCCTTTGGATTGTTTAGTTCATTAGCCTTTATTTAATATATGAATTTAATAGTTATTTATTGATTTGGCATTTACTTAGTAGAACTCCATTTTAATAGGGTAAAATATCAAGGTATTTCAGTTCTCCAGTTTTTTAAAAAGTTAAAGGTTGATAGCTATTTCGGCTTACGCCATCGTCAGAACTATGCTTTAATCGTTCATTTACTCAGCTATATCTACTGTCTAAGAAGAGATACACAATGCATCATATTATTCACTCTCGAGATGTGAATAATATGATTCTTTATAATAATATGAACCTTTAACTTTTTAAAAAACTGTAGAACTGAAATACCTTGATATTTTACCCTATTTTTAATAGTTATTTAATAATAACAATAAGTCACCATAAAAATACTGACGCTGATATTACAGAAAAAAAAATTGTAACCATATCAATAAATAAAACATTCGTTTTATTCATTCATCATTGCTCAAAGCTGAACTCAATCCTGAAACAAAAACAGATTTTTTTTGTTTAGCGGTGTAAGCTCTCTGAAAAGTGTAAGTTTATTGAATAGAGAGGCGCAGTGTTTGGAGGGTTGATTCGTTAATACCTCTCCGATCCTGAGCGATAGTGTCGGGTTAGAGGCGCATTAGCAGCCCCTGGCAATATCCTAGGGCGAGATATCGCAGCGTCACGTGTGACAGATAGTTCGGTTCAACTTTGCCCAATTTCCTATCCCGCGTCCTGCGCCACGTGCCTTAGGGTTGACATTTACTGTAGAACGAGTCTTAATAAATGTTTTAAACATAAGAAAAAAACCATTCGACCACAATCAAAATAAAATTCTTCTTGCAACACTCAGTTAAAGTATCGTATAGTTTATTTAGTATGTGCAGTCATTCAGATCGTCTTATAGTTTTACTAACAATAAACATCCATCATTTTTAAAACAACATTACTACTTCTTCAATCAAACTCTGAGTGTAATTTGACGTTTAATCTCGTCTATATTATTATATCTTATCTGACCCGAAAATAAAAATAAAAACATGGCAAATGTATTCATCTTTGCACATCGCATATTATTTTTTATTATAAGATAAATGTAATGTTACTTTTTAAGCATTTTTTTAGTGATCACTGTGGAAGCTTGGTGAAAAGACATTGTGTATAAATAAATGTTTAATTTTTCGAATGTTTGTAGATATTAATTTAAGGTGCTAAAGAATATATTATTTAATTTTTACACAACTAAAGGTTGATTATTAAGATAATTATTTCAGATAAAATACCAACTCTGGTCTCAAGGTGGTCCTGCATCTTAGTGGTCAACGATATGAAAGCTTGTCTTATTCTTTTGCGCATACATATATTTGAAAAATATATACATTCATTTATTTTATAGAATAATATCTATTTGTCCTTTTTTTCACATATTCATTGTCGAAAGAGTAATTATTTAACCACTAGCCGTTTCCTAACTCTATACTTCCACATTATCCTTTCCAAAAAGGTTAAGTTGAGCTAGTTAACTGAGTTTTGAGTATGCTTCTTGTAAAATTTATAGACAATCGAAGTGGTCATATGTTTAAATATAAATGTTATTCTTAATAAAGAAACAAACATAAATCCATTACCGTTATTTAAATAATTTCAAAAAGCTTACATTGCTATGTATTATAATATCTAATTAAACCTTGTTTGTCACATTTTCTAGAATAGCACACTTTGCTACATTAAATTTCATACTAGTTTTATCAATATAATTTTTGGTTTTAGATTAAATAAAAATATTCAATGTGTATTTGATCTAAATTAGTTTATTGCTAAATCTAATTTAAACATAGTTTTGACGATTATGTGAAATCAAATTAACTGTCAAATAAATAAAGCAACTCTGGAAATAAACATTGTTCTTTTGAAATTATTATAATGAAGACCAACTAAGTTAATTGGGATTTAATCAATACCATTTGTTTTCTTTCTTTTTACCATGATTTTGATTTGCTTTTTTCTATAGCATTTTCATTATTATAAAGTAGGTTTATTAAGAGTCACAGAAGCTTTTTAAAAAGTACATTTAATAGATTTTTCAATACCGTTTTGGCAACCCTTGTAGACATACAATATATGCTCGATTGTACGCATACACGTGTATATTCGTTTATACAGTCTGTTTGATAAACCCTGTCGTCAAAGCATACCTTCTCTGATCCTGATACCGAGAAAGTTTTTGATACATCGCCATATAATAACACATGATCTACTGGCTTTGACAATTCTCATTATGAATTGCTAAACGATACTTCTAATTAAATCGGAATCTTTCCACCGAATTTTAAACAGCAAAATGCTTTGCTTTTTGGTTGCGGTTTAGTTGTCGGAATATCATGTTGACTTGAATACGGAGTCTACTAATTATAAGCGGAAAAGGGTATTTAAATACGTCTGCTCAACAATTTATTACATTTTTATATTGTTAACGCATAATACGGTGTTTGAAATGTTGAAATATAATATTTCTTAGCAATAAAGATGGATAGTATAAATTGTGATAAAAATAATAGCGTGTTTAATTTAAGATTTCGACTGAATGTGCTTGATGGAATTTCAATATTAAATTTGAATCGTTCAGATTATGTACATTCACACAAGTTTTGTCACTTACGACCCGGGCTTTGCCTTTCGGCAACTTCAGGCGTTCAAGTGCACAGGTGAACTTGAACCTCAGTTTAAGTTAATAATGCTCGTGGTAAGCAATATCAGTCAGTATCGTTAGTAAAAAAAAAATGTTAAGTTATTTCTAAAAAAAAATGTTTTAATAAATATTATAAGTATCTGAACTGTCGAATACAGGAGTGACTTGATAAAGAGAATAGAAGAATAAAGAAAATTTTTAGGCACCGTATGTTTGACATATACTGTGAGAAAGGGAAAAACGAATCAGTTACATTAGTTTTAACTTCACTCCCGGAACGATACAAACAGGTTTTCTAAGCAGTCGGAAGCACAGAGATAATGAATGTAACGTTATATTTTTTCTACCGCTACCCCTGAGTAATGGTAATAATTTCTTTTGTTTCAGGTCGTCCGGACCAGGTTCACAACTGCAGCATCCTGAACGTGTCGATGAGTTCCTTTACCGTTAGATGTGCTGAAGGCTTTAATGGCGGACTGCCTCAAACATTTCTCCTCGAGGTGCGGGAGACCAACTCGCAGGTAAATTAAACTTATCCATTATCCCATATACTTATATTTGCAATACTCAAAATTCAATCAAATCTTTTTTATTCGAATTTGTGCTGTGTGCGAATCAACTGCTCGTGCTTTTCGAAACCTATCTTTTAAATATTCACACTTTTAAAGTTGATGTTTAGTGACGGCTGTATAACATGTACTCTTTTAACCATTTTTGGAATATTCTGCTATAAAAGTATATATTCAGTCCAGGCATGCCCAAACATTTGGCCTTATTGAAAGTTTCGGGTGGCTCTTTCGAAGTTTTTTAATTTTTATACATTTTATTATTGGTAAAATACACAATACAAAATATAATGCAAGAATTTTATCAAAAATACATCTTTGAAGATTAATTTCTGAAATTAAGGCAATTAGCAATGTACATTATATCTGCATTTGGCATCGCTGCGAGTCATTTTTATCAAAGCTGAAAATCGTAAAATTGAAGTGTCAAAACAGGTTGACTGATGAAAATTCAACTAATCTACTGTGATGCGTGACGTTCAAATTACTGGTCGACATTAAAAAATATCATGTTATAAAAATAAATGGTAAAAATATTTTAGCAAACATTAAAATTATTCTAATTTTGAGGTGTTTGTTTATCATTAATTTAAAAAATATACTATTATAAGTCTTAAAAAATGTATGTGTGACCCATGAGAGACATGCAATATTTTATTTTGTCTACCAAGTGATTTCAGTTAGATATCCCTGCTTTAGTCTTTTATAAGAGTATATTTAAGTATTCATATTAAAATTTTGCAGCTATTTCGCTTTCTCTAGTGAAAACTTAAAGATTATTGGATATTAACAGTTCTCAGAATAAACTTCTATAATAAAACCAAATATCGTATTTTCTCTAATTACGGTATCAAAGATATCATGCGTAGTTTTATTGATGTACTCTTATTATATATTAAAATGTACACGTATATCTACAAGGACGCCAAGCGTCTACGCCACGAAAGCCGCATTTCGTTCATAATGTATGCTCACTCTAGCAAAAGTTCATACAACTATGCAAAACAAGCAGTTGATATTATTACACCTGACTACATCATAAATCATATGTTATATCGTCACTTTCAGATTGCTTATTTTAAAACACCGAGTCTCAGCGTAACAAAGGGAACGTTGATGTATTATGAATTCAGCAACTTCTTTCATGTGATTTCAAGACTGGACAAATTACCTCAATTCTATGTCAGTGTTTTAGATTTAATATCAGTATTGTAAAAATCAAAACCCGTTTTTCTATAAAAGATAATAATTAGTCAAACAATTTTTTATTACAATCCTTTTGGATCACATTATAGAATGAATGAATTAATACTGGTGTTTCGATGTTTTATATTAAATACCGGTTAATGAAAAAATAATCATTTCAAATAGAAGCTTGATGTTGGAAAAGTTAATTCAGGAATGCTTAAGATTGACAGTCATCAACGGATTATTCTTGTAAATAAGTTTGAGTACAAATTTCTCAGTATAGTTATTTCGTAACTGTTATTTAGTTTATTCTAATTAAAAAAAAAAATTAAACTTCTTTTACTAACATCAGTATTTATTTTTTTTAAGTCGGAAACTAGGTATTGCGCTTCTAACACATAAAATATAAATTCAAATCAAACCAATGTATATTATCTTATTCATCCTTTAGAAGTGCGACTTTTTATGGATTATAATGTTTTTTTTTCATCGCTTTCAACACTTTTACAAAACAATTCACAAACGTTTTTTGTTTAACCTATTTTTCAAGTTTCTTGCATTCAGCAATCCAAAATAAAAAGGTTCTTCACCAACATTTTTTACTTTATTCACAAAGTCTACATTTCCAATCAGAATACGGTTCGCTTAAACTATTTCTACTGATAAACTTTGTTTGTAGGAGATAAAAGCAAATTTGACGTCTCCCGTTCCTCGCTTCGCTGCTGCAGGACTGGAACCTGGTCATCATTATCTAGCAGGAGTTTTTGCTTATAACCCTAAAGGTAGAAGTGAACCTGTCATGATGCAAGCTGCTACTCTAAGATTGCCTGAGAAGCAGTTGACAGCTGAAAAGGGAATCGGTACGTAACAAGCTTTGGATATAATAAATAAGTATTTAATGTCGTTATTTTATATGTTGTTCAACTATCTTTGGCGTGTGTTTTTAATCTTTCAAAAGCATCGTTATTATTTAAGTATTATCAAATAATATCTGCATCAAATGTGCTGATTAAGAAATATTAATTGTTTAATGTTACTTAAAATAAAGAAATTATAAAAAAATTACAGTTTACTAGATGTTAAACAAACACGACTTACCTGCAATAATGTTATTTTAGCAATACATAAAGGAGTTCCTCAATAATTTTAAGTTTAAATGATTTTATCGTTAATATATTCATCTGTAAATGCCTCTTAAAAAATGGAAATATAACACAACTAGTAATAAAAAAAATACAGCAATAGTCGTTTTTATACGGCAGATATTTTTTGATACAATAAATTTCTCTTAAAATGTTTTTAATTTAATTTTGTTTTGAATTTATGATTGAGTAAATTTTTCTTTCTTGTTCATAGATATATTATTTTATATGTTTTTACTTATTTTAAATCTGTAAATCATTCCTTCAACAGATCTTCCTCACACTGCATTTCGATTTACTCCAATGATGAGTGTCATGGCTGGAGGAGCTGGTGCAGTATTTATCGTCGCTTTTATCATCATCATCTTGCTGAGGAACCAATGCACAAAGGTACTGATTGTAATAGTAACATCTAAAATATTTTTTTCAATAAACTCATCTATTTACGAAGTAACGATAATTATAAGAAATTCAGATCCAAATATTTACCCATGCGAAAACATATTCTGCATTTTTCTAAACATTGAAATATTATCCCTTAATATTTTCATTGCATTTAAATTACCTAAAAAATAAGCCTAATAAGCCTTGCATACGTTGCTCTCTAGCATAAAAATAAATATTATTTTTTCTTTATCATCTGGCAAACAATTACAGTGATTTCTAAAATAGTAAAAAATTGTCAAAAATAATAAGTTTTCAGTAATATAATATTTAACTACAATCTTGTGTTGTGTGAATCTTTTATTAAGGTTTATCGCTTTCATTGTACTCATTATTTAAAAATAATTGTTTTTCAGTACACGAACACAAAAATAAATGATTCTGCACAAAATATTAATCATTAATATACCTAAAAGTATTATGTGCAATATTTATTATAACAAACGTTTTTTAGTCAAACAATCACAAAGTATTACATTTAAAATCGGAAGGCGATACAACTGTGCCCTATTTATTTCCAAAATTTTCTAGTAAAAGAGCTTATGACCGTCCGTATTTGGGTGTAACATTTTTATCCCTTGTTCCTGATTGAATCACAAAGTATATGAAGATTTTTAGCATTGTGAGGATTGTATGAAATACCACAGAATTCATCATGAATTTTTCAAATATAAATAAAAAAAATAAACAGTCAATGATTTTGAATATTGAAAAACTCAAATATTACCCAAACAATTTTAAAAATAAAACACATCGGTCTGTGATTCAGTCAATATTTTTCTTCAAGAATTACTTTATTAAGAAATTATGTTAGATAACATTCTTTTATCGATAAAATTTCATTTTCACACATTGCTCGTATCACGTTTTTACGTACTTTATAGTTTGGCCGACACGAAAACGGTGCTCGATAGTTTTTTTAGGCCATACAATATTGTTTTTACAGTAGGTCACAAAGCAATGAAAGCAATCACCGCTAAATATATCAGAACTTTTTTGTTGAATAATAAATTTTCAATTCTTTCATCGTATTAAAAGAGTCATGCTATTTTCCATAAACTATATTTGATCTTTGAAATAGATAACCTTTTATTACACCAAAAAGTGATACAAAGCATTGAGCTGTTCATAAAAACCTTTTATTTCACCATTTTTTTTTTAATTTTTAGCCACTGGTTTTTTTTTACTTACTTAATTTTTATTTTATTGTATATACGTTTTTGGTGGTACATTCAATATTTTATTTATTTAAGTATCTTTTCACGCGCTTAAAAGAACCGAATTACTTTTAAGTATTACAACCCTAAGCCAAACCTCAAGATATTCTGGATTCAAACCGTATTGAAACACCTTGTTTTTATATTGATAAAAGAAATAGCATTATTTGTATATACTAATAAGGAGTTGAATAAAAATATATGTTTTATTTCATTTATTTTTTGATAAAAAACAAGCATTATCAGGTAATTGAAAACAAACTACTTACAAGAATTAAGTAATAAAGATGATTAACATATTAGTAGATCTTGATCACCGATTTCAATTAACATCATTAACTTGGTTAGAAATAGTTATTAACTTGCTTAAACGAAAACAAATTAAAAAAACTAGTAATAAACATCATTTTTTCGGGAGAAAAACAAACAAATGATAACATTAAAAAATGGCGTAAAATCATTTATTAAGGAGACACTTCATCGAAGATAGCTAAATTGTTGCAAGAAAACATAGAACCCGCGTTTTATACCGTTAATAGTTTAGGTAAAATTCTATTAACCAGTAAAGATCGCGTAGAATCTTTGACACAGAGTGGTATCTATCGCCTCTCTTGTGGAGACTGCCAAGCTTCATATGTAGGACAGAAAGGTAGAGACTTTAATATTAGAATTAAAGAACATATAAGGTGTCTAAAAAGTAACAATTTTTCAGAGTTTGCTAATCATCTAATTGAAAACGAACATAATTTTAATCATAACATTAACTTAGAAATACTCCATCGAGTAAATAAAAAAAGGCTTAAAAATGAATAGTTTAGAATTTTTAGAGATAAATAAAAGTAACAACAATAAATAAATATTATTAAATATAAATCTTGAATAAATCAGGTGGTTCGCCACTGTTAAATATATTTTTAAATGGTTTAACCCGTCCTAATTGATGCAACTCATTAGTTAATCATTTTTAATGTAAAAGTCATTTGCATTACCATTATCGTTTGTTTGTTTGTTTGTCTATCATCCCCTTCTTCCCTCCCATTTTTATTTGATTTTTATTATAATATATCAGAATAATCAAATTAAAATCATTCGTACTTAAGCAAGCATCAAAAGTAGTTCTCTGAGGATGCCTCTGAAAGACGCGAAACTCGTGTCACATTTTGTAACACAATACGTGAAATAATCTAAGTCATTTTATTTTATATTATTAGTTAGAAAAGATTGAAACTACAAACCAGCTTTTTTTCACTTAATTTAGTTTTAATTTTATTTAAAAACTTTGATTTGAATCGTTTATTATTCTGCATGACGCCAAAACTACTATAAACTCTACTAAAAAAAACTTGTTTCACTAAATTGATTTTTATTATAATATTTACTGGAATAACTGTGACGATGAGGTGTACAAGTTATGCTGTGTGGACAATATAAATAAATATAAAGAATGTATGTCAGCTATCACTATGCAATATTTTGCAAAACGCACAGTCAGCATGACTGCACGAGTAACCTGTAAAGTAGAAATTATGCTGTGTGGACAATATTGAATATCGATAGATGCAACATAAGAACTATTGTTAATGACGACACCTCGAATTATGAAAACACAATAGAATTAAAATATAGAATTTTGTTAACGTAGCATTTAAAAAATTAGTATAAATAATTGGGAAAATCAATAAAGAAAGTTACTGTTACTACTACTTCAGAGTCAGAAGTCAACCCAACAAGAACGTTTTATTGAACCTGAGTTAGAACGGCGAGCGTTACATGGAGGGGACACCCGGGTGTCCCCTCCAGCGTTACATAACTTTACATTTTAATATTGCTCAGTTAACAATTTGACGGATTCTTTCAAATGATAATGATATTTTTCTAAAATAAATGCGTCATTCACCGTAACAATTTTCAACTGTCTTTGTTACTGTTAATTCTATAGAAATAAAACTACATTAAAAAATCACTGGAATTTGTTTGAAAATTCTGTGATCTAAATTGCTCTATAGGATTACAATCTTTTTCCGTACTATTATAGCTAAATCTGTATTGATTTAAGCCTCGTAAATAATGAAATTTATTGCAAGTACTCAAATGATTCTGGTTGTAATATAATAAATTTGGCCGACATTTCGTTTTCAATTCAAATGCATCGCCGCAATATAAATATTCGCCAAAATAGTTTTCCCGTTGCAGATTTATGTATATTATTATCGTGATAGCGATTTGATAGCGCCATTACTGGCGTTTTATTTGGGAATATTTGAGTTTAATTTATATCGCCATTTTGCTTCAATCTCTGGTTTGTTTTTCCGCATGTCATGAATTTGCCTCCCACTATATTTAGAATACCGGTGTCATAGAAGGAACAATATCGATACTACGTTAACAAAGATCGTCGACGAGTTTATGACATTACACATTCAAGAAATCTAAACGGACATTTTTTGTTAGTTTCACAGAAAGATGATGTTTCAATGAACTGTTTGACTAAAGCCATAAAACGTCACAAGTTGAGCATCTACTTAGAAGTTTTTCTAATCGATCAGAAACTTCACTTTAATTTTGAATCGTATTTTTATCTAATTTTCACGAGTTGACGAGGGTGATTTTTTTTTCACTTTCTAGCAGCAAACATAATCTAACATAACTTGTGTTAATCCATCCTTGCTCCCAATGCGGAGCATATGGTATGTTAATTGACGTATCTCAACAAAATTTTTTTTACCAAAACTGTTTGCCAATCAGTTGTTCAATCTTTCTTTTTCAAATAGAACAATAGAGATACATGGATTGGGCTAATAAAAGATTAGTGGTTAACTAATCACTTCCGCTAAGTTCCGTTATTCAAAAATTGGAATCGTGAGATGAGATATTTACACATCACAAGCATAAAAAAAAATTGCCGCCTGTGTGGTCGAGTGGTCAACGTTGTTGGCTACCGCTACGGAGGTCACGGGTTCAAATCCCAGTACGGGCAGTTTTATAAATTGATTTTTCAATCGATTTATGAATTTCTGTTCAAAGGCATGGATGTATGTGATGTCTTGAATTCTCCCCTCCCACCCATCCTATCCTATGAACGGGGTGTATCGAGAGCGATTAGCTAACCACTAGTCTGTAGTACTGTCCTGGCCGTTTTCTTATATTCCTACTCTTTTCGGAAAAAGAGAGGTTGAGCAACTGAGTAACAAGCAGTTCTCGTAGAAACATTTCTGTTGAGATAAACTCCATTAGGAGTCCATATGTTCCACATTGGGAGCGGACATGGTAAAAAAAAACCTAAAAGCTATTGAACAAAAAACGATTATTAGATTGAAAAATGCTTTTTGTACTGAGATTTGAGCCCGTGAGAACTGTCATCTAAGCCAACGACGTTGATCACTGTGCCACGTACAACGTCAAATGCAAAAAAAGTCAAAAGTAACAGGGAAAAAGACAAATAATTGTATTATCGAAAAATAAAAAGCTCTCTTTCTCTGATCAAATTTTTATAGACTTTGCTGCTTTTAATTATGTTTTAAAGTAGTATATCTATTACGCACAGAGTCGGAGAAGGCGCGGTGGGAAAGCAGGCAGCAGGTCCCCGCCATTGGGAGCTGAAGGTGGCTCCCCTTCAAGCGGATCCCCTGGAAAACCTCCGAGAAGTCCACCCAAAGCTACCGCTCACCATCATCAATATCACCACCAGTTGCCACCAGATGGCGCAGACGGCGATGAACGGAATCCCGACATTATTCCCGACCAGATTGACGGAGATATACCAGTAAATATTTTTTTTTATATATACATATTATATTAAAACTATACAAAAAAACTTTCCAACAGGTTTAATCACCATTGTGAAAACATATTCATAAATTTGATACGTCTATATGTAATATATACATGATTAATTAGTTTCATTTTTATAATATTTGACTACTGATTTAGTTTAAAACTATATCAACTGAAATTTCTCTCTGGCAGAACATTTTTTTGGTTTATTCAGTTAAATGGATATCTTGGATAAAAAAATCTGGATAATCAATAATTAGATGTTCAACAACAAGTTAAAGATATTGTGCATGGATGGGTGTATGTGTTATCTATTTATTTCTACATCATCTCAAGTTACTTTTAAAAAAAATTATTCATGTGGAAAATCAGTACCAAATATTATTTAAAGATATTTTACAAAAAATGAATAATTCTTTATTAAAATATCTTTGAAAATATACTTTTTTTATTTTTTACTGCTGTATATATAATAGTCCTAAATTTAATGTATTATACTAAATTTAATGTTCTATCCACAGGTTGACTACATGAGGAAGCGCCAACATGTGTCCACGATAGAGACGAGTTCCCCGAGCAGAGGGATTTTAGTTGGCGGAGGGTCTGGCGTCGTAGCGGGGGCTGGTGGAGTGACCGCTGGGCCGAACGCAGCCCCAAGAATTATAGCGCCCTACGGCATCCCTAGGAATGGGATACCTCTTCACGATGTTCAGCATCAGAAGATGCAGTCTAATGCTATGGTGGTGAGAAAACAAACATTGATAAACCTTCAAATCACAAACTTTATACATCACATTGTATCAACAGTATCAAGAAATCGAAGTTCACATACGGATCCGTTGAATTTTGCCTCCTTGTCGAAGATAAATAAAGCTGAGGTTATTCACTTATTACTTACCAATACTTCCAATAATGATTAAAACTAAATAACCATTACTAATAACATCGGTGAGTATCTTCTTCTTTTGTAAAATATTATTTTTATGACGTCATAGTCATACAAATATTCGTAACCTAGATCAGCGATAACAATAATATAAAACAGTATAATTGGCATCTTTTTCAAAAAAGAAAATTTATAGCTCACAAAAATACTTTTGGGAACTGTAAAAAGATTTTTTTTATCAATATAATCAAAATATATGAAAATATTCAAAGTAAAGTTTTCAAAGTATATTAATTCAAATAAATATATTATATATTTGACTTCCGTAAAACGTTTTATTTTTAATTTAATAGCATTAAATTCGTAATAACTAATAATGCAATCAGACAATTTTTTGATAGTGAATTTTCCAATGTAAATGCAACACATAATTTATGACCATAATATAATTATATTATGATACTTAAAACAAAACTTCTATCGCAAAAAATAACATTAAATTTAAATATCGTTTTGGTAGGACTACCGTTTTTTAAGTAATGAAATATTATATGTTTAAATATTAAAATAATGTAAAAATATACGAACACACTTTCAAGTGGTGACGAATAATTTTGATAATGTTAATTTTTTTTATTAAAAGTATTAAAATGAAAATCATTTACAAACCAAATCACTGATAATCGTAAAAAATAATTATTTATTCTGTCGATAGATTCCACCACCGTTAGGATACAGCACATTGCCTAGAGGTGGGCACTGGCCATCATACGGTGGGACTATCGCAGGGGTCAGGCCTTTGGCTTCAGCGCCCTACCCCGCGATCCCTCTCCAGCACCTGAGAACTCTTCCAAGAGGCTATTCCGCCTCGTCACAGCGAACAGTCCACGAAGACCACCGGAACATGCATCAGTACATCTCAAATGGAGACGCGGCAGGGTCACAGAACCAGACGTCTGACGAAGACGCTGCAACGACCACCCCGGAAACTCCCCTTATGATTAGGGACAAACGAGAGAGCACTGTCTGACAGACAACGCAGCTGTAAAATTCCGAATTCGGCAGACAAGAATTTTAAATAATTTATTGTCTTCGGGAGAAACATTTTTTTATATATTTGATATACGTAATTTTTCATATTCAAAAGTGACATTAGTGGTAAAAATAAAAAATAATATTTTGACTGTTGTGTTTTTTTTCAACATATTTTTAATAAATTATCGAAGTGTTGTCAGAAAAATATTGTGACAGAGCCGGATTACGTGAGTTATGAATATAAACTACTCGTGGCGGATTGAATGATAACCTTTACAGTGTTGCCAATTAAAGTAAAGTTAATAATACGAATGTGAGTGAACGAAGTATTTTTTAATGATAAAATCAAATATTACAAAAATTAATAAATTTATTAGTCCGAATGTTTCTTTCAATTTTTTATCGATTGCAGAATCAAAAATGTCAGCTAAAAATACTTAATGAAAAAAAAGTAACAATGTAATTTCAATTATTCATATTAGTTCAAAGATATCTTATCAAAGAACTTTTAATATGGAAAATATTCAGATGAAAATTTTTGTTAAATAAAAAAGATTTTTATAAATATTCAAAAAAAAATACTGTTTCTTGCATCCTGGTTGCATCGATGATGTTTAATGTGTTTTATGTGTTGTCTATTTACCGGATATCTGAGGGTTGATATATAAGTAAAATTTTCGGCGAATTGTGTAAATATTGAAATCTTCAAGTTTGTTTTATTCATGTGAAATTAATTCGAACATATGCCTAATCACATTAGACATTTAATTGTTACGTTTTTTGAATAATCTACGTCATAGAATGTAACGTTATAAATGAAATTTTTAATTATTGATAGTGGAATATAATTTAGTTATCCGATTATTGAAAGCTATGTAAATATTATACATACACACGAACTGTACATATTAATTAATTGCGAACACTTACGTAATAATTTTGTATTTATATAGTATCTGTAAATAATACAAATTGAGGGTTGGAACTTTATAATTGCCATTAATTTTTTTTTTTTAATTTTCTTATGTGTTAAATTGAAACGCAACGCTTGGCGCAGGTCTTCCGCTTTGTTCAGTATATTTTTATTTAATTCATTTAACATTTTTATGTTCGGTTTTCTTTGTTTCATTATGATCTTTTCACAATTGAATAATACTCATCAACAACTAGAGTTGAAGAAGATAATGCGTTTGATGTATACATTACTTGGATAATTTTTTTGTAAAGCTGTTGCGTCTTTCTTTTCTTTAACCATCTCCGCTTACAATATAATATGGTACCTCAAGAGGTGAAGTGAGCCAACTAGTTACATGGTAAAACTTTTTTCATGGACTTCTAAGTAAAATCACTTCGTTATTTAATGGATTGCGTATTATTATTTTCAGAAAATAACACTATTGCAATGTATATTAACTGAAATGACTTCACTTTTACGATAAGACGTGTAGAATATAACAATTCATCTATATTTTTTTTCTAAAATACCACTTGATTTACTTCACCCCTAATGGGTCTATAAATCATATCGATACCTAGTTCCAAAGTACACTATGTCTGAATCTGTCAGTATCGAGTTTAGTATGAAAGTGTTTCGGATTACATATGTAAGAAGATAAATCTATCACTTCCAAAGAGAAACCATTACATTATTATGCTACATTAGACTCTAATACAGCATAATAGGGTCTTGGTTGCTTTTTGAAAGTTGTATATAATATGTTTGTATTTTTAAATACTTTTCATACTTAACATGATACTGTCAAATTCAGACAGTGCATTCTGGAAGTAGGGTATTGATTTAGACTCCTAATGGAAATGGTGTCAATTTCTCTGTTCTTCTGCGTACTTCTGACGGTTTGCAAACCGTCAGAAATGCGCACAAGAATAGAGCTAATGATGCCAAGGACGTTGACCAATAACTCGGTAGTTACTGGTTTCAACGAACTAATCTGAAAACTATTTTTTTTTTTTAAAAGAGTGAGTTTATTATCTAATGTTGTTGTTTTTATTATTATTTTAAATACTTCAAAGTGACATGATAAAAAAAATATGCAGAGAAGATTTTATTGACAATTTTTTTATAAAGCAAATAATAAATTATCGAGTGATAAAACTTGTTGACCCTTCTCATAATATTTATGGTAACATTAACAGTACTAACTTGCTCTCGTAATAATGATTGCTAATGTAAAATAATTATTTTACACTGCTTTAAAACATGCGATCCGTCGAGAGGGTGTGGGGTACCATAAACAGCAGGCAATCGCCCATCATTTAAATATTATAATTTATTTTAATTTGATTGCATGCAACGCCCGAATGACGTTTGGTTGCACTCTTGCATGAATCCGAAATGAGCTTTAATCAGACTTTTATATCTAGTTTATGCGAAACATTCGTTTGGAAAATGATTCAGCTGTATTTTTTCTCAGATTTTTTGTTTACATACAATAATTTTAATAATACAATAAACATTAAAACATTATTTAAATACTTTTTCTAGTCGTGCTAGAAAACATACACACCAAAAATACTTGCATTTAATAAATCAATTTTGAGTTTGTGTGTGGCAATCGTTTGTAACTAATCAATATTTGTGACAAACGATCGCAAAATATATTCTTCTTGAGATATTCATTCCCTTGAAGTTAGTTACAGAATTTTAATTTAAACAAATTACGTTTTTCAAATACAACTTTGAGATCGATTATTCGAACCACAAGACTGGCGATTTAAAATATTTATTTGTGTAACTTCAAATTAACATATAGAAAATAAAACTATGATAAGGAAATTTGTAAGATTTCCAAGCTGCAATTGCTTTTTACCTGCAGTTTAAATTTACAGTGAATGGGTGTTTTAATTTTCAGCGTTAAATTATTATATTTTTTGGTCAAACACTTCAAATCGTCAACCTATTCAATAATATTCAAATCAGTTCAACAATTTAATAATCACGATAAAAAAATATATATTTTTAAACTTCAACATTTATTTAACCGTTCGCAAAAAATAATTAAAAGCAAATATAAAAGTTATTAGTTCTCTCCAAAATTTAGTTTAATAGCTTTGAAATATGTATTTGAAAAAAATATATATATAAAACACTGTTAAAATAATAAATCAAGCCGACTTAATATTATTTAATATTGGAATCACAAAATTGCTTTCACGATAAAAACACATAGCCTGTGGGAAATCACTGGCTATTGGTTTTATAACGAAATGTCACGGTATAAAAAACACAAAATATTTTCATTAATAGGCTGAAATTTTTTACCGGTTCATACTCGATTTTATCAGTTCCTGGAACATTACAATTCAATTGTTTTTTCAGGTTTTTCATTATTTTCTTTAAAGTCTCATAAATCAAATACGAAAGCGCGTTCGACGTAATGGAAATGGAACTAGTAAATTCTTTGTGTTATTTTTTTCTTTTTTTCCATGACAATTTTATTCTATACTCTCGCGAAAGACCTGCAAAAGAATAATTATAGTCAAACATATTTTAATGTGGAAATATTTTAAATAATATATGTAGATATATGGATTAAGCTTAAACCTTTCAAATGTTATAAATTTTCATGAGTTTTGTCATTAATGAACCTTTGAGCATCTTTAGGTATTCAAGCACATATTTTTGTACAACTTGAATTGACCGTCAGGAAATATTCTTAATCGTATTTGAACTCAATCATAAAGATAACATTTAGCCACTTTTGGACAAAAAAAAAACCATTATACATTTTTTTTTGTACCACTTATTCAACATGGACGAAGGGATTAAAATATTACAACGATTCTAATGATCAATTGTATATTCAATGATACAAAAAAAAATTGTCTGTGTCATTACTTTCTCAATTAGAATTGAACGTTATTTATCAAATCAATAGTATAATTAATCCAGATTGCTATCAGTATTTTTAAACTTCGGGATAAATTTTTCTTTTGATTATTCTTTTACAAATACGATGAAAACTAATTAATAAGTTTAGTTGTTTAGTTCAATGCACTTATTTGCCTAAATACGCTAAAATACTAAGCCCAGTTCTTTAACGACAAGCGTATGGAAATATAAAAAATTTAAGCGGTTCAAATTTTATATTGAAATTGCATTAAGCACCTTCAGTCAAAATTCTTACATACATGTATCAATTGAAGATAAAGCTTTGTTTTGACAAAGATTTTCTCGTGCTTGATTAAATTTATTGACACGAATCGAATTAGAGAAAAAGCTTTTTTAAATAATTCTAAGTAACTTAACCTTTATTTTTATCCGGTTAATATATTTCAGCGGCTGCATTACAACAATATCAACAAAAATATTTCACGACAAAAAATATTGGGAAACTGCGCACAAGGCTATTTAAATATTACACCATGTTTTTAAAATGTGTTTATTGCCCGTGATAACATATGACATCAAATATTTGCAAAGTTGGTAAAGATTTTTGATTCGTGAGATGTCAATTAACTGATTAAAAATCCACACCAATATTAATCCATTCCTCTTCACAGTTTTTCAACGTTTGATCATAATGACGATAAAAAGATTTATTCAAATATATTATTTAATTCATATAATGGTGAAATCAATATCTTTTCATTTCTTTGACATATTCTTTTCAATTGTACTGATTTCTGCATATTTTTTCATTTATTATCAATGTGGATTCTTTCATTTATTTTTTCTGATATTTTAGTCAATGCGAAAACAAAATTTGTAACCAATAAACCTGCCCAAGCAAAAGTGTTAATTCGTTAAGACTCTTCATTGATTCATTCGTATCGAAGAATCGAATCTTTAAATAAGTCAGGCAATTTGCAACCTCATTGAATCTTTTATATTGATTTTTTAATATTTTTTTATCCAACCTCGATATGGGAAGCCAAAACGTTTAGATAATAAATAATTAATTAAAAGCTTTTGTTATTTTTTATTGAAAGATTTGTGTAAATATTGTTTTGAATGTGGTTGTGAATAATTCAATCTTTGTATATAAAATATATTAATAATTATGAAAAAAATTCATGTAAAATAATATTATATTGTTAATTTATTAGGTGCTGTAACTTTTACACAAAAAAACTTTGTATATTTCTGTAAATTACTTAAAACATACAAACCCATTTTAATATCAATAGCAATCTATTCACACAAAAGTTTTTTTCTTTTTATACACGAATGAAGATAAAATAAACATTATTTTTAATTTTAACTGATAGAATTATATTAGAATATTTTTTTCATTTAAATTTAAGAAAGATATACCAGAATAAATTTCCAAATGGCTAAGTGTACTTGTAAGAAACATAATGCTTAGAAGACAAATTTGTTTTAAAAAAATACGTCATTTATTTAACGATTCACAAAACTTCATACTGTTTCTGTAAAATTCTAAATTGTATGCATCTGTTTGAAAATTGTGTAACGATCTTTTTTAAATAAAAAGTTTGTGTTTAAACCACCTGATTTTGGCGTTGTTACCTTCGTACACAAAACTCTCTATATGAGACAGCAAACAAGTGGAGACTGATGAGGAAAAGCTTGAAAAACTTTCGTTAAAAGCTCTCATTCAACCGTGTTTGTTATGTCAGGTAAAGTTGGATTTCTCTTCGCACTGCCTTCGGTGTTTATGCAACCAAAAATTTCACGACTTTCAATAACATTTTAATGAGTCAATACACATTACAGAATATTTATTATAAAGTAGCGCTTTATCAGAAAGGTTTTTTAAGTGCACAGTAATGCCAGAATATGCTGACTGTCACACCATCTTTCTATATGTTAACTTTTCCTGTTCTAAGCTCAAGTAATGCGACCCCAACACCCACATTTTCTTAAATATCTATTTTAATATGGGTGATACAATGTTTATAATTAAGGTTTTCTTATGTCATAGTTTTTTGGACCTTTTGTAGTTTATACAAATAAGCGATAACGCGATAACACGATAAGTGCCCGTGATAAGCGAAATCACGGATTTTTATAAAAAAAAATGTATGAGGAATGATGCAGAGAGATATTACAAAGATCTTAGACTATTTTTTTTTTGAAATTCATAAGAATAAGGTCGATAATGAGGAAACCACTGGGATCCCTAAACGACCCCCATCGGATGAGAAGTATTTTTCTAGTCTCCGAGCCGTGAGAGTTTTGATCAGATTATAAAACACAATAACAATTAAAAAATATGCAATGTACACTGAACTGACCAGAGTTAGAAACCATTTCGAAAGTACGACAGTAACATGTTAATTTTGTTTTAAGTATTTTGTCAATTTAATCTGGTATGTCTTATTATTTTAAATACAATGTTTTTTCATTATTATGTTTAAAAAAAAATATATATTCTTTGTTGAAACAATTATGATATAATTAAACTGATGTGTTTGAAGGGAGGTTTCCATGATTTCAATCATAAAAATAATATTAAAAGTTACTGTTAAGGTGTACCTATTAGATTGATAAGTATAAATATATATATATAAACTAAGTATTGAAAATTTGTTTAAGTTGATTTGTATAAACCGAATTATCACGAAAAATAAAATAATAAAGTGTAAAAATTAATACCTACTGACATATAAATTCAATCCACTGCTGTGAAATAATAGTTAAGTGAAAATTAATAAATCAATACAAGATATATGTGTTTTATTTTATTTTCTTAATACCACATAATACATCGGTTTCTGCGGACCACAATTTGTGAAACTATTTTATATTATTTATTTATTGTTAAAATTATATTACATGACATAACAGCTGACGCCAATTCGCCATGTAGTTGACAAATATAAAGAGAAAAAATATAAAATAAAACTACATAATACATCAAAATCAACACACAAAATCTAAAAATAAAATAGTAAAATTTAACAAACAGTTCACAAATACTATCACTAAAAATGTCTACTTCTTTAGGCAATGAGTTGATCAATCGAACGGCCCTAGGAACTGGTGACTCATACCTCCTAAGCGAGGTATAAGTTTTTATAAATAAAAGTTTTTGCTCATAGTTTCGCCCACGTAAGAATAAATTGGGAGCATGTAAATTAATAGTCATGAGAATTTCAGGATTATTAACTTGGCCCCGAAGGAGAAGAGAAAAAACTATAGCCAACTAAAAAAAAAATATATATAGCAAACTCTCGACTCATCCCCAAAAATAATATCACTTTACAGGTCGTTAGTGACAAAACTTGTGTGAATGTACAAAATTTGAACGATTCAAATTTAGTATAACTTCAATTAAGATTAATGAAAATACACCTATTAATTTTACTCGACACACATACCTCTCTGTCAAGGATGAAAAACTAGTAAATGTTCAACTTCTATAGAAAGGTCTTTGGCTGGATGCAATTTTTGTTATCCATTAAGAAAAGAGTTGGGCACTTTCAAATCCAATATTATATATAATAGCACTTTTTTCAATTAACTTATCGATTTCTGTTCGAAGGTATGGATGTTTTTGATGTCTAAATCAGTGTTTCTCAACCTTTTTGGGACCGTGGCCTTTTTGTCGAATGTCTTTATTTTTTCTGTGGCCCCCCATACTTTTTTTTTTTAACTCACCGAGGAATTTGAAATCCTCAATTTGCTCAAAATTACCCGTAGCCCTCCCCAAAACAAAAAAAAATCTATGTGGCCCCTGGGGGGCCACAGGGCCCACCGTTGAGAAACCCTGATCTAAATAATCCTTCTTACCCTTCTAATCCCAAAATAAACGGGAAGTAGCTAGAGCAATGGTTCCCAAACTTATTTCCCCGGTGAACCCCTAAGCCCAGTATTTTATCCTTCGTGGACCTCCTCCAGGATGCATAATAGTGAAGTTTTCTAATTTTTTAAAATACAAATATGAGCACACTGTGATAGGGTTTTTTGTATAGTGGACAATTGTAAATGTTAATTTTTTATTCTTATCATTACTGATTTTTTTTTAATGAAAATGAACAAATTAAAACACAATCAAATTCTTACATAAAATAATAAAATCTGTTAATGAGAGGGATGAATCTGATGCTCCGATATCAATTGATCAATATTTGGGTTCAAATTCGTAAGGTACAGTCGTAAATCTCCACGTTCAGTGATTTGCAACCGATTTCTTTTTTTCGTAAGAAAATTATTAACTGCACTAAAACCTCTCTCCGCGAGGTACGAAGAAGGAAATACTATCAAAAACTTTCTTGCGATAGCCCACAATACAGGATAACCAACAGGGATATCTTTCTGCATCCAGAACTGCTGGTAACCCTAAATTTAAGAGATAGTTTACTTTGACCTATTTAAACCCGCATTATTTTGATTAAATTTGATTCCATTGATTCCGGTCCGTGGACCCCCATTTACATCTCGTGGACCCCCATTTTTTTTTATTCCTGTCAGGGACCCCCGGGGGTCCGTACGGACCACTTTGGGAACCTATGAGCTAGAGCAATTAGCTTACTACTAGTCCTGTGATAATTTTATAATTTCTATCTCTACTCTCTTCGGAATAAAATGAGATTGAGCTACTGGGTAACAAGCAGTTTTCGCTGAAGAAATCTGTTGAGATACTTTCTATAAGGAGGCCATTTGCTTCATATTGGGAGCGGACATTGATTTAAAAAAAAAAAATGCTTGTCTGTAAAGTCGGTTTACGGACGATAGTTTAACGTGACAACGTCATAAGAAAACATTGATGAAATGATTGCATACTTTTATGAATAAAATGGAATCATTTTTATTGAATTATTATTTTGTATGGATACGAAGGAGTGAAATGAAATCTACAATTTTTTCTTGATATATTTTATTCCCACTCATTAATTCAAATATGTTTATTACTTTGATGAACTGTTTATTTACAAGTAACAATGTGCTAGAGATAGATGCGGCACAATCCGAACGGTAGGCCGATCTTGCCTCTCTATCGCTTATCCACGCTCTCGCTCGCACGCTTGCCTTCGGCGTAACGCAACAAACGGGACAATGAGTCATGTTTTTTCGTGCGTGCAGCGGACGTTCATCGATTTATAAGACGTTGTCACGTCAATTAAAGAATTTCATCGAAATTTACAAAATTATATCTAGTAGTAGTAGATTACCCCTGCCCAAAATTTCGTAATTATCTCAAACACATCGATATTATAAACATCTGTGTGGTATTTACTAAATGAGTAGATGTATAAATATTAATATTTTACATTATTATAAACAATTATGTTGACATTAAATAAACCATAACAGCGTTATATTTCATATCGTATGTAATATATTTCGCTATGGGTTTATAGTGTAACACATTCGAGCGGGCATTTTTGGTTGAACGTATGTGTGTGGTGACAACGATTGATTGATCGTATCCATTCCATATATCACGCACAATCCGTCAGAATTATCATCCACTACTAACATAAATAACAACACTATAAACGCGTCAGTGGCGTGCCAATACCAGTAGACGACAACACTAGTTCTTCGTGCATGTATCCGTTTGATACAATTCACAATCTGTTTGTAGTAATCTGACAGTAATTCTAACAAAATAGTAAAGACGAAAATAAACTCTAGCCAACACACTGCGTTAAAAATATATGAACGTTTATGACAATTCACAAAGAGAGAAAAAAGCCATGTCGTTGCTAATTTTCTACAAACACGTATCTCAACTTTTGTCAGTTTTGAGTTTTTCGATGTAATGAATCATAAAACCGAATCGTAAAATCATAAAACCTTTGCCGACAAACAAATAAATATAATTCTTAAAACCTCCACTACTCAAATATTTGGGCATTCCCATGAGCTTATCCTTTTTGCCAGCAATGGCTTTAGACTTAGTGATACATTTATTTATTATATAAACACGAAACATTCATTTACTAAGCGTCAGTTCAAGTTCATCCGTGCACTTGAACGCCTGAAGATGCTGAAAGGCGAAACCCGGGTCGTTAGTGACAAAATCTGTGGGAGTGTACATAATTTGAACGATTCAAATTTATATTTTTTTCATATTTTCATTTTTTTGTTTTTTTTCGACTGTTTTTCTTGCCACAACAAAAACCTCATTTCATAGAAAAACTTTTTATTTTTTAAAAAATCGCAGAAGTACAAACACGTAAGTCGGGGACTTACTGTTGCATAATTTGCCTTTTACCTTGCAACCCTGTCCGTGTTTTTTTTTTCTGCACGCTACTGGCTCTCACACATACATTTTTCATAGACAACCTTGCACTCAATACAAATTGCGTCATATTATATCATACCAAACTGATATATTATACTGAAGAACTCAATATAAGCAATCATCGTATCTTTATAAATGTTTTAATATATTATTTTTCTATTACAAAATTACATAATAATATATATAACTTACGTATCTGCATAGAAATGCAGATAGAAAAAATCTTATAAAACTTATCTGTCATATTAACAAAGTTTATAATAGTGTAAAAGAAGTGTCGCCGAATATTTCAAGCAATGTATACTTACAAATTAATCAATAAATTTTTGAGCTCTTTATAAAACAATATAATAAAATTTTATTGAGGATTCTGTTCGAAACATAATAATTATAGACATCGGTGTATTTTTCTGATTTACGGATATTTGTTGTATACATAAAAGGATTTAACAATACTCGCCAAAAAGCATATCAGTGAATAATTTATAATAAAACTTTGTAACACATTAGTTTAAATGGGTAAAATACTACTTTTAAATATGAATGATTTGTTCAGAAACAAACTGAAAATTCCGCATTATTTTTTCTTACTCATGATATCTACAGCGTTTGACGAATCCAGTGTCATTATTATGCTAGCCCACTGCCTGCAGGTCTTCCTTTACAGGAAGAATTTATTTAATTTCCGATATTTCACTTGCAGAATTTTCGATGTGTTACAACAATGCGGTTTAGCCACTGAACCCATAATTTAGATCGATTTCGAATCAACATAAAAGCTCCACAAATTATTTGTTTGCATCGAAAATGGAGAGTTTTATTGTTAAAATGAATCCCCATATCAACAGACCACACGTGGATGTACACTCACCACCGAAATCGGGCATGCGCGATATCTCTATTGATACAAAGGGGAGTTCAAAATAGCAATTTCTTGTCACAAGGTTTTTATTTTTTACAAAAATGATTTTGTTCATATACAAATAATTTTTCAATTTAGCTAATATTAAAGTCAGCTTTTTTTAAATCAAATTAAAAATATGCAACTTCCTCTCAGATTGTCCGGGACATGTTCAACACATGCACTTTGTCAGTGATGCTTTGTGGTAACGAGTAACCACAAAGACAAAAGACAAAAGAGTAATCATATAATGTGTATTGGGAACAGATGCCTGCGCTGAAACACGGAGATAAAAGAACGGACTAAACAGCACTTAACTTAATGAATCAAGGCATTGTCATTTAATTATTACTGTCATTTGCAATACAAACACGATTTTATAAAGAAGAAGGCTGGAGGGGGTTTGGAAGAGGCTCGCCCGAGACTCTTGTTAATTTTTTTTGGGCCAGCGAGCCATTTGTTAAATTCAGTAAAATACAATATTCTCAGATCAAATCAGTACGTAACCAAATAAACATATTGTTATCTACGACGGTTTAAGAGTAACGGTTAAATCATGTCATTAGTAAGAAATGAAAAACACATAATTGTGTTTCATCCTTATTTCTTTTCTCTTACAATCCAAGATAGTTGAATATTTGTTTCAGCTACGTTTTGATATGAAAAATATTTTTGCAATGTAGAGCGTTTTGTCACAAAATACATGTATATTAAATCACATTCGATTGTTTTTTTTTTTTAATTAATTGCGTACAATTGTATGTACAAGAGTGATTTTAAAAAATCTGCACCTTCCCTAAACCATAGATAATAGTTTTGAGATTAGGCGAGCTTAATATATATAATAAGCGAGCTTAATATATACTTATTACTTTATTAAAATAATCTGATTTAATACACTCATCTTGTAATGTATAAATTATTGAAAAAATTAAAAGAATTGGACAACAAATACTCAGGTAGTTTATTTAACACCCGATGAATTAACCCGCAACGAAAAAAAACACTGTGTAAAGACTGTCCCAGTGCGCTCCAAATCGAATTAAATACTGATTTACTTTGACCATTGCGCACACATACGGTTTCATGTGAAAAATATATCTCTTTCACGGCAATGCTTCAATTAAGAGACGAATATTTTCACTTGAATAAATTTACATATATTTTTCATGTGAATGAATGTTGAACTGCGCAGGTAGTTTTTTGCCTATTTCAAATTTATACATTTGGTTTTGTTTCAATATTTTACTGATATTCTTAAAGTGGTGATATGTTTTGTAACTTATTTAATTGATAATTTATAACATTATTAATAACACATTTGTTTAGTAATTAGACGCGCTTGCTACAAAGTTGTGTTTATTTATTTTTTATGTTGTGTTATATCTTTCTTCGATCGTTCCTGACAAAAACAGTATGATTGATTTATCCCAAAGTGAAGCCATTTGACAAGATTGAGTTGACCAATTTTCCATTGAGCGCCACGAAAACAATCATTTTTACCTTGAATGATGTCGTATTTTTTCTTTTTAAAGTTAAAATATTTAATAAATAAACAAAATTGTTGTAAATTATTTATTCTTCGTTTTTAGCAATTGTACTTAACAGGGCTAAAGATTACTTTATGCGATTAGCTTACCACTAATCTTGTCAAATCCCCACTATAATATACATATTTTTCTCGAAAGAAAAAGATCGAGCAACTTAATACCAACAGGGTTCGTTTGAAAATACCAACCATCCGCGAATTTGTTCACGAAATATCTCAAAAATTTAACAGCGAGATAGGAAAACAGTATAATCCAACGATCTCTCACCTTCATAACTATGACGAGAAAATGTCTGGGCATCGCTTTAGACCAAAAACAATTCTGCTCGACGACCCACCATAGATTTTATTTTCGTCTAAAATTAATAAAGTATTTAAGAACAAACTTAAAAAATATATATATGTATACTCACAATGGCGGATTAAGTGCTTGAGAGGCCTTAAGCGCAATAAAATTTGGAGGCCCTGTTTTTCGGATAATATTAAAATGTCAGAAAATTCCATATAAAATAATAAAAATACATTAAAATCTGAACAAAAAGTATGTTGGCTATATAATATAAAGTATTTTTGAGGCCCCCATGATTTGGAGGCCCTAGGCGCCTCTAGTTCCCGTGAACTGGCTTCACCAAGGATTTATCACGTTAGCAACGATGGTACGGAAACACAAATTTCCAAAACATTAGCGATGAAGGAGAGCTCCATAAATTTGATGTCCAAAAAAAACCGAAATTCCTAAATGTTATGGATTTTTTAATTAACAAATATATGAATTTTTGGAGTAAATTTATAATAACCTTCAACAAAATCAGATAGTTCAAAATAAGTGAAATAGCTCTTTTAGTAAGACGTCAATGATCACTAAATCTTGGTAAACTCTATAACAATGATCCTTGCTGAAACATACTAAAACTCACGGCAGCCGCAGAGAGGTCGCTTATCAATTAGGTAACATCCAGCAGAACTTATGCAGCGTCCAACAATAACTCGTTTAACCCCTCAAAATGGGCGGGGGAAATGCTTGGGGAGGCTGCGATGGATGGACAGACGTGTCGACAGTTTCACTAGATTACAGCACGGACGGCCGAGCAGTTATCTAAGTTTATTTGACTGTTATATGTTGCCGGAATTTGTACGGTATTTTATGAATGCATAACTTGTAAATTCGCCTATCTGAATTCATAAATAAAATATAGCAAGCTTACGCAAGTACTGGCAAATATCTTAATATGCTACATTATAATAAATTATCATTTAAATTTATTTACAAAAAAAAAACATATTTTACAAATGGTAAGAGTTATTTATATTTTACATCATTTAAATATGAATGGCGTATTCTGGAATACACTGGCTTATTTTTATGCGAGTTTGAAGTTATGCTATATTTAAATTAGAATTATTTTCATAATGTACGTTCCCAAAAAAATCTTGGTCGAACATGACCCGAGTTTTGCCTCTCGGCATCTTCCGGTGTTACTCAGTGCGCGAATGCACTCAAACTGACAGGCAGCGGAGGTTTGTATTGTCTATATACAAACACACAAGTACATTCGCTCTAAACTTATTGTTAACCTAATTGATAGCGAGAATTTACGATATGAATTATTGTTGTGAGTTAAGTGGGCAGATGGGATATTGGGCATAATAGACCAGACTAGGCCAGACAATAAAATGTAAACGTGAAAAATAAATATAATTAAAAATAAAACAAAATGATTTTTTTTAAAAAAACGACATATTATTAGAGTTTATTGATATTAGATGCCGAGAGGCGAAAACCGGGTCGTGTTCGACCAAGATTTTTGTGGGAACGTACATTATGAAAATAATTCTAATTAACGTTAAATTTCCATCAAGCACCTTCAGTCGAAATTCTAAATTATATGCTATATTTATTTCATAGAAATATTAAAATGTCTGCTAATATATTTTGTCGAGTTTATGGCACAGTGGTCAACATGTCAAAATGTGTCACGTTGTTCGTCTCCTGAAGAAGCATCATCAAACAGAACATCACACGGTACACAACAAGTGTAATAACAAAGTTATAAAATTTATTTTTATAATAAATGAGGTTTATCTGATCAAATTATAAAGCTTATAAAAATATTATCTTGGTTTTTTTAATTTTTAATTCAAGAAGAAAATATCGATATTCATTTAGTTACGTTTATGTTAAAGCGTTCAAAATTTAAACGAGTTGAATCGATGTTTCATTGAGCACGCTCAGGCAAAAGTTTTAAGTATATTATCAACTACTTAAAAAAACCTCACAGCAACATGCCGAAGTCAGCTTTCGTTATATATTAAAAATAACTTTAAAATAAGCTGAAATTATAGTAGCCGGTACTTGATAATTTTCTATATCCTCCAGCACTGTATTATTGTACACGAAAGAGGCCATTTGCTCAATTGAAATTCCGGTCGTGTGCTTGAAGTATTAGCGAAATAGATTATACACTTTAAAGCATCGAAGGCTTTCAGTTCAAAACCTCTCTACCTCTAACTTTGCGTAAATTGCTCAAAATTTTCGCCATCAATATCCTTATTATTCATATCTCCTCGGACTTTCAATAAAACTGGCTACAAGTCATTTTAGCATCTTACTTAAAAATAAATCAATATGTAAGTTCACTTTTAATGTGTTTACTGTCAATACTTATTAGTGGAAAGGCAGTATGTACCGGTATTAAAAAAAACGTTTAAATAATATTAAGTTAAAATATACATAGTTCTGATGATGTTGTTTAACTAACATCTATCAATTAACTTCTTTGACCATATTCACTCTTTATGTGGAGCAAATGACCGACACGTGGCACATGTATGTTTCTCTGTCTCCCACTAATTGCTTTGCTTCTTTCCATGACATGCCGGCATCTCTCACTTGCGCCGAGTAAATGCTGTGGATAGTAACTCAACAGTCTTACAGAAGACAGGAGTTTCACTGGTCGGAAAAAGAGACCGACAGAATTAAGGCTCTTCAGTTAACAAACTTTCTTATATAATTATTGTGAAACTGTTTTTATTAAAACCTTATTAAAATAAATCACTTAAACACAATTAAAACTGTTTCATTCAGCAATAAACTTCACTATTTCAATATGTTCACAAACAAAAATTGCTCATAAGAAACATAATAATATGTATATTAGGATTGCTGCCAGTAGCTCGACATTGTATGAAAAATAATAACTTTCATATTGAATGCACCATAATAAATTCTCCGAGAGCTGAGTAAACAGTTTTTATTAACAAATTTCATAAAAATATTTCCAAGGAAGTTTCATCTTCAAAACAAAGTGTTTTTTTTAAGTCTTTGAAACGGTTAAAAATATTGCAGCTTCTAAAGCGCACATAAACGAGTAGATGTTTTAAAAATATTCATTTTAGTGGATTGCTTTATATCCTACCCGGAAAAGGTTCTCAATTCTTTTTTTATGTTAGTATATACGTTATATATATATCACTTTACTGCTTTTTGGGACCAAAAATAAACACGACTCGTTTTCATATAAATATTCTAGAATAAGATTTCAATTTAAGAGTCGCTGGTTTTTTAGCCAAGTGGTTAACGCTCTGAGGCAACAAGCTATTCGTTTGCGAGGCCACTGGTTTTAATGTCTGATTGAAAACTTTTGTTAATTGATAGATATGTGTCCAATAGCAAAAGTATTCATTTTTTTAACGTAGCCACCATTTTAATTATTTTAATTTTTTCCCAGTCCTTGAATCTTGAAGCAGATTAATTACGCTTATTAAAATGATGATAAAAAATTATCTAAGCTGACGGATATTAGACTTTAAAAAAATGTTGCAAACTAAAACAATTTGAATTTGAATCATTCAAATTATGTACACTCCCACAGATTTTGTCACTAACGACCCGGGTTTCGCCTTTCGGCATCTTCAGGCGTTCAAGCGCACGGATGAACTTGAACTATTTGGTTAGAGAGAATATAACGTGATAATTTTTTCAAATGGGTATTTGAATAATCAATCCTTTAGCGAAGATATCTATCGATATATTACAATATGTGGTATTACTAGCTTTTTTTCAAAAAAAGTTAATATACAGTTCAATATGTATATAACGTTTGCTTTAACTAAATAAATTTAAGATTAAAAAGTATTTGTATACTTATATACGCAAAGATACTTACAAAAACTACTAAATTAAATATTACATCAATAAGTTACAAAGCTATAACTCGATCAAAAAACAAATTTACGGAAAATTTCATTTGGAAATAGTAGAAATTAACTGTTTAGCTCAGATTCATTCAATCCTTCTTATTCAATTACTAATTTACGTTTCTTTTAATTTTGATGTTTTAACGCACGTGCAACGTTTGAAAATCGCCAAAAGAATTCGAATAAAACAATACCTCCCGCCAATCGTAAAGCAACAATCTCAGCAGGGCTGGGCATAAAACTCTTTACACTTGCGTCAAAGTTTACGTTTACGATTGATAGTAAATACGTCCTGAAAGCTCTGCAAGGGAAGTTTTATTACATTATAGTTTAATACCAAAGTATTACTATTATTACAAATCTCAGGTTTAATGAGTAACATTTATCGCACTTTCCCCTTCCGCAGTTACATTGGTACTTTAGTTTTTACCAAGTGGTCAGATTTCTCTGGGTAATAATACTAACTTTATTATATATTATTTACGAGTTTGAACATTACATTGATTATAACGTTTACCGTTTCTAACTTATACCCGTTATAATTAGCCAATTTAGAAATATCACGTTAGTAAAATTACAATTTTAATACTAACTCTTATGTATTCTATATCTCGTATTATTATTGCCTACTTATTACATGCCACCTGTGTGGTCGAGTGGTCAACGTCGTTGGCTACTGCTATGGAGGTCACGGGCTTAAATCCCAGTACGGACAGTTTTATTAATTGATTTTTCAATCGATTTATGAACTTCTGTTCAAAGGCATGGATGTTTGTGATGTCTTGTATTCCTCCCTCCCACCCATCCTCTCCTAATAACGGGGCGTATCGAGAGCGATTAGCTAACCACTAGTCCACTCCTAGCCCTTTTTTTCTATTCCTACTCTCTTTGGAAAAAGATAGGTTGAGCAACTGAGTAACAAGCAGTTTTCGTAGAAACAATTCTGTTGAGATAAACTCCATTAGGAGTCCATATGCTCCACAATGGAAGCGGACATGGTAAAAATATATATATTATTAATGTTTCCAAACTATCTATTAAATTACTACGAAACTATACAAATACAAAAATTTTATTTCAAAAAAATCTATATTCGTTATTGGGCATTAATTATTATCAGGAACTTCAAACCGTTTTATTGATTACAATATTAAACTCGACATTTAAAAAAACATTTTTTACGATTAAATAAAACCTATTTATTACATTTTGTCTGGTACGTGGTGCAGAGGTCAACGTCGTTGGCTTCCGTAACGGATCTCTAGGGCTTGATTCTCAATACGAACAACAATTATTCAATTTAGATTTCTGTTCAAAGACATGAATGTTTATGATGTCTTAAAAATACTTCCTTTACTTACAATCCTAAAATAACATGACTTAGCGAGAAACTATTTTGGTGACTCTTGTCCTAGCCATGCCTTTATATCAATAATCATGCATCATATGATTTTAAAAAGGATTGAACCATTTATAATTAGTGAGCAGCATGGGTTCAGAGTCGGAAGATCAACCGACACAAACTTGATGGTGTTTACGGATTACGTGTCGACGGCGTTAGATAAAGGACTGCAAGTTGACTGTTCTTACAATGATTTCTCGAAGGCATTTGACAGGGTCGATCATGACATTCTTTTGGAAAAACTCCAATTGATCGGTTTGTCTGATGGTTTTGTTAGGCTTTTTGGTAGTTATTTTAGGAACAGAAAACAATACGTATCGTATGGGCTTTTCGAATCAATGCCATTTTGCACGTACTCTGGTGTTCCGCAGGGTTCAAACCTGGGGCCATTGCTGTTCACTATTTTCATAAATGATATAGCAAGCGTTATTAAAAATTCTATGTTCTTGTTATTCGCTGATGATTTGAAACTTTTTTTGAAGGTTGTCACCTTAGATGATTGTCATCGTCTTCAGTCTGATATAGATAATATAATAGATTGGGGGCGGTGTAACAAACTCGATTTCAATATTGATAAATGCAATCTTTTATCCTTTACAAGAGGGTCGCGAGTGTTATTTTTCCGTTATTCAATGAATGGCCGAATTCTCTCGCGAATTTCATCAGTCAGAGATCTTGGCGTACAATTTGAGAGCAAACTAACATTCAATAATCACATTAAGATTACTTGCAAGAAAGCATTACAAATGTTGGGCTTTATCATCCGTACCACCAGAGTCTTTTCGGGAGTTAAAGTTCTAATATTAATGTACAACGCTTTGGTTCGAAGCAGACTTGAGAGTGGGTCAATTGTTTGGGCCCCAAGATGCTCGAAATATACCCTTATGGTGGAGAAGATTCAGAAGAAATTTTTGAGACTTCTCTATATGAGGGTGTATGGATATTACCCATGGCTTTATCCAACTGACTTTCTCTTAGGCATGCTTAACTTCAATAGTTTGAATGTTCGAAGAGAAATGTATCTGGCCATATATTTCTTTCGACTTATACGTGGCCAAAATGAGAATTCCACCATTCTTGAGAATGTGAATCTAAATGTTCCTGTTTATTTTTTGAGAAATCGTGGACATGAATTGTTTGTTCTCCCAAGGTGTAGAACCAGCCTGCCAATGGGGATGCCACTGGGGAGAGCTTTAACGGTGTTCAACAATATTGCTTCGGATGTCGACATATTCCACGTAGACGTGGGTGAGTTCCGACGAATACTATTTTTTATGTATTAAAGTAGAGTTCGTCGGAGCTTACTCAGTTGACTTCTTTGCCATTTTTTTTCTACTGATTTTAATATTAAATTGTACTATTTTTTTTCTCCATTGTAAAAGTTTTAAATTTATAATTTGTCAACCTTTTGCAATGTTAATTAAATAAATAAATAAATAAAAATAATCTCTTCGAAAACGAGACGTTGATCAACTGAGTAACAGTTTTCATAGAAAAAAACTTCAGTTCAGATATTGTTATTATGAGGACATTTGCTTTTCATTGGAAGTGGTCGTGGATTTAAAAAAAACAATTAACTGAAAACTACTATAAACAACATCATATCTTACAGTCGCTTATAATTTATGTCTAGGAAATAAAGTGAAGTCTTCACTTAATGTTCAACATTAAAGTTCAATTTTTGTAGTCTCGTTTCATTCAAGCAAATTAACCACTGGTTTTTTAGTTTTTATTTTCCACAATCGGATTCTAAAATATTAAATTTACATCAGGTGGGTGGAGGTATTAAAATTTATTATGCTTTTTTTACGTACACGAGCGAATTTTTCAATTAATTTATTGAATATAAAGATTTTGTATAAACAACTAAAAAATAAATTTATTTATTTCTAAAGTTTTCTTCCATTTATATTTTTGGTCGGTTCATACTAGGGTATCCAATCCCGGAGCCTTTTTCCAATCCGGGATTTCGGAATTGATAAATTTTCAATCCCTGTATCCCGGGATTGGGATTAGCTCACCGAGGAATTTGAATTCCTCAATTTGCCAATTTCGTGTCAATTTTCGGGATTTACTAAAAAATTCTCAATCCCAAAATCCCGGGATCGCGACCATGTCATTCCCAGAATTTGGGGATCTGAAAATTGAAGGGGATCCCGAATCCCGGGATTGGATGCCCTAGTTCATACTCGAACGTAAGATGGGCGTTTTACTGTTGTTGTAAAAAGAAATGATAAGCTATATTTGTATTTTTTTAAGACATATACAACATAATTTTGAGAAAATAATTGATAAGCTAAATTAAAATGGTTAAGATTAAAAGAGCAAGTTTATTTTTCAGAACAACTATTGCAGAACTTTATTGTAGAACTACGCTATTATTAGTCTCAAATATACTCTTTGTGTTCTAAAATAAAAGTGTTTCATCAGAAACACTGTATATTAATAAATATGAGATGATCGCGTTAAAGAAGAATTCTGAAAATAATAAATTTTGAGAAATAAATTCACACGAGTCTAGCAAACCATAAACATAAAAATATTCAAAGAGCTTTTTTCGTGGAATTTTATATTTAGTTATCTTTACGAATGTATTTAGTTTTCAGTTTTCTCTTTGAAAATGTGATTCGTCGAATGATACAGATCAAAAAAGAGAAATATTCAATACAAAATAATAGCACAACCAAGTAAGTATATTACCAAGAATGTTTACATCTCAACGAATTATAATAACTTTTTAAGGAAAAAATGCCTGTTTTTTGTGGTCACTTAACTACCATTAACAAACTCGATCTTACATAAAGCATAAGAAAATTTTCAACACATTCGAAAACTTTTTTTCTTAATTTGAGCGATAAGTAAAAACAGTCAGTGACGGGCCGCTGACTTTTAATTTGTTCATTCTCGGTGTGCAATTTCACAGCAAAAGCTCTGCCTTTTTCCTTATTAAACGTGGCTTTCTAATTAAAAAGGGAGAGGGCTTCACTAAGTTATGTAATATTTCCGCGTGGGGTGCCATTAAGTTCCTCCACTCATTTTCCTGTTAAGCTGTATGCACTCCGTTGTCACAACTAATCCAATAATAACTTTAAAGAATAAAATATTGTTTGTAATAGTTCTACATTGCGTATTCAAGATCAGAACTGGTTATATTAATCAAGAGCATTTTATCAAATAACGAAAACATAAATCGATACAAGTGTATTTAAAAAAATAAGTAAGACTAATAAGACGGTGTAAAAAACAATAAATATTAATAAAAGAAATAAGATTTCATAAAGCATGATACAAATTTAAAAATAATTAACCGAATTATCTATAATAAATATAATATAAAATTAAATTTTATAACTTTGTTATTCCACTTGTTGTGTTACAATTGATGACACGTGTTTTGCCTCCTTTAGGTTGTTGCAACGCTTACGTATAAATTGACGAATTAAAAAAAATGTTATTCCACTTGTTGCGGCACAAATTGTAATACAACAAATTAAATAACAAAGTTATCATTTTTTTTAAATAAACTTCCACAAAGATACCGACGAATCTTTCAAATATATTAAATTATCTTAAAAAAAAAAAAAAAGATTTTTAGTACCTTTTCCACTTAAAATGTATTTGATCAGGACCGGTTTCGCTTCTCACGAGCATTATCAACTGATAAGGAAAATAAATTAAACAGTGCTATTTATTTTAATTTATTTTTCTTATCAGTTGATAATGCTCGTGAGGAGCGAAACCGGTCCTGATCAAATAAATTTTAAGTGGAAAAGTACTAAAAATCTTTTATTATTTTTATTATAATGCCATTCCACCAAGTATTGACAGTGAACACCTTAAAAGTGATTAAATTGTCTATTATTAAAATGTTAGAGGTATCTTTCAAATAAATACTATTGATCTGCAATAAAATAGGCTTAAAAAAATGCCCATTTTTCAAGAATAAACAATGAACACTTTGATAGCGAATAATAACATCATCGTTAAACACACTTTAGATAACAGCTAATACCAAATTCAATTGTGTTATTTGACATTGAAAATCAAATGCAAAGTTAGTAACAGGAATTAATTTTAAGCATTTTTTAAATTTTGGCTTTAACACTTAATTACGCCCCGGAATTTATGTTTCACACATTTTTTCTTTTTATTTCTGTATTCCCGCTACATTTTAGTTCATAAATATGAGAGGTTGAATATAAAACATTTTTTTTAACTAATTCCACGTTATGACATGAAGATCACGAACGGATTCAGAATCATTTATTAGATATTACACTTATTGCTATTGACATGTGGTGCTTTATTTTCATATTCTAAATTTACTTTTTATTCATTACAGTTTTCTTACTTACAATATTTAAATTTTGCTTATACTTGATTGGTATTTATTTACAAGAGATCTTTCACATTTCAATTATAAATAACTTTCAATAGTTTAGTATATGATTGTTTACCAATTGTCGGTTAAACATTTTTAATGGTCCTAAAATTCAGAACTCACTGATCATACAAAAGAAATGATGAACAAGTCATTATGTCACTGGAAAAAAAATCGTTGTAAACGATTATTAATTTCTCTAAAATAAAATAAAAGAATTATACACAAAAATTGTCGGGTCCTATGGCGCAGCGGTTAGCGTTTTGGGCTACCATGCCGGATCTTACGGGTTCGAGTACCAAGCATTTTTTCGATCGATTAATCAAGACATAAGTGTTTGTGATGTCGAAAAATTCCCTCCCACCCTATCCGATCTTTACCACTAGTCCTGTGCTAACCTTATCCTTTTATCCTTACTACTCTCTATGAAAAAGGGAGATTAAGCGACTGAGTAACAAACAGTCCTCGTAAAAAACTTCTGCTTAGACATATGGACATGGGTTTTTAAAAAAATACTCAAATGTACTGAATATTTTATATGTGTGGAAGAATCGGTGCTCGCAGTTTGAATGTACGAAGTAACGTATACGAACTTTTTTGTACGAAGAATTCTTGTTTGAAAATATTTTTTACGAATGAACCACAAAACCCTCTTTTTCAAAAAACTGACTTACCTATTAATTTTTACGTTTTTTTTCAATTGTACCATCAATTTTTTGTATCTTAAATATCTTAATTTTGGACATAAGGCTGAACGAGAAATCCTTGAAAAATACGATTCAGCTGGTGCTGCTTGATGGATGCCTCAAAATGATGAAGAAGCAGGTATATAATATAAAATATATTTACATTAACTACGTTGTGTATCTATATATACGACAGTCTGTAGATTTATTTACATAAATTATATTCACCTTCTGACGCTAGCAGCAGCTTCATGTCAAAAAACTTTACGCGTCAGCTGCTATACTCTCTTTGGCATACAAAAACACATTAAAATAAATAAGCGATTTTTCATTTTGACAAGTGAAAAAATGGCAGAGACCAAAAAGGTTTTTTATCAATTATGTTCTGTAATTTATTTTTATAATATGTCCTTTAATCTTTTTGTCATGCAACTATTGTTAACTATTTTAAGGCTAGGGCAAATACTAAAGATCCCAATATACCAAAACCAGAATTCCGGTATTCATGACGTTTTAACAATACCGAAATAACGGTATTAAAAATGCAACGATGCGAGTATTTTGGTATCATCACAAATTTTAAAAAAATAATTCGTGACTGATTGAAATATTTTAAATATGTCAAAAGTTGTATCTATATTCTAGAATTGATGACGTTTTTTATTTATTTTTTATCCATTTCCAAATGTGGAGAATATGGCCTCCTAATGGTGGTATCTCAACAGAAGTTTTTCTACGATAACTGTTTGTTACTCAGTCACTTAACCTCTCTTGTTTTTAAAAAAGATTAGTAGGGATAGAAGAATAAGACTAGGACAAGAATAGCGGTAAACTAATCGCTTTCGCTACGCCTAGTCATTAAAAGATAGGAAGGGTGGGAGGGGAGGACATTTAAGATATCATAAATACCCATGTCTTTGAACAGAAGTCGACTGAAAAAATGCTGTTCATACTGTGACTCGAATCAATAAGATCCGGCACGGAAGCCAACAATGCTAACCGCTGCACCATAGGACCTGACAATGGTGTATTATTATTTTTTTTAAACCTTCTTTTCTTTATGAAATTGATAAATTCATCCGGAATTTTAATCCTTAGCAAAGACAGGACTAGAGATTAGCTATTTGTTTTCACGATGCCTCATTGTTAGGATCAGAGGGATGGGAGAGAGAGAGTTGATTTTTACAAAATTTCAATTGTGGGGTTATAATGCAAAACGTACTATTTCCAATAATCGAAATATTCAGTTGAGTCAAATACTATAACAAATAACATTTGCATACAAATACGATTTCTAATTTTAAAACGACAGTTTTAGACATTTTATATTTAAACTAATAGAACCAGTCGAAACCTTAGGCTTGAATTACCCTGTCTGCATACCTAACTCAATATCGCTCTTTTTGGAAATAGTACGTTTTGCATTATAGCCCCAAAATTGTAGGAACCAATATGACAACGAAGTTATGTGAAAATTTGTACGGCAAATGCGTGTACACGTGCAAAAATATACATGTACACTAGATTCATCTCACTTGTTCGGTACATTCTCTGCTCAAACGCTTGGCATATTTTATGTTTTGACTGCGAAATATTTCGACGGAGGAATTTCGTTGTTTTTTTATGCTCGAAAGCACCGCAAGGTCTCTTGATTGAGAAATATTAAATCAAAGCGTAAATTGGTATGCCTTTAGCAGAAAAATCTAATATGATAAAGTTATATCATTTTTATCTCTGGTCTTCACAGAAAGCATGCAAAACTGCACGTCTTATCATACCACTGATTTTAATCTTTTTTTTATATTATAACAGTTGTAAACTACTAAAACATAATATATAAGCCGAACTTATCATCAGTTTATGATGCTTCGGCGGAAGCTGGTTCTGATTTTTTTTAATATGTTTTTGTAAAAAAAATATTTTATTTTTTAAATATATTTAAATAAGCCTTAGAATAACATTGTTTCAATATTTTTTTAAGTTGTCCCCTTCTTAACTGAGTGATTTAAAAATTGACCTCTAAAGAATTTGAGGTTTTCAAATTATCAATAAAAACACAATATTCCTTTGTACTTCATTCCACTATATTAATTAGGTCAGGACCGATTTCGCTCATTGCGAGCATTGTCAACTGGTTTTCAAATTAAATAGGTTTAAAAATATTAAATACGCACCTTTGTCATTAAATCACAAAAAAATCTTCAAGTTGTTGATGATTTTAAAATACCATTAGTTTTTTTTTTTTTGACCATACGCAATTTTAAAGTCTAATATATCACTTTAACAAAAAGTGATTTTAATTCAAACGAATAAGGTGTAGAAAGAACAAACAGTAATCAATTCACTATCAACTTTTCCAATTTTTAGTATCAGATGAGTGAGAGAGAACTTTTATATTAACAAAATCCATTCTTGTAACACAAATCCAAAAACGGATTAAAAATCATTTTGTGAAATTTTCCGCATACTGTATTTGAATACAATCAAAACCAGAGAGTGCTGAAATTGCAGCTTAATTTGTGGCAAAAAAAATGTTGGTTATACTTTTTTCAACATAAAAAATATATCCCCTCAGATAGAAAAATAAAAAATATATTTTTAAAATAGAAATTCTTTTTACACTTAACGTTATTTGCCAGCGATCATGACATATTTTCCATATATTACACTTATCTGTTTCATATATTAAACAATCGCCGAGCGCATTGACTGGCTAAATTCTGAGAATCCTCTGTATTGACGAAAACGTATCAATTTGAAGCAAATTAAATTGATAGATGGCCCTAGGGAGTGTGCGGCGAGCCCAGGACACTGTCAAAGTCAAATTAGGGCTCCATTTGGGACCCCAAGCCCGGCCATTAGCCTAATTGGCGACACCTGCCGTCTCGGCTGATTGACCCTGGATGACAATCGATGAAAACCAAAGCGATATTGATAAGGAGGACTTCTCAATACACTTATAAGAGACATATACTAAGAACGTTTACTTTGTTATAGTTCAATAAAAATTAATTTATTATTTAAATGATTTTTATTGATAACTAGTATGTGATGGGACGACATTTTTATAAAATAGATAATAATTTAAAAATAAATGATTAACCAAAATACATTAGACTCTCTTTTTATACGGCGGATATATACCACGCAATACCGTTTAAAAATATACCGTGTAAAAAAAGTATTCTAAAATACAAAATAATGGTTTTTAGGTTTCTTTGTATAAAAATAAATTCAGAATTTGTGTTTATCGTATTGGAAAGGCGAATACAGATTTTTTTATTTTTTCTGCCTAGTAACAGAAATAAACAGAAAATAATATTTTTGTACTTGAATAGTGAGGAATGAGATAAAAGTGAAAATTATTTAATTGAATTGGTAGAACTTCGTTATGATAAGGTCAAAACAGCAATATATTTTATAACTGAGGATCCCGCGATTGGAGACCATAGTCAGAACTTTGTAAACTGGCTAAGAAGAGATCCACAATACATCTTCTTATACAATTATTCCAGTATCCTTTCTTAGAATGAAAAATACAGTTTTAAAATTAATGAATGGACATTATATTTTTTTTATTCTGAAAGCTGTAACAAATATGTGGTTATTTAGTTTTCTTCAAATGTAATAATTATGTATAGTAAATACTATTTTTAATTCTTAAACTTAACGATCTAAAATACGTTGTTATTTTTAATCTTATTATAAAGAAACCTAATCAGCATTAATTCATATTAGTGCAGATTTTTAACTACTCAATAGGAAGTATAAACGATAATTTAATACTGAGGGCTACAGCTAAAATCATTTTCCATTAAGCTCTGCCTTTTCTTATGATCATTTAACAAAATTTTATTTTTTAAAGCTTTAAATGGCGTAGAGGTTATCTGAAAAATGTTATTAAAATTTAAATCATAGTTGGTTGGTGATGTAATATTATATAACAACGAAGAAGTAGATATTATTTTCAACAAATATTTTATTAAAAGTGCAACTGGGTTGAGATTTCACAAATGTCCTAATACAGCGGTCGGCGAACTTTTTTGGCTCACGGACCACTTAGTTCACAATTGTTATCCAGCAGATCACTAACTGGATTTTTGTGGTAAATTTTATTAATAATAATTAAATGACAAAAGCTTTATTTATTTTTAATGTGATGGATGTTCCTGGATATTTGAAATGATAAAATTTATATTTGGCTCCAATGATGTAACTGTAAGACGAAGAACTGAGTTTATTTCAAGCCGCGATCGATATCGTGTTTTGATTGCTGTGACAGATAAAAAGGCTTTTTCTCATAAATATGTTGTAGAGAATTAAATTAAAATTTTCATCGCCTCTTCACTAAGCAAAGAGTATTCACTTTTTATAGAAAGCCAAAACTGACGTCTTGGTAAGGATAAATGAAATTTACCTTTGAGAGTTTCGTCGTATGAAATATCGATGAGGCTTTGTTTAAGCTTCATGCAAAAATAAGTATTTTGAATTTTTGCTCCAAGCGGATCTATTATCCACATATTATTATATCTAGGATCTTTATTTTATGTGTAATAATAAGCAAAAGATTATGTGAGTAATTCCAAGTGCTTTTTAACCAGAGTAACCATTTGATAGTTGATATCGTTCTCCTTCATATATTCTTCAAAATTTGAAAACATTTGCAGATCGTCTTCAATTAATCGCGTTTGCCACAGTAATATTTATGAGAACATGCAAGGCTACAAGATACAATAGATATGGTACGAGATTCAGATGTTTTTTTTCTTCTGGTGGAACTGTTATAAAATTAAAATAATGTCAGATTTCTTAGCGGATCACCAAAATTTTCTCACGGACCACACTTTGCGAACCGCTGTCCTAATAAACTATTGTTCCTTGTCAATTTGTCGCTTCAACTCTTTCCAACAAAAGACTGCTGGAGCGTCGCTCCACTCCATGTCATAATTTTAATGAAAATAATTTTCTCGAGGAGTTATTAAAATTATATTTGGCTTCTTATTAATAGCTACCAATTATTACTTCGTATTCTCTACTCGCAGAAAGAATCGGGTAACTTAATAATAACTCACTTATAATTTAATTTCAACCCAATTATCAGCATTTTTGCTTTTCTGTACGTGGTTAAATAAAAATTCTTCTGCAGATTTAAATTCTTTTTTATTATTATTTCTTTCGGCGACTAATGAAATAAACTTTTAAGTCAGAAATCAGTCATTGAATAAAAAATAATACCATATACGTTATAAATACAAGTTGTTCGTTGAGTATCCTACCACCACCCGTTATGTGTATGCAGCCGCATTTTTTAAAACTAATATTATAACGCAATGCGATCAAGAAAAGAAAATATTTTTTTCCCTCATATTATTGGCCTGATACAGAGCTGCACGACACCTATCAATTAATCATGCACTGTTGTATTTAAAAGATAAAGATAGAAAGAAAAAAAGAGAATGTGATTTGCCCAGTCATTTTAAATTTCGAGTATAGCTACTTCTAATAGCATATCTCTCCAGTAATTATACATTAAATTCTACTTATGAGGCATTCACTATCGAACACGGTCAAACTATGTTTTCTCCGACTTGCACATTTTTGTTAATTTCAGAAGGGAACTTTATTGCCTACAGTTTAATAATAATGTCAAATTCAAAACCGTACTACAAGTGTATGAAAATCAACATTAAATAATGATTGTACTATCAAACGTGGCTAAGTCAAAAGCATTTTGTTAACATACTGACCATGTCATTGAGAGCCGGTCAGATTGCATAGCTTGAATCAGCTGACTGAATGTTATTCATTTATGTAATATAATTTTTTTACGGTTATTAAGATGACTTTTATTGTTTGGATTTTTCGTAGTTATCGAAGTAAACCTGCAATAAAATTTCATTAAAAGGTAATCAAGCAAAGTTTTAGGTATCCTGACTAATAAAGTAAAACTGATTTGCCTATGTTGGATATCGAACGCTTTGATTATAATTCAAAAACTAAGCTTGTCATTTTGTTAAGGATGAATGACAACATGTAATTTATGTTTTAAAATTGTTATAAGTTAATTTATTATTGCTTTCTAATTCACCATTATGGGGTGGATAAAGAGTAACAAAAACGTCACAGCCCTTATATTTTATACAATTAATTTATTAAATCAATGAAATAATCATAATATGAATAATTCCACTTGGAGATCCAAAACCATGACCGCGCAAACTAGCGATCAAAAGCTCAATATGTATTGAACTTCGGTAAAGGGTAAAGCGCGTAAATTTTGACAAATATAAGAAAAAACTCGAAATTGTTTGTATTAAATATATTTCTATTTTTTTTTTTAATTGATAGCTATTTCGACTTGCCGATATTGCCGCGTGTGTGGTCGAGTGGTCAACATCGTTGGCTACCGCTACGGAGGGCACGGGTTCGAATCCCATTACGGACAGTTTTATAAATTGATTTTTCAATAGATTTATGAATTTCTGTTCAAAGGCATGGATGTATGTGATGTCTCCCACCCATCTTATCCTATGAAAGGGGCGTATCGAAAGCGATTAGCTAACTACTAGTCCTGTCTTAGCCCTCTCCTTCTACTCCTACTCTCTTTGAAAAAAGAGAGGTTAAGCAACTGAGTAACAAACAGTTCTCATAGAAACATTTCTGTTGAAATAAACTCCATTAGTTGTCCATATGCTCCATATTAGGAGCGAACATGGTAAAATAAAAATTGACTTAACACTTGTTTATAACCAGTTTTAAATTGTATTATATACTTAAAATACATACATCTAACTATATACTATTTTTTGTATTGAATACAGTGCTAGTTTGGCCTAATTTTAATGGAGTTATACCAAGTAGATACCAGTAAAATCAATAGATAATAGAATTTTAATATTTAATACTCAATTTAATACATTTTCATATCTTATATCACATAGAAACAGAGTTTTGTCTGTCGGTATCTTTAGGCATTTAAATACATGTACGGTAAAGAAAAGTACAAAAAATTGACGGTTCAAATTTTATGTTTAAATGCCATCAAGCACTTTCGGCCAAAACTTAAATTAAAACGTACTTGAAGATGACTTGAAAAATTGCGTAATTTTTTTGAATGGATATATTTTTTTAAAAAGTGAGTTATTTGTGTTTTTGATAAACCTTTAAAATGTCAAACCTTTGACCACGCAACCGATTAGGATAAAATCTAAAAGTTTTCACTCAGCTACAATGGTGATTACTTATTTACTCGATATGATACAATATATTTCATTGAACTGGTGTTGATTAAAGCTCTTAAGCTTTCATAACGAAGAGTAGATTAATACACCTCTAAAAGCTTTGTTTTCTCTTTATCTTACCTGAAAAAGAGACCAATCAACAATTTATTTTTTAAGATACTCCATCAAAATTGATTGTATTTTACATACTGAGTGTAAAAATAATTAAACAAAGTATTAAAATACATTAATTGATTATTTTCCTGTCTTTAAAATGTTATTTATAGACTATTCTTGCAATTTCCAATTGTTCACTGTTCAGCTAAATTTATTGTGTGACTCGTATCATTCTTCATTTTTTTTAAGCAAGGCTTCTTGTTTCTTATAATAACCATCCATTACTCACTTATTTTTCTTCACTCCAGTTCCGTATTCTTATTATAGTCCACAATTCAAAAACACAATAAAAAAATCCTTCCTACCAAATAATTATACCCTCTTCCATTCTTTTACCTTCTCTCTTTTCCCCCTTTACCTCCAACCCCAACCATCATATAACAACCCAACCACATCCTTTCCCACCCCTTCCCAATAAACCCACCCCAACCTCAATCCACAAACACCCTTCCCCTCCCAACCCCTCCTAATTCCACCCCAACCCAACAAACCATCCCCCCCATCTAAATAAACAAAATCCTTCTAAAATCAACCCCACAACCCCCCCCTCTACCCCAACCCCAACCAAACCATAACAACCGCTCACAAACCCAAACCACAACACCCCTCACCTCCACCCCCAACCACACACCCACCACCCACCCACCCACCCCAACCATCCAACCCCCCCCACACCCCACCCCACCCACCCCCCCCTCTCCCCCCCCACAAACCTCCAAAACCCATAAACCCAACCCACCCCCCAAACACCCCCACAACACCCAACATCACACCCCCCCCCCCAAACCAACCCCCCCCCACCCAAAACACACTCCCTCCCAACCCAAAAAACCCCACAACCCCACTACCCCCCCATCCCACCCCACCACCCCCAACCCCACCCCCCCCTTCCCCCCCACCCCTCCCCCAACACCCTCCCCCCAACCCCTACCCACACACCCCCCCCCAACCCCACCACCCCCCCCCCCCCCCCCCCCCCCCCCCCCCCCCCCACACAAACCCCCCCCCCCCCCCCCCCCCCCCCAAAACCCCCCCCCCCCCCCCCCCCCCCCCCCCCCACCCCCCCCCCCCCCCCCCCCCCCCCCCCCCCCAACCCCCCCCCCCCCCCCCCCCCCCCCCCACCCCCCCCCCACCCCCCCCCCCCCCCCAATCCCCCTATTTTAAAACAAAAGTAAATTTAATCTGTGTGGTGTCAACGTCGTAAGCTTTGGGTACTGAGACTAGGTTCTCGAACCTCAGTATGGACAGTTTTATAAATTGATTTATAAATTTCTGTTCAAAGGCATGGACGTTTGTGATATCTTGAATTAACCCCACTCACCCATTTTATCCTAAGATCGGGGCGTAGCTAGAGAAATTAGCTTGCCACTATTCCTACACTATCCTTTTACTTATATATCTACTATCTTTGTAAAAATAGAAAGGTTGAGCAACTGGTTAACAAGAAGTTCTCATATATAAATTTATGTTAAAATGAACTACATTGGGAGTCCATTTGGTTCATATTTTGAGCAAACATGTTAAAGCAGATATTAAAATCTTCGACAAATAAGATATCGTGAAATTCTCCATGGAAATATAATCAACATGTTTTAATATGTGTACTTTTATATAATATTGACACCAGAATCGTTCAATATGAGTAAGAAAACAATTCATTAGATATACATTATATAATATGAGCTGTAAACAAAAATCTGTTCTGTACACTGCATCTGTACAAACTATGGTACATTGTCCGATACTTCTGTTATCATAAATTAGTGTATTGATTTTTTCCCATTTTACAGCGAATCACGAAATCTCGGTGTTTTTATTTCCCAACAATCCCAAGATTACGTCATCACCGAATTTAAAGTAATTGTAATCTTTTCCTAATATCATCGTAAATCTTCAAAATCAATAAAAGTTTTTGAACAAATGAATATCCGTAAGTTATCTTTTTTATGGCGGTAGAACGATACTTGTTTATTTGTTATGTATATAATTTATGAACCATTTTCAAGTTAGGACCATACTTCTGAAGCGGTTCCATTTAGCCACGCCCAAAACACTGCATTTGACAGTTGACAATCTTGCTTGAATTTTAAAAATGGGATCCAATATAAAGTCAGTCTCAATGGTACACAAAAATGCTTACGGAAAAGAAAGGAAAGTTTGAGTTTTATTACTTATTGGATTCGATACAAACAATCATTTATTTGAGTATTGAAACTGAAGGTGAAAGAATTTTTCGAGTACAAGAATATTTCATAAGCCGAATCTTTCACACAAAATGATTCCGTACAAAGAAAACTCTGAGCATAGAATATTCCGTATTTAATATTTTAATATTAAAATCATTGTTTTTATTATGTTTTATGTTTTATGAAAGGTGCCAAAGCTTTCAAGGTTCAGCTTGGCAAGAAGCAAATTAAAAATAATATAGTGAACAAAAACATTTAGCAACATTTCTAATCCAAAACAACATAACAATTTATAAAATAAATCATTAATTTTAGTATTTAAATGTACGAGATATTCTGTGTCCGGTGGTTTCTATATACGGAATAATCTTGAACGTAATAATCGGTATACGTTGTACTTTTTACGGAAAATTCTTTTACGAAAGAATCCGTTCATTAATTTAAATATTGTCGAATTTCATATGCAATAAAAATTCATTGTGTGAGAATATATATAATTTTTTTCTCATCGCATGTTTATTAAAACTAGAAATACTATCGTGTAACACATTTTTATAATTGTCCGTTAAGCATAAACAATTATGGTGGTTCTTTGAAATACAAAGACCTTTTTTAAAGTTTTTTTGAAATGATTATTTTTAGATTATGAAAAACTATTTAATTTTTAACAATAACCATATATTTTAGACCAATATCCACTCCCAATGAATTATATAAAACATATTTTCCCTTAAATATGAATAGTTCAAATTATGTACATTCACACAGATAATTTGAACGATTCAAATTTAATATTTAAATTCCACCAAACACCTTCAGTTGAAATCTTAAATTAAAACATTTTCCCTTACTTTGGGTTTTACTATAACTGGTCGATAGTCCGTTGCCATACCGTTACATCCTGTCTTTAATATTGAATAGACGGTAGGAGATTAGGTATCCATGCTTTCTAAAATCAACTTTTATATCTTTAAAAAAATCAGTATAAAATGAATGTTTTCTTTCCCGAATTCAATCTTGTGACTCCATTATTTTGTAAACAAAAACTCTATGTCATTGACCAATTGTCAATTGCCATGGCAAAGAATGTTTTTTAAGTATACATACACATTTATTATCTTGGATGATTAAAAAATATTTTTCGCTTTTTTGTTAAATGCAACATTAAATTGAGAATGTGTAGCTATAGAAATAAGATACTTTATTTAAAAAGCTGCTTCGTTCTGGGTCATCAAAGAAAAATAAATTCTTACAAAGTCAATGAGTTAAATTTTATTCGTGCTAATTCCGAAATTTAAATTCGCGAGTTGAAGTAAAATTTATGGCTCCAATACTTTATTTTATTTTCAGCGATCAGCGACATTTTTATCGATATCAATCAGCCCTACAGCTTGGTCCATAAGTGTTCATAAAATAAAGTATAAAAATAAAATTACAAACCTTTCGATATGTCAAATATGTCAATGGGTTTATGTCTATACACACTGAAAGACCATACAATATTTTATTCAACAGGGTAACATGTATACTTATTTCGTTGTCTACGTGTCATTGAAAGATAAGACGCCTAATTCTTGATATCTGACTTTAAATTCGTGTGGGTAAGAATATTTTACCAGTATTTTTTAGCCAAATGTTTAAAACATTATATTTGATTGCATTTCGCAGAATAACATGTATATTTAATTATTCTTCAATATTGTCAAGAATGTGAGAAGTACATTCGTTATTTTTTTTTATAATCTTTGCGCTATGGACGGCGGCCGCAATACAGCGACTTTAAATATAATATGTTGGAAAGTATTTTTTTATATGTGTATTTATTTATCTGTTCATATGTAAAACACAAAAAATAAAATTGTTAACCGTATTTCATTTCCAATGTTGAGTTTTTAAAATATAAAATACATTAATACTTTTTAGTTGCATATGAAGATAAATACATTTCTAATAATATGTTGAAGGCATTTAACGATTTCCACCCTAGTCATTTTGTTATTCATAAAAATAAAAAACTTTTTCGAAATTCTTCAAAATGATGGCGATTAACAAACAAAATCTTAATCTTTATAAAAAATGTGGAAAAGATACAAATTAAATCCGTTGTATTTCTTTATAATATATAATGTCTTTTCACCAAAAACTGACAGTTCAAAAATATCAAATTATATAATTGTGTGTATGCTGCGTATTTCAAGTCAACTATTGACATTTTATTAAATTTTTCACCGTCCAATTTCTGTGGTCTTCTACTCTGTCAGCAGACGAATAATATTGCCGACCGAAGATCAAATGAAAATCAAAAACTTTCGGTTAAAATAATAAAATAAACTTTTTTATTTTTCGCTTAACCGTCGTGTACTTAACGTAATATTTCCGTTTATTGACATTTAATCCAACAAGTCACTTTGAGCGCCCACCTGTACACCTCCGTCGCCTCATTAAGCCTGAAATGACTTCTCAGAATACTTCTTAATTGACATTTCTCACCTTTCGTCAGTGCCAGAAGGCTTTACTCTGACGTCAGAAGGCTTCGTTTTGCCTGACTGACGTTCATAATCCAGTGCCGAGTGTTTTAATTATTTCGTGATTCGCTAACAAACGGATTCTTTAAAACCTGCCCGTCCGACAACTCGGATCAGGGATAAGATTATTTATTTTTTATATTAAAAATATACTTAAAAAAAACGATTTTAATTTAAGTCTAGTTGTAAAAGTTTTCCCCTAGAAATCAAGTTGGACTGAGCTATATTTCCAGCCAGGTCAGTTTCAAATATAAATGTATTACATTTAAATTTGAGATATTCGACATGGGTTCGAGCATTATTAGTTGATAATTCTCGCCATGAGCGAAAACGATCCTGATCTTTCTAAATGAAAGTGAAAATAAATTCAAAAGAAAATTGTGCTTTTTTATATAATGCCTTTTCCCCGAGTACTGACAGTGAACACCTTAAATGTGATGGGCACTTGAGATGTGTTTTCTCCTAAAGGCTTCATGTGATTCAAAAATTACAAAAAAAACTAGAGTCTTGTCTGTTAGCTGTAATGCTAGAGCTCTTACTGAAGTTGTATGAAATATATTTACAGCCAAAAACGTAAAAAATGTTTTAACCGTCATTGACGTAATGTTTTATGAATGTAAAGTTTTTATAATTACTCTTGTATTTTACTATGTCATCTGTAATGATAATGTAGAGTTTATCTACTCTCAACGGAGTATTTAGGCACAGACTAATAAATAAAATCAGTTGTAAGTCACTTAGCATGAAACGGTTGGTTTATGAATTGAAACAATCTTACGCTTAAGCATATGATACTCAAAATGACAATCATTAAAATATTTTTTAAATCACTTGAGGTTAACTTGAGAAGAAGAGACATCAAAGTTATTTCCGTTATCTCAAATGTTAGATTGAAAAAAGTATTTTTGGTGTTACAGTAAATAATTTATTTATTAATTCTGCCAGAACATGAATCTACTTGGATATATATATCATAAAATTATTATTTCTCGGCTTACCACTGGATATTAGCACCACCTTTATAAAGTCATGCTTTTGCTTCGTTATTGTATTTCCATTTAATTTCAAACAATGCAGACATATTAAGATAACCTTTTTGTAAGTTAATATATTAAACTTACGTGACAATGTAGAATGAAATTTGTCTCGATGATCCTTTCATTTGATTGACTTGGTATTAAACTATTTTTAGGAATATGGTAATGATTACATTTATAAAAAAAATTCAAATTACCCCTGCGTAATAATATTCACATAATGCATTTTATAAAACGATGATTATTGTGGATTTGAAAGCTCTACTAATAAGCTTGTATAAATGTTTTCGTGTAAATTTAGTCAGACTAATATTTGATATTTTTTCTGACGATGTTTTTTAAAGAAGCGACTTACGTGTCATAATTTAGCAATATGAATAACAAAGTTTTCAATTTTTATTTTTTTTATTGTCTATCTAAAACTTAAGAATATCAATTTTATTACAATATTTTGTCAAGTTTTTAATAATGAGTCTCAGGTTAAGCATATTTTTTTTTATCTAATAATATATACAAATCAAGCACGTGACTTAATCAAATTTATCAGAAAAGATATCATATTTTTAATCTTATAAATACATTTTTTCAGATACAGTCGGTTATAGAGTGTTTATTATAATTGTAAAAATAAAAATGTATTATATGATCGTATCGATGACAGCTCTAGCAATGAAGTAAAAATTAATGACTCGAAAAATGGCATTTTAAATCCTTTTTCATTTTTTTAAGCGCCGCTTTTCCGAAAAGAAATAAAAATTAAACAGAGGTCGTTATATTCCTTTTTCTTCAGATTACAATAAAAAAAATCGTTCCCAGCTTAATCCGGCAGAAAAAACTGCTTTTAAATTGGGGCTAAATATTCTTACAGCGATTGTATTATTGTTTAATTACGAAAATTAAGGTTTTATCGCTGCGCAGATTGTTGGATTTTAATGTTATGACATGGAGAGCTGGGATTGAAAAGGGATAAGTAGACTTATGCCCACTTGTTCCAGGAAAAAATCTTGGTTTATGCAGGAATTCTGACAAACAGTTCCGGGTATTTTTTCAAGGGCTTATTTATATATTTTTACACTTAAAACAATATTGTTCACTTCCCAAGCAATTCGGTTATTCTTGTCTTAAAATCCAGCAAAAGGAGTCGCTCTTGACATAAATTATTTTGTGTTTACTTTATTTAAGTTACACTAAAAAACTATTTATCAAATTGACCAGTTAATTAAATAATTGTAGATATTAATTGTTATCAAATTCGATTACACTTGAAATTTATAATTAATTGAACATGAACGGCAATCATATACAATACATAAAACTGATGGTCTTTTAAAGATTAATTTACTTTTTTGATTATACAAGTATTATAATCAAAGGTCATTGCACTGCTTCCTTGTGTTTTAATAATGTTTTGACATTTTCTTTATGAAAGGAATAAATGTGGTACGAAGACTCACATAACGACAATATGGGTAGGTCAAATCACTCCACGGGGTCTTTAATGGTAATCCAGTAGGCCACTGGGTCGTCTTTGCAAGGGATGGGCGTAGGGCGTGGAAAACGATTCCGGAATGGTCAATATGTGTTGCTAAAATGCAAGATATTTGTATAGAGATTACTGTAAACTGTAGAGCAATTATGTAAGCAATCCAGATAATTTCATTTAAAATCATCATCTTTATATGTATGTAAGTACTACACTTACATATACACATATTTATGTAGTTTTAAAATTGATTCATTTTGCATTACTATCAATTTTAATTGAAAAATAAAGATACTTTCTAGCAAAAATCCAAAACAACAGCATTTCCCTTGTGTTTTTTTTTTAAATTAAAAACCCGTGATATTGTGTATATAAATAAATAAACATTTGTTGTTTCTGGGCATGTTGAAACGATTTCTACAACTGTTTTTTTCTGTCAAGATAAATAGATAATGACATTTACAAACCACCATACCGTGTATTTGATGAAACAATTAAAGTGTTAAATCTCGTATACATAAATCCACGTTGAGAATGGATATGGTCAAAAAAATACCACCAATTTTTACTTTTCGTTTTCATCATCGTTTATGTTTATATATTTTTTTGAAACGGCTAGGTAAGTTTTCTTTGCACATGACTTACTATAACATAAGTGAAAATTTTTAGACCTTACAAACAGTGAGTATTTAATTAATTTGTTTTTACCCAAAAAGTCATTTTTAATAATAAAAAATAACTGTTTAATACTACTTTTCTATATGATAGAAACATATTAACTCCATAAAATGTTTAATGTCGGTTCCGTGGTGCAGTGGTCAACATCTTTGGGTTCCGTGACGGGTCTCACTAGTTCAAGACTTATTATAAACAGCATTCAATCGGTTTTGGTTCGAAGGCATGGGTGTTTGTGATGCCTAAAAATTCCCTCCAGCTATTCCATTTCTTAACAAGCACGTAGCAATAGTGATTAGCAAACCACGAGTCATATCTAAGTCCAATCTCTGTATTTCTACTATCTTTGAAAAAGGAAACCGATTGACAACCAGCTCTCAAAGAAAAAACTTTTGTTGAAATATTTTCATTGGAGGTCATATTCTCCACATTGGCAGCGCAGAAGGATGTCAAGAATATTAAATTTAGGCATATAAGTTTTATTAAATGTTTAATAAAAGTGATGATGTTATTTTACAAAATCTTAAATACTTATAACATTAAAAATTATCACCCAATTTGGAGTTAATTAATATTTGGTTGAGATTTAAACTAAGTACAAAAAAAATAAAGAAAATTATATATAAATTAAAAAATATAAATATGAATTTGGAAAGGTTCTATTTGAATTAATGTGCAATTGAGTAGTTTATCAAAATGTTTCATTTATTGTTGACTAGATATAATTAAAAATTACACATTGAAATGAAAAAAAAAATGCTAAATAAAATACGTAAATAATCTATAGCAATCTAAAATGTTGACCATCAAAACATTTTCTTGACTTGGTTGGCTACATAAAAATAAAAAAGGGTTGATTTTCAGTCTATTGACGTCTTCATATCAATATGAGCCATACATCTATTTCTCAAACAGAGTCCCCCGCCCCCCAGGCGATCACTTTGGCGACACTTCCTGTTGTAAAACGCTACTTCCGGTACGCCGGATCAGTTCGCTTGTCCCCGGATAGCGGGACACCGGATACGGAGTCGCGAGCGCCGCCTAACTGCCTTAACATCCGTTCAAATAGCCCGCGCAAATAATATTTTCTCTACGAGGGTGTGTTCTTCCGTGACAGTGGGGTGCGATAGTATACAAGCGCGGCTGAAAGCTTTAAGGTTCGTGGTCGAGTGTTCAAGGTCATTTATTTCGGTTGCGATACTCACGGGATCGAATCTTTCTTCATGCTGCTTCATCTTTCAATCAATTAATGAATTTCATTTCAATCGAATATTTCATTTAAAATCGGAAGGCTATGCAGCTGTGCCCTATTAACACGGACAATCATAAGCTCTTTTTCCAGGAAATTTTAGAGATAAATAGGGCACTGCTGCATAGTCTTCCGATTTTAAATGAAATATTAAACATACCGGGATCTCCACTTATATAGCCTATATAAATAAAATCATAAAACCTTTGCCGACAAACAAATAAATATAATTATTAAAACCACTCACTACTCCAATCTTTGGGCATTCCCATGAGCTTATCCTTTTCGCCAGCAATGGCTTTAGACTCAGTGATACATTTATTTATTATATAAACACTAAATATTCATTTACTAAGCGTCAGTTCAAGTTCATCCGTGCGCTTGAACGCCTGAAGATGCCGAAAGGCGAAACCCGGGTCGTTAGTGACAAAATCTGTGAGAATGTACATAGTTTGAACGATTCAAATTTAATATTGAAATTCCACCAAGCACCTTCAGTCAAAATCTTAAATTAATTAATTTCAGTTCAAAGGACTGTGATATCGCAAATTTACTCTCAAAAATCTAAACTCTCAAAAGGGGCGCAGTGAGAGTAAACTAACCATATCTTTGACCATCCTGAATACAATATTTTCAGTTCTTATGTTGAGATACCTTCATTAAGAAGCCATATTTTTCACATTGGGAACGGACATGCATGAGAAAAAAAAACTTTAGTATAAAGCTAGACAAGAAGTTAGTTCTGGTAACTATTTTTCATCAAAAAAAACACTGTACTTACTACTCATCTCATTGGAGAAAGCGAGGTGATTGGTGAATGACAAGTAATTATAAGGTACCGCGGTCAAATGAGCACATGGTCCAAGAAAAAGTATTTTGTACCCTACATTTATTTAACGTCAGAAAATATTTACCGTCTTCATACTCAGCTGCAAATACTTTCAATACATTTGTTGTCCTCTTTGTCAATATCAACACGCGCCACTGCTTTCATACTTTCCAGTATTGTTTGCTTTTCAACTGGATTGAAATTTTTACGTTTGCTTTTCGCAACGTTTTGTTGAAATTCTCTCACAGCATCGTTCACATAAACACAAATAGTGTATTTGACAGTAGACATGAGATGACATTGTAAAAAAGTACGCAAGCTTAAACATTCTCATCGAAAACATTATTGCCTTTTCCTTAATAATATAATATTATTTTATACGATTTTCTGTTTTATTGTACGTGTTTTTTATCTAGAAATATTACTTAAATTATATTACACAGACTGTTCATAACTTTCTACATTTATTGGTTTTCGAGTATGAGAAGCAAACATTCAAAAAGTGATTTGTCTCACAAATACAGAGCTTGGGAAATGAAGATTTGAATGTTGTAGAAATCGCAGTTAGCTTAAATATGTTAAAAAATTTGTTTTAGCACTAATAGTGATTTCCATTAATATATTTTATTATAAACTATCAGATATTAAACAGCATTTTTTATGCATTCTTATATATGTTTATTATGTATGCTATGTTGAATGTATAAAAATAGAGCAATACGGAACAACTTTTTAAAATCCATGTCCGCTTTCAATGTGAAACAGATAGCCACTTAATAAATATATCTCAACAGCAGTTTTTTTTATGAGAACTGGTAGTTGCTCAGGGACGTCCCGTGGGCATAGGCGAGTAGGCGAAAAATAAAATGCCGACAAAAAACATTTCCCATCGTAATAATATTATGACCGATGGGTAAACAGTAGATAAATTTATCGCAAAAAAATCTTCTTTAAATATGACATTTACCGATTTCAGAACTATAGGCAGCAGATAACGAAATAAAAAAAAATAGTAAAAAAAAAAGTGAAAACGCTATTTTTAAGCTCTACCTAGGGGCGGCACATAGTCTAGGAACGTCACTGTAGTTGCTCATATGATCAACCATTCTTTTTCAAAGATAATTGGAATATAATTATAGTGCTAGAACAGAGCTAATGGTTACCTTATCGCTACACTCTGTTAATTTTACTATTGGAAAGGAATTTTTAGGCATCACAAACTATGAAAAATGCTGTTTGTACAAGGACTCAAACACGAAAAATCTGCCACGTACGCAAATGACGTTACAATACCTGACATTCAACATGACAATATGTAGTCTAGAATATTTGTATCATATATAACAAACCGTATTAGCCGTACTGCAACTTGCATACGAGAGATTCATTAAGGAAGCCAACGACATGAAAAAAATATTTACTTCGTTGTATCTTTAATTGTTTTTAAATTTTGTCACGATGGTCAAACTATTGTAACACGAAGGCTTCAATCACTGCTCTTCAAATCATGCTTGATTCCGTAATTCAAATAAATATTTATGTTGAATTAAGACTAAGAAGAATGTGCTCAATGTACTTTCAATAATTTGCGATCTAATAACAACGAACACTCGTGAAAATCTTGCTCCAATAAATGTCCGTATTTTTAATTGATATCTTCGTCTCTATTATCAAGATTATTAAATATTTTCAAAAACAAAATTATTTGTTTTTTTTTTTGTTAAACCGGTCTCAGCCGTCTATTTATGACATGTCCTGTTATTGAAAATGCTGGTTATTTTCCACCCCCTAATATAATATACAATATAACTTAAACAAAAACATAACGCAATATAAATGTAGACTACAATATAAAATATAGATATCACTTCTAACTAACTTTGTCGTTTCATTGTATCAGCCAAAAAAAGAAAAAACTTTTTTCTTTTATTCTAGTCATCCCAGTTTTTTCTTTCCCGTTCCGTTAATCGCTCTTTCCTTTTCTCTCTTCGCCTTTCTTTCTGATTGGTATTCAGAAATCACCTTCGCTAATAGTTTTCATGTTCGTTGTTTGCCAACAACTTCTTTTGTTTGTTTAAGTGTCCCAGAAAAGAGCTTTCAACACAGCTTTTCAAGTGGATACAGCCTACACATGTTTGCTTTGATTAGATACTCCTCGTGAACCATTTATTATTTTCGACAATAATCATTATTTGTTCATGAATAATTTCATACAATACAGTGTAACAACTTACTGTATATTACTATGTCCTATACAATATTTTTCATCGATTTGGTGCTTTTTTGTTAAGAGTTAGTTTTAGTTAATGACCTTATAAGAATAAAAAAAAGTTTGATATTTCAATAAAAAATTGACAGTAAATAGTGACGTAGAAATTATTTTAATAAGCAATCAAAAATATTTTTTATAATCATCGATTGGAAACGATAGCATCAATTAGATATCCAACTGATTACTCTTTTAGTTACCTCAAAAAAATTTCACAATACATTTATATAAATTTAAAAAATAGTTGTAATCAATTATCAATATAATATTCACTTTATTCAGATCGAAAATGCCAACAAAATATATTCCATCAATTAAAAATATTTAAAAATTGAATGTTAAATATAGTACAACTGCCTGAGAAATTGTTACCAAAATGATGTGTGCAAATTTCAGGTCGATAGTGGGTATTGTTAACCGTTTTGTAAAAGTTTCTGTGACAAGAAGACACATTGATTTTCCTGTTTTATATTATAGATATCGTAATTTTTATATGCAATTTTTATAATGTTTTGAAAATTAGGTTTAAATATATTTTTATAGTAATATATACAACTCAAAATGCTCAAAGCACAGTCTAAAATCAGGGTATCTATTCTCTTTTATGGAACAAGATCTGCTTAGAAGATGTACTAAGTCTTACTTGAAACTAAGCTCACTGAAAATGTTACATTATAATGCCTTTCCCACAGATTTTGTCACTAACGACCCGGGTTTCGCCTTTCGGCATCTTCAGGCGTTCAAGCGCACGGATGAACTTCAGTTCAAGTTCATCCGTGCGCTTGAACGCCTGAAGATGCCGAAAGGCGAAACCCGGGTCGTTAGTGACAAAATCTGTGGGAGTGTACATAATTTGAATGATTCAAATTTAATATTGAAATTCCACCAAGCACCTTCAGTCGAAATCTTAAATTATATTATAATGCCTCGTTTAAAATTCTTCTCATACCCAAGTTAATCTTTGAGGCAACACTTATTACTTGTCCTCATTTATTTTAAATATAAATATGAAACACTGGACAATTTAAGAATGAAAGATTGCTTATTGGATATGATATCAATTATTTGGGTGCCTTAGTTTCAAAATCTACTTAAATCCAAAAACCAAAATTGTTGGCAAATTGAAAAAAACTGCTGTGGGCTTTATGGATTTGAGTACGTTTTGAGACTAAACACGATTTTTAAAATGCGTTTTCTGTGTATTAAGAGAAGTTTTAAAATTGTCAATTAATTGATTGTGTAGATATTGAAATAGAGAACAAGTTGGCATCAAAATTTGAAGAAAATAAAAAATGGTCTTTAAGTAGGTTTTGAAACTGAGATCCTCAAAATGTGCCTTACCGCAGATTTTTCCAATTCTGTGTCTCAGAATTCATTGGTTTATGACGAGTAATATTTTTACTGTTTTTTAAAGGCTTAGTAAATTGATAATAGTTAACCGGATGGCTTTGAAAATGACGTCTTTGGACGCACGCTTTGAAAGGGATTTTACTAACGTAAATCAATTATGTTAAACATACAACTGTGTCGAACACACTACGACATCTATTGGGAATATCGTCCTATACTCACAATTGAAACAGTTTTCGTTTTTACTACTTGAAAAAACGATAAATTAAAAAATATATATAATTGGAATTAAACTCGTGGCGTGCGAGGTACCGCCATACATACACCTGCTGGCAGTAAAAAGGTTAAAAAGCATAATAAATGTTTAAGAAGCTTAACTGCACCACGCGCAACTCCATAGTAAAATCCACATATGCTACAATTATTTAACTTAGTTCTTATGTTGATTTTATTTGTTTCGACAACGCTTCATTTTATCATATCCCTAAAACCCACAACAACCTGGTCTCAATTCGTAAGTACAGGTCAACGAATTAAATCTGTACGACCGTCAATAGGTGCTACGGAATTCTAAAAAGCAGGAACGATAATTATTTTGCCTCTACGCTTCTACGCACCGTTACAAACTAACAATAGGTTGTACGGCGACAAAACCAAACCTACGCATTTATGTATCTACTTACGGATTTAACCTGCCTTTAAATAGTTTTTAGAGTCAATAAAATCTTTTTTGTGTATAAAAGGGTAATTTTACGATAATTTACTTTTAATATAAAGTTAGAAGTCAGTCACCAATAAACACTACATATTGTTTATATTACTATATAAAACATAAGTCTTTGCTCTTAAGTTTTTATATTAAATAATATGTTATTTATGGTTAAGTGTAGTTGTTTATTGTGTTATAGGGCACAAAATAGTATCGAAGTGAAATGTCGATTTATTACAGGAAATATATCACAATAAAAAAGAATGCTTAATTATTAGAACCTATTATCTATTCGCTTTTATTAGTTAAGTATTTCTCATACTGATGGTATAAGGGGAAAATAATGTAATGGTGAACTTGATTGAGTAAATTGATTTCGAGAAAAGAATTTCGGAAGCCTCCTACAATACACAAGAGTCTTGTTCAAATATTAACACAATACGGAAGAGTTCTCAAACAACTTTATGAAAGAAATACTATCATCGTAAATAAATATGATTGATAAATTTGTTTAATTCATTTTTTCGTTGCTTCAACCACTTCAAAAAAAGGTTTCAATTGTTAAACAAATCTTAAATGCAAAGTCGTTCGCCGTGGAATAACAACGTTATAGCTATGTTCATTACCGTTGTTGATATTTTCTTGTCAACAGCTATCTATCTAAGACTCGGCGACTTACACTTAAATTGCTTAAAGACCTTGGCTTATTGAATGATATAGCTTATATCTGTACGTTCAGACGCAAATTTACAAATGTCAAATAATTTACCCTGCTGGCTACCAAATCAGCGTGGGTCCGGTAGCCTGTTTGATCGACTTGAAAAACTCTTCCTTTTCATGTGCGTTAAAGGACAATACCAGTGGGTATAGTCAGTTCAGAGCTTGGCAGCTAAGCCACCATTCCCAGAAATGAATTGACTTAGTGATTTAGTAATAATAAAGTTCTGTTAAATTGTTTTGTTTTCTATCATCCTAATGTAACATTAGCTTTTTATATATTGCGTATGGAGTGTGGAAATTTAAACAATTAATCTATAGCCTTTAAATAATCGCTAGCATATTTTACCATCTAACTAGATAGAATCAATGAGTTATGGTTGGTCAAATCATTAAAATTTTTTGAATTATGGCATTTACTTGTTAATCTCCATTATAATAGGGTGAAAAATATGCAATAAATAAATGGTACAGCGTCAAAGATTCAGTGAATGTTTACGTTTTCCAATATACATTCTTTACTTACTAGACTTGTAAGAACTAATATGGTTTCGATTTATTTTTCAGAATACTCATGACTGTTTGGTTTGACTTCTTTACTAAACCCAAAAGCAGTTAAACTGGCGTTATTCTATTGTTATCATTTTTACTAATGTGATTGTTTTATGATAAATTAAATTGGTACAATTCCTAGAATTAGAAATAGTTTTGAATTTATTGTTTGTGACCACTGTTACTCAATTTTTCTTGGGTGCGATTGCATAATAATCACATATTACTCATTTTAATTATAGCCAATTAAGTGTCGTTTATTTATATTTTGTATCCTTATCTGTAAAATTCTTTCAAATTTATATTACCAATAATTATTGTTAGTTATAACCTTTCATAATTTTACTTAGTTCAGTATAAATAGAACTGTATTAATGTGTATTATTATCATTTGAAAATAAAAAATAAATGTAGGATTAGTACAAAAAAGTGTTTTATTTTATAAAATAACGAAACACAAAATACGAAAATACAATGATCTGCATACAAAAATCAATGTGTTGTTAACAAGCAGAAGATTAGATTTAATGTTAAGTTAAAATACGTAAGTTGTCATTATCAAAGAGATTCTATCAAGAAACGTGCGAGATAGATATAAAATAAATTACATGAAATACTCTACGGTTTCAATATTATATTATTAATTATAATGCAATTGGTGAATTGAGAGGCGTTGGATTTGGGCAAGACTGAGCTCAGATTTAGTACTGTAACTCCTTTGTTACTTCCACTTTCCATTAGAAGGGTCAATGGGCAATGGTCAAAGGCACTTGCAAGCAAAATATGAACTTATTTGTACGTATATAGCAGTAAGGAACTTTGCAAGGCTTTTTTATTACCCATCAATTCGAACCGGATTTTCTATGATAAAAGTAACAGAAAATATTATTTTAGACTAAATATATTTATCAATGGTAAAATATTATATTTCAAAAGGATTTTTACATTTTTTGTAATTTGGAAAAAAAATAATATTGATGCAAAAAAATATATTTTTTATTCAATATATTTCAATTGTGATTTATTTTAGTGTGTTCACTGTCAATACTTGGAGGAAAGGCATTATAATAATAAAGAAGACAAAATTTATTTGTACTTTATTTAAAAGGTAAGAACCAGTTTCGCTCATTGCGAGCATTGTCAACTGATAATAATAATTTAACAGTGCTATTAAAGTGGAATAAAGTACAAAGTAATTTTGTGTTTTTATTAAGTAGTGATTATATAAATATTCACTACTTCATAACTTCTTTTAAATTTAATATATTAACCGCGTTATTATATTATTCTACGGTCACAACCAAAAATTGTAATTGCTTAAAAAAAATAAAAATACTGCCCTGCTAATTAACCTTTAGAGGAGTGAATAGATTTATACAGACCTTACTTTAATTAACTACCTTTTCTTAACATGACAATTTTGTGACTTTTTCCCAATGAATATATGTAATTCATACTTAGAGCATATATATGATTACAGACAGACACTCCTGTGTTGAGTTTAAAATAGTTTTATACTCAATTACAGAAAAATGGCGCCGACGTACATGTACGTCCATACTCCTCTAAAGGTTAAAAACACAGTTTTACAAGTTCGATAGATTGTCAGAATCAGCCGTCAAACTTTCATTTACATATAATTATTTATATTCAGGTAACGTTTTTTAGGATAATGTACATATTTGGTAGAAAATATAATAATCATGGAATTGTTATCGTACTAATCCCGAAATTTCATGATTGAGAATAAAAACTGAAAAAATTTTGAAAAGTTTTTGAAACCAGCCAAACATGCAAAAAATTAAATCCGCTAACGAACTAATAATAATGGGAATAATTGGGAATTTTTCAAATTCCTGAGGTTTCGAAATCGGTCAGTAAGTTAACAGTTTTGGAACGCTAATGCAAATGCTAAAAAATGATGTTTCACCTTTTTTTACAGAGTATTTGAAAATTTATTCATTTTTGACTTTTTTCCCAGTGATCGATCCCGGGATCCCAAAAACCTTCATCCCTAAATAATTGAGAATCCCGAATTTCTCCAAGAATCTCAAACAATTGTGATGTGACACGATTTTATGGTGAATGATCGATTACTGTGTTTTTACTTTGCGTGCTAGAATACTGAGCATGATAATTCATGATGTCTTTTCTCATCTAATGAGATTCAAAAGTTGTAAAGGCAAATATTATATTTAAATTTCGTCGTTAGTGTAAATTTGTATTTTAATATAAATAAAGTTTAAACACATGTAGGACTACCTATGTGTGAGTGAGTTTTTAATTGTTATTATTTATTTGTAGGATTTTTGTTGTCATATATCGGCTGATAAGATCTTTCAAAGATCCAAATTTCAAATGAAAAATTATTTTGATATTAAGTTATAATAAAAAACAAAAATCACAGTTTAATGTTTTTATAAATAAAATAAGGGATAAATCTAACTCCATGTTAATGGATATTCTACTAGCCACAGATTTATAATTCCACCTACCCTTATTTTCCCATAAAATCTCGCTTCAATGTGCTTGTAATCAAGCCCCAAGTGTGTTTCTTTTTCATCGATTAAACAAGGCAAAAGCTCCCCGACGCCCTGGGAGGAAAAATATTGCAGCGATAAAAGCTCGAGTGTACCATTTTCCAGTTAACAACTTCTTTCAATGGGGCGAAGGAAAATTAAATAAGCCCTGTAACTGCAATTTCAAAATACAACGTTCGCAAAATGAAAACCGAAGTTTTAATTCCTGGCAAAGTCGAAGAAACTTTTAATAATTTCGTGTTTAAGTAAGTCGTTCGATATATTTTTTTCAAAACATAGTCCGATGCAATTTTTAATCTTGTTATGAGCAATTAAAATCAATTAAACAAAGTGAAACATCTTTATTCGACATGCTTTTTTAATTGCTACATTAAGCCGAGGGTTCATGTATAGATAAATTTACTGCTTAGTATTTGTTTTTGTCACACCAGTATAAGTTCTTCCAGCCTTGATAGAATGGGAACCGGTTAACCGCACGTTGTTAGGTGAACCGAAAACCAAGTAATTTTAACGGGTAATTTAATATTTGTATAATACTGTTTATATAATATTTGACTTCCCCATATTTTACAAATGCAAAATTCTCTGTTAATAATTTTATTTTGCATTACCCATTAAGAAATTAAGTAATTCTATAATCTGTTGGTAAACGAATTCCACTGCTAGAAAACTTTTTTATTTACTTGTTTTTCATTGAAACTTTCAATTGTGTATACATAGTATACATGTAAATGGTACATTTTAAATTTTTCAGTAAATAATGATTGACAAAAGTTTTCTGGAACCGTAGCAAATACTCAGTTTATTTTTTGAAAAAATACCCGAGTACCGGGAAATGAATTTGGGCTTGTATTTGGATGCCATACACCAGTATTAATATGATGACAACTAATTTTGTTATTTATTTTCCGTTACCGATGTCGAGAATTTACAATGTATTTTAACGGAACATCCAAAAATAGTGTGTTTAACGCAAAATGTAATTGAAAGGCGTTTTCACAACTTCTCTTTTCAGAGAGTTTATTTAAAGAAGAACGGCGTCAGAAGAAAAAAATGCACTAATTGTAATTAATTAAAATGAAAGTTATCTTTGGCGTGCTGATGAAAATTCCAAAAAGGGTGAAAGTTTAAGAGTATTGAGATTTTACTACAGGACTTTCTGGATTAGACGTATGAAAGATTGGATCCCAGACTTTTCTAAATATATGAAGATTATTCATGATGATACTGACACTTTTTCAACGTTAATATTTGTAGACTGGATCTAATTTTGACATAGATTACTCCTAAAAAGGTGTTTTATGAGCTAAATTAAAAACAAAACTCATGTATTAAAACAATTATTTCATGGTACGAATTGTTTTCTTTCTATCTCACTTTCGTTGAATGGTTATCACACAGCTGCTCAGCGAAACATTCGTGTCATATACATATGTGCATATCACACCGTGAATGTAAAACTAACGCATCTACAAGTAACCTAGTTTAGAGATATTAGAATTAGGGTTTACAGTTTTCGTTTTATCAGAAAAAAAGAGTATAAACACATGATTAATGACGTAAGTACATTGCACAAGCTTAATGGTATGTTATACTCGATCTATTATATATTGTAAAACCAAACGGTTTACTAACTAAACGAATCTGATATTCAACTTTATCTCGCTAAATTTAACGTTATCTATATTTTTATCTTAAGAACTGTCAAAATTGTGTTATTTTTGATCTCAATAAACTCTACAAAATCAACAGATAAGGGGTCTGACAAAAAATTCAAGACGTTAATATATAATTCAAAATACCTTTCATTATTCAATAAAAAAATATTTATATATTTAATTCAAAAGAAAAAAGGAAAATGTAGTAATCTTTTGATACAATTTATTTTAGAACTACAGCTTAATAAAATATTGGCACCATCGACTTGGAAAATAAAATCAGGCAATAGATCTGTCTTAGATACAGCCTGCAAGACTTGGCCAATGGTCAGTTTATCGACTCGTTGGAACGTGGCCCAAAAAGTTTATCGTATCGAGGGAAGTGCAAGTCACGAATCCCGTAGTTTTCAAACAGACGGAATATTCAGTGAAGTAAAGTACACTTGAACCGCTATTATAGCATACTTACATTGATGCAATGTTATTCGTCGTATTACTTAAGCCACTGTTGTCCAACCGAAAGCCTGCGATTCAGCAGAAAATGAATTGTGATGGATTTATTTTTATAGTGCATCGCGTCATATCTCGTTTTTTTTTGTTAAAAAATTCAATGAAATATAATATGTCATTCTCAGACACTACTATAAATACAATGTCACATTGCCTTATCAATGTATTTAAAAAAAGATAAAATGTACGCAATACAATACTGTGTATACATACGGTGTGAACAAGAACATTTTCGAGTAGGATATAAGTATTTATTAATCTTTAATTTTATATGAACGCATTAAAGAAAATACAATAAATGTCAAAATATAATCTACATATTAAGAAGTAAAACTAGCAAAGTAAAAACTAGTTTAAAATAATATTTTATTGACAAATATACGAACTGATAGAAGAGATGAATACTCTTGCACCTCTCTTATTCAAGCATCTTAATAATGTATGTTGAAATAAAATTTGCAAATTGTTTCAGTATTAACTGTTTTATGATCAAACGTATTTAAACTAGCTTCTACTAGTGGACACTATCAAAAATTATTTTGGGTATTGGCAATTAGAGTAAATAAACTCTTTGAAATTTAATAAATTTGTATAAGAATTGATTTCAGAAACACTTTTGTATATTGTACACCCACGATAAGTAAGAATCGTTAAATCTTGATAAAAAGCTTTCAACTGATATAATATTAAACTAGCTGTAAGCCCGTTGACCTCAACGGAGGGATTTTTGTTGCATTTTTAAGTAGTAAGAAAAGTTACTGGCGTGAAAAATAAATTACTAACCTATTTATTGAATAATCCAGAAATTCTGATAGTAAAAGAAATATCTCGGGGCGTATATCGACAGCCCTGCCCTGCAGTATTTAAATTGTAAATTATTTATTTTTGGAATAATGTTCTAGTTTGCTAACAACTATTTTTCGTAATAGCAGAAATTTCGTAAGTTATTGAATTTTTGGAATAATGTTTAAGTTTGCTAACAACCATTTTTCCTAGAAGCAGAAATTTTGTAAATTATTTAATTTTTGGAATAATGTTTATGTTTGCTAACAACCATTTTTCTTAGAAGCAGAAATTTCGTAAATTATTTTATTTTTGGTATAATTTTTAAGTTTGCTAACAATTATTTTTCCTATTAGCAGAAATAGACCTCGTAAATTATTTAATTTTTGGAATAATGTTTAAGTTTGCTAACAACCATTTTTCATAGTAGCAAAAATAGTCCTTGTAAATTACTTAATTTTTGGAATAAAGTTTAAGTTTGCTAACAATTATTTTTCCTATTAGCAGAAATAGACCTCGTAAATTATTTAATTTTTGGAATAATGTTTAAGTTTGCTAACAACCATTTTTCATAGTAGCAAAAATTTCGTAAATTATTTTATTTTTGGTATAATTTTTAAGTTTGCTAACAATTATTTTTCATAGTAGCAAAAATAGTCCTTGTAAATTACTTAATTTTTGGAATAATGTTTAAGTTTGCTAACAACCATTTTTCATAGTAGCAAAAATAGTCCTTGTAAATTACTTAATTTTTGGAATAATGTTTAAGTTTGCTAACAACCATTTTTCTTAGAAGCAGAAATTTCATAAATTATTTTATTTTTGGTATAATTTTTAAGTTTGCTAACAATTATTTTTCATAGTAGCAAAAATAGTCCTTGTAAATTACTTAATTTTTGGAATAATGTTTAAGTTTGCTAACAATTATTTTTCCTATTAGCAGAAATAGACCTCGTAAATTATTTTATTTTTGGAATAATGTTTAAGTTTGCTAACAACCATTTTTCATAGTAGCAAAAATAGTCCTTGTAAATTACTTAATTTTTGGAATAATGTTTAAGTTTGCTAACAATTATTTTACCTATTAGCAGAAATAGACCTCGTAAATTATTTAATTTTTGGAATAATGTTTAAGTTTGCTAACAACCATTTTTCATAGTAGCAAAAATAGTCCTTGTAAATTACTTAATTTTTGGAATAATGTTTAAGTTTGCTAACAATTATTTTTCCTATTAGCAGAAATAGACCTCGTAAATTATTTAATTTTTGGAATAATGTTTAAGTTTGCTAACAACCATTTTTCTTAGAAGCAGAAATTTCGTAAATTATTTTATTTTTGGTATAATTTTTAAGTTTGCTAACAATTATTTTTCATAGTAGCAAAAATAGTCCTTGTAAATTACTTAATTTTTGGAATAATGTTTAAGTTTGCTAACAATTATTTTTCCTATTAGCAGAAATAGACCTCGTAAATTATTTAATTTTTGGAATAATGTTTAAGTTTGCTAACAACCATTTTTCATAGTAGCAAAAATAGTCCTTGTAAATTACTTAATTTTTGGAATAATGTTTAAGTTTGCTAACAATTATTTTTCCTATTAGCAGAAATAGACCTCGTAAATTATTGAATTTTTGGAATAATGTTTAAGTTTGCTAACAACCATTTTTCATAGTAGCAAAAATAGTCCTTGTAAATTACTTAATTTTTGGAATAAAGTTTAAGTTTGCTAACAATTATTTTTCCTATTAGCAGAAATAGACCTCGTAAATTATTTAATATTTGGAATAATGTTTAAGTTTGCTAACAACCATTTTTCTTAGAAGCAGAAATTTCGTAAATTATTTTATTTTTGGTATAATTTTTAAGTTTGCTAACAATTATTTTTCATAGTAGCAAAAATAGTCCTTGTAAATTACTTAATTTTTGGAATAATGTTTAAGTTTGCTAACAATTATTTTTCCTATTAGCAGAAATAGACCTCGTAAATTATTTAATTTTTGGAATAATGTTTAAGATTGCTACCAACCATTTTTCAGAAATTTCGTAAATTATTTTATTTTTGGTATAATTTTTAAGTTTGCTAACAATTATTTTTCATAGTAGCAAAAATAGTCCTTGTAAATTACTTAATTTTTGGAATAATGTTTAAGTTTGCTAACAATTATTTTTCCTATTAGCAGAAATAGACCTCGTAAATTATTTAATTTTTGGAATAATGTTTAAGTTTGCTAACAACCATTTTTCATAGTAGCAAAAATAGTCCTTGTAAATTACTTAATTTTTGGAATAATGTTTAAGTTTGCTAACAATTATTTTTCCTATTAGCAGAAATAGACCTCGTAAATTATTTAATTTTTGGAATAATGTTTAAGTTTGCTAACAACCATTTTTCATAGTAGCAAAAATAGTCCTTGTAAATTACTTAATTTTTGGAATAATGTTTAAGTTCGCTAACAATTATTTTTCCTATTAGCAGAAATAGACCTCGTAAATTATTGAATTTTTGGAATAATGTTTAAGTTTGCTAACAACCATTTTTCTTAGAAGCAGAAATTTCGTAAATTATTTTATTTTTGGTATAATTTTTAAGTTTGCTAACAATTATTTTTCATAGTAGCAAAAATAGTCCTTGTAAATTACTTAATTTTTGGAATAATGTTTAAGTTTGCTAACAATTATTTTTCCTATTAGCAGAAATAGACCTCGTAAATTATTTAATTTTTGGAATAATGTTTAAGTTTGCTAACAACCATTTTTCATAGTAGCAAAAATAGTCCTTGTAAATTACTTAATTTTTGGAATAATGTTTAAGTTTGCTAACAATTATTTTTCCTATTAGCAGAAATAGACCTCGTAAATTATTTAATTTTTGGAATAATGTTTAAGTTTGCTAACAACCATTTTTCATAGTAGCAAAAATAGTCCTTATAAATTACTTAATTTTTGGAATAAAGTTTAAGTTTGCTAACAATTATTTTTCCTATTAGCAGAAATAGACCTCGTAAATTATTGAATTTTTGGAATAATGTTTAAGTTTGCTAACAACCATTTTTCATAGTAGCAAAAATAGTCCTTGTAAATTACTTAATTTTTGGAATAATGTTTAAGTTTGCTAACAACCATTTTTCTTAGAAGCAGAAATTTCGTAAATTATTTTATTTTTGGTATAATTTTTAAGTTTGCTAACAATTATTTTTCATAGTAGCAAAAATAGTCCTTGTAAATTACTTAATTTTTGGAATAATGTTTAAGTTTGCTAACAATTATTTTTCCTATTAGCAGAAATAGACCTCGTAAATTATTTAATTTTTGGAATAATGTTTAAGTTTGCTAACAACCATTTTTCTTAGAAGCAGAAATTTCGTAAATTATTTTATTTTTGGTATAATTTTTAAGTTTGCTAACAATTATTTTTCATAGTAGCAAAAATAGTCCTTGTAAATTACTTAATTTTTGGAATAATGTTTAAGTTTGCTAACAATTATTTTTCCTATTAGCAGAAATAGACCTCGTAAATTAGTTAATTTTTGGAATAATGTTTAAGTTTGCTAACAATTATTTTTCCTAGTAGCAGAAATAGACCTCGTAAATTATTGAATTTTTGGAATAATGTTTAAGTTTGCTAACAACCATTTTTCATAGTAGCAAAAATAGTCCTTGTAAATTACTTAATTTTTGGAATAATGTTTAAGTTTGCTAACAACCATTTTTCTTAGAAGCAGAAATTTCGTAAATTAATTTATTTTTGGTATAATTTTTAAGTTTGCTAACAATTATTTTTCATAGTAGCAAAAATAGTCCTTGTAAATTACTTAATTTTTGGAATAATGTTTAAGTTTGCTAACAACCATTTTTCATAGTAGCAAAAATAGTCCTTGTAAATTACTTAATTTTTGGAATAATGTTTAAGTTTGCTAACAACCATTTTTCTTAGAAGCAGAAATTTCGTAAATTATTTTATTTTTGGTATAATTTTTAAGTTTGCTAACAATTATTTTTCATAGTAGCAAAAATAGTCCTTGTAAATTACTTAATTTTTGGAATAATGTTTAAGTTTGCTAACAATTATTTTTCCTATTAGCAGAAATAGACCTCGTAAATTATTTAATTTTTGGAATAATGTTTAAGTTTGCTAACAACCATTTTTCATAGTAGCAAAAATAGTCCTTGTAAATTACTTAATTTTTGGAATAATGTTTAAGTTTGCTAACAATTATTTTTCCTATTAGCAGAAATAGACCTCGTAAATTATTTAATTTTTGGAATAATGTTTAAGTTTGCTAACAACCATTTTTCTTAGAAGCAGAAATTTCGTAAATTATTTTATTTTTGGTATAATTTTTAAGTTTGCTAACAATTATTTTTCATAGTAGCAAAAATAGTCCTTGTAAATTACTTAATTTTTGGAATAATGTTTAAGTTTGCTAACAATTATTTTTCCTATTAGCAGAAATAGACCTCGTAAATTATTTAATTTTTGGAATAATGTTTAAGTTTGCTAACAACCATTTTTCATAGTAGCAAAAATAGTCCTTGTAAATTACTCAATTTTTGGAATAATGTTTAAGTTTGCTAACAATTATTTTTCCTATTAGCAGAAATAGACCTCGTAAATTATTTAATTTTTGGAATAATGTTTAAGTTTGCTAACAACCATTTTTCATAGTAGCAAAAATAGTCCTTGTAAAATACTTAATTTTTGGAATAAAGTTTAAGTTTGCTAACAATTATTTTTCCTATTAGCAGAAATAGACCTCGTAAATTATTTAAGTTTTGGAATAATGTTTAAGTTTGCTAACAACCATTTTTCTTAGAAGCAGAAATTTCGTAAATTATTTTATTTTTGGTATAATTTTTAAGTTTGCTAACAATTATTTTTCATAGTAGCAAAAATAGTCCTTGTAAATTACTTAATTTTTGGAATAATGTTTAAGTTTGCTAACAATTATTTTTCCTATTAGCAGAAATAGACCTCGTAAATTATTTAATTTTTGGAATAATGTTTAAGTTTGCTAACAACCATTTTTCATAGTAGCAAAAATAGTCCTTGTAAATTACTTAATTTTTGGAATAATGTTTAAGTTTGCTAACAATTATTTTTCCTATTAGCAGAAATAGACCTCGTAAATTATTTAATTTTTGGAATAATGTTTAAGTTTGCTAACAACCATTTTTCATAGTAGCAAAAATAGTCCTTGTAAATTACTTAATTTTTGGAATAATGTTTAAGTTTGCTAACAATTATTTTTCCTATTAGCAGAAATAGACCTCGTAAATTATTGAATTTTTGGAATAATGTTTAAGTTTGCTAACAACCATTTTTCTTAGAAGCAGAAATTTCGTAAATTATTTTATTTTTGGTATAATTTTTAAGTTTGCTAACAATTATTTTTCATAGTAGCAAAAATAGTCCTTGTAAATTACTTAATTTTTGGAATAATGTTTAAGTTTGCTAACAATTATTTTTCCTATTAGCAGAAATAGACCTCGTAAATTATTTAATTTTTGGAATAATGTTTAAGTTTGCTAACAACCATTTTTCATAGTAGCAAAAATAGTCCTTGTAAATTACTTAATTTTTGGAATAATGTTTAAGTTTGCTAACAATTATTTTTCCTATTAGCAGAAATAGACCTCGTAAATTATTGAATTTTTGGAATAATGTTTAAGTTTGCTAACAACCATTTTTCATAGTAGCAAAAATAGTCCTTGTAAATTACTTAATTTTTGGAATAATGTTTAAGTTTGCTAACAACCATTTTTCTTAGAAGCAGAAATTTCGTAAATTATTTTATTTTTGGTATAATTTTTAAGTTTGCTAACAATTATTTTTCATAGTAGCAAAAATAGTCCTTGTAAATTACTTAATTTTTGGAATAATGTTTAAGTTTGCTAACAATTATTTTTCCTATTAGCAGAAATAGACCTCGTAAATTATTTAATTTTTGGAATAATGTTTAAGTTTGCTAACAACCATTTTTCTTAGAAGCAGAAATTTCGTAAATTATTTTATTTTTGGTATAATTTTTAAGTTTGCTAACAATTATTTTTCATAGTAGCAAAAATAGTCCTTGTAAATTACTTAATTTTTGGAATAATGTTTAAGTTTGCTAACAATTATTTTTCCTATTAGCAGAAATAGACCTCGTAAATTATTTAATTTTTGGAATAATGTTTAAGTTTGCTAACAACCATTTTTCATAGTAGCAAAAATAGTCCTTGTAAATTACTTAATTTTTGGAATAATGTTTAAGTTTGCTAACAATTATTTTTCCTATTAGCAGAAATAGACCTCGTAAATTATTTAATTTTTGGAATAATGTTTAAGTTTGCTAACAACCATTTTTCATAGTAGCAAAAATAGTCCTTGTAAATTACTTAATTTTTGGAATAAAGTTTAAGTTTGCTAACAATTATTTTTCCTATTAGCAGAAATAGACCTCGTAAATTATTGAATTTTTGGAATAATGTTTAAGTTTGCTAACAACCATTTTTCTTAGAAGCAGAAATTTCGTAAATTATTTTATTTTTGGTATAATTTTTAAGTTTGCTAACAATTATTTTTCATAGTAGCAAAAATAGTCCTTGTAAATTACTTAATTTTTGGAATAATGTTTAAGTTTGCTAACAATTATTTTTCCTATTAGCAGAAATAGACCTCGTAAATTATTGAATTTTTGGAATAATGTTTAAGTTTGCTAACAACCATTTTTCATAGTAGCAAAAATAGTCCTTGTAAATTACTTAATTTTTGGAATAATATTTAAGTTTGCTAACAACCATTTTTCTTAGAAGCAGAAATTTCGTAAATTATTTTATTTTTGGTATAATTTTTAAGTTTGCTAACAATTATTTTTCATAGTAGCAAAAATAGTCCTTGTAAATTACTTAATTTTTGGAATAATGTTTAAGTTTGCTAACAATTATTTTTCCTATTAGCAGAAATAGACCTCGTAAATTATTTAATTTTTGGAATAATGTTTAAGTTTGCTAACAACCATTTTTCTTAGAAGCAGAAATTTCATAAATTATTTTATTTTTGGTATAATTTTTAAGTTTGCTAACAATTATTTTTCATAGTAGCAAAAATAGTCCTTGTAAATTACTTAATTTTTGGAATAATGTTTAAGTTTGCTAACAATTATTTTTCCTATTAGCAGAAATAGACCTCGTAAATTATTTAATTTTTGGAATAATGTTTAAGTTTGCTAACAACCATTTTTCATAGTAGCAAAAATAGTCCTTGTAAATTATTTAATTTTTGGAATAATGTTTAAGTTTGCTAACAACTATTTTTCGTATTAGCGGAAATTTCGTAAATTATTTAATATTTGGAATAATGTTTAAGTTTGCTAACAACCATTTTTCGTATATATATAAATAAATAGTTAATTAAATTAATATATATAATTGAGCAGCCCTATATAGCCGTTCACAACCCTGCAGGTGGAAATCTTGGAATTTTCAGAACAGTTCAAAATCGTTTAGTGCAAGATTTCACCCACAGATGTCATTATTAGTTCACTAAAAACGCGTTTTTATTTTTTGCTTTGTATTATTTAAATTATATAGAGTTTTTATATCGCTTTTCTCAATATATTCGTAGAGCAGTGGTAAGCTGTCCGAACGTCGCGCATGAAAATTGGGGCATGGTATCGAATCCCACAGCTTGAGAGAATATTTTTGGTTGGTACGATAATTTTGTTTGACTTCAAAAATTCAAACATAGACGTCAGAGAAAAATGAAGAAATGAATTAATGGCGACAGCGGGGAAGGATTGGGGGGGGGGGGAGGAGGACCGTCTTTCTTGACGTCATCGAAAAGGCGAAATCGCGACCATAATATACAAACGAAAAAAGTATCTCTTTAGTATGAATAAAAAAATGTTGACAGCGTGGCTGGGGCGGAGGAAGGGAAGGGGAAATCGGGGACAATTTACAGACGGACGGACATTAACGACTATTAATATATAGATAATACATCAATAAACCATAGCGGCTGTGCTTATTCTAAAAATAAAAAAAACAAGATATTAATAGTTATCAAATTTTGACAAAAGAAAAATAATGTGTTTTCTCAAATTGTAACCTTTAAATGCATACTGTACTACGAAATGTACAAAATATTCAATTTTAACATAGGTTTTTATTCGTTGTGGTAAAATACAAATAAGTCTTTCATTTGATTTTAAAAAAACTACGCGTTAAGAAGAGGTTGTTGGTTTTTATCTGCAATTTAAGAAAAGTAACCGGAGTTTTTGAAAATCTTGATTTTAGACAATATTAAAATTCACTTTTAACTGTTGAAAATTATGATTTTCGCCAGGAAGCATCATTATTTTTAACACATTTTTATTGATTATTTACAATAAAATAATTTTGATTAACAAAATGTTGTAATTTATACTAACCAGAAAACTATATATATGTTATGTTTATTGTTTTTACTAAAACACTTTTATGTGTTGGTTCAATTTTATTTAGATAACATAATATTACACTTTATAAATCAATAAATCAATCTTATAATTAATACGAAAATCGTGAGAATGTGACAGGTTTCAATTGTTTTCTTATTCTACTACTGTTTCATACTTCATTTGTTTCATTCGAATGCACGAAGGACATTTGAAAATAGAACGTCATACAGAATAAAACATAGTATGGTATGGTATTGAGTATACATAACATCTCCCCCCTAAAGAATAAACTTATTGGTAACTTAAATGAGTTTATACAATAAATATATGATTATAAGAAACATTGAGATGATGTACATAAGGTATTGTAAGTGATTGTAATGGAGGAGATGGGTTTTATTTATTTATTTGTTACTTACAACAATCATCATTTAAGATATTTACATCTGGAATAAATATATAATAATTTTATGTTTGTACATTTTCACTTATTAGGATTACATTTTAGAGTAACTTTTACATTCAGGTTTTACAAATAAAATCTTGGTTACATAGTTGATAACAATTTTATATAGTATGTAAGAGTGTATATTGTGATTTTAAGGTTGAATAAACATGGTATTTTTGAGATAATGTAATGATTGTCGTAATCTGTTTTAAATCCACTTACTGTAAGGGATCTAAAATAGCAAGTTTCACTCTGTTAGTGTGAACTTTGATTAATTTATTTTTTACTTTAATAGTAATATTAAGAGGACTGTTGACTTTTATGATTTCGTACGGACCTTGGAAGTTAGGAGATAATTTTTTAGATTTATTTAGTTTAGTAGCATTATTTGTTAAATATATTTTATCACCGATTTTAAATTTTCGTAAGGTTTTATTTTTGTTATGCCTTAATTGTGTGTCTTCTTTTCTTTCAACTAGATTCTTTCTAGCTATTTCGTGTGATTTGGTTGATTTGAGCTTAAAATTGTCTAAAAACGAATCGTATGTATATTTAAATTCGGGTATTATTATAGCTGTTGGTAGTTTAGGTGAGTTTCCGTAAACTAATTCGAAAGGTGTACATTTTGTAGCAGTGTGTGGAGTAGTGTTATAGCTTAACATAGCAAAAGGTAACCATTCGTTCCAATCGGTTTGACTTGGAGATATGTAATGTTTTAGAGCATAGGTTCCCAAAGTGGGCCTCCAGGCCCACCTAGGGGGCCTTGGAAGGAGCTGAGGGCCCCTGAGAAGCCTCCGGGGATTAGGGGAGCCCCGGGAAGCAAAAAGGGGGCCACGGGCATTTATAAAACGATACAGGGAAGGGCATAATGGCGGACGTCGCGCAGCTATTTTTTGTAAATCCGTAAATAAAATAAATTACTGGCATTCTAGATTCGAAAACCTCGGAAGAGCTATAAAAAAAGGTGGGTTTTTGAAATTATAATTTTCATGGAAAGACAAAACAATGGTATGGGGGCCACAGAAAAATAAAGACACTCAAAGGGGGCCACGTTCCCAAAAAGGTTGAGAAACACTGTTTTAGATAGTCGGCTAGAGTAGCATGGCTACGCTCTAACGCACCATTGCTAGTAGGAGAATACGCACTGGTTTGGATTTGTTCGATTTTTAAAAGTTTGGCTACTTCTTTAAGTATGTTTGAAGTAAAATCTTTTCCTTGATCGGTAAGAATTTTTTCAGGGATGCCAAATTGACAAATGAAATTTTTAGTTAATTGAGATGCAATTGTCATTGCTTCATGATTAGGAATAGGGTAACATTGAGAATATTTTGTAAGATCGTCTTGAAGAGTTAAAATATATTTATTTCCACTTTCGGTTAAAGGTAATGGACCTACTATATCTAAAGCTATACGTTCAAACGGTTTTCCGCTAGTCGTAGTTATTTCTATGGGTTGTTTTAGATTTTGACGATATATTTTGTTTTTCTGGCAAGATTCACATTGCCTGATATATGTTTTAACGTCTTTTTGCATATTAGTCCATTTATATTTGAGTCGTAAACGATTTAAAGTGTTATGATATCCTGAATGTCCGCTTATAGGAGAGTCATGATACTCTTTAAGTATTTGTGGTATTTCGTCGTGATGAGGATTAATTATTTTGTTATGACAGATCGTTATATTTATGTTTGAGTTGTGAAAAACATATTGGATAATTTTCTTTATCTTTTCCCAATTTAAGTTGTCTAAACCACTATCAAGGCGTGGAAAAGAGATATTTGTTTCTTTATCACTATGTAGAATATTTTTTAAGTTACATAATGCTTGAAAGATAGAAAAGTAATTTGATTTTTTCCAAAAGTTTTGTTTCGTTATTAAATGGTAAACATTATTTTTATTTTCTGTTGATTTTAATACGTCTCCTACTTTAGAGTGTGTATTTAATAATTCGTCATAATTAGAGATTATTGAACTTATTTCTAAAGCTATTCCTTTAGACATCGATTTGTCGTTAGAAATACAATGTGCTATAGATTGCTTTTGATTAAGAAGAGATTCATCTATTTCATAAAATTTAACGTTAAATGTTTCATTTTGTTTGTCTAGGAAGTTGTCATACGAAAAAGTTTGAGAGGTCATGGTATTTAAAACTTGATTTTCGATTCGAGACAATGCATCAGCATTAGTATTAGAGTAAGATAATCGCAATTCATTTTGCAATCGTTGTTGAGATTGATCGTTATTTGTTGAATTTAAATATTCTGCCTGAATGGTTTTCACATTCCGAGTTATTTGATGATTTTCTGAATTATTAGGAGGTTGGAAGATTTTAGAATTACTGAGAGTTTGATTAGTTTGTGAGTTATTATTTGAAGGATTTTGATAATATTGATTTTTTACGTTGTTGTTGAATTGTTGAGATTGATCATTATTTGTTGAATTTAAATATTCTGCCTGAATGGTTTGCACATTCCGAGTTATTTGACGATTTTCTGAAGTATTAGGAGGTTGGCAGTTTTGAGAATTACGAGGAGTTTGATAAGTTTGGAATTTGTTGTTTGAAGCATTTTGTTGATATTGCTTTTTTACGTTGTTATTAAATTGTCTTTTCCGACATTCTTCTAAGATATGTCCTGATTTTTTACAGTATCTACAAAATTTTGAATTGTATTGAGATGTAAGATTACCGACAAATTGATTATGTTCTGAATTTAGAGAGTGTGGCTTTGATTGTTTGGTGAAATAATTATGATTGATCTTATTTGGGTTAGAGTTCATTTCCCTAACTGCATTATAAAACTTTTCTTCTTCAATTGCGATATTTTTTGCCTCAATAAGATTTTTGGGTTTCGAAAGCCTGACTACTGTTGATAGTTCACTGTTCATACCTAAAATTAATGTGTTAAGAGCGCTGTCTTCAATTTGTTTTATTCTCCCTATCAATTCTTCATCGTCCTTGTTCGAAAATCGAACAGCTCCGATAAGATTATTAGTGCAATTTTCAACTCTTTGTATGAATTTTATTACTGGTTCGTTAAAGTTTTGTTTACAATTTCTTAATTCCAGTTCTAACTGAGATGTGTGTTTATTTTCACCGTAGGTATTTATTAGAAATGATTTGAATTCGGCATAGTTTTTAAAATTATAATTGGCAATTGTGTATTTGGCATTTCCTACGACGCAATGAATCATAAATTTTAGAAGTATGTTTTTTTGTTGCTCTGAGCATAGTTCGTATACAGTATCACAATCTTTAATAAAAGGATACAGATTTCTTTTCTCTCCGTCAAATGTCGAAACAAACTTCATCAATGTATCGATAGTGAGTGTAGGCATTTTGGTGTGAAAGTGTATAGATTGAGTAAGAAAAATTGTTACAAAAGTTACTCACAGAATATGATGAATAATATATTGCATAAAGTTTAAACAAACGTTGACTTGAAGATGAATTTGGTTCTAGTAGTCGTTGAAATAGGTTGTTGGCAGCTTGCAGATTTTTCTTGTAATTGGATGTAGAATCGGCAAAGAAGATGTAATTGAAGTCGGCAAAAAGATGTAGTTTGAATATTCGATGATGGATTTCGCAGAATTTATTTTCACCATGTAGAAGTTGAAGATTCAATAGTAGATTTTGTAGATATATCGACGTAGAAGATTTTCGATGATAGATTTCGTAGAATTGGAGATTTAGTCTTATTCTAGTTTCGTATTATTATTATATTTGATTTATTATAATTTCCGTTCGATTTAATCGATGTACTTTTATTATATTAGATTTATTTTTTTCGTGTATTTGATTCGTGCTAATTTTTAAAGAATTTTATTCACCGTTAATTTATTGTCACCATAAATTTCTTAACGTTATTTTAGCACATATCCTCACTTCTGACACCAATTTTTATGTTATGTTTATTGTTTTTACTAAAACACTTTTATGTGTTGGTTCAATTTTATTTAGATAACATAATATTACACTTTATAAATCAATAAATCAATCTTATAATTAATACGAAAATCGTGAGAATGTAACAGGTTTCAATTGTTTTCTTATTCTACTACTGTTTCATACTTCATTTGTTTCATTCGAATGCACGAAGGATATTTGAAAATAGAACGTCATACAGAATAAAACATAGTATGGTATGGTATTGAGTATACATAACATATATAAGGGTTAAATTTCTTGAATATTTTTAAACAGAGGAATGGTTTCGTTTTCGAAAAATGCTTTTTTTTAATTCAATACATATTCTTATTGATTTGATATCTCAAAACCGACTATCTATTTCAACTTTATTTTACATGGAGATAGTTTAATTAATAACACGATAGTTTTTTTTTACATTAACAACAGGTTTAAGGTATCATTTAAAAAAAAAAAACGTTTAAAATTAAAGCTCTTACGGTCAAAAATAAATAGTTATTGAAATCTTGAACAAAGCTTTAATATTATTTACCCGAAAATGAAAGGCGCCAAAAAGTAATAGGTGCATAATCTTCACGCGAACGCCGTGGCTTGTTAACTCCAAATGTCGCAAGTTTTAACCCTTCGCCGGCCGGGAGCGGTTAGCGGCGGAACCAATTTAAACCGATAACTCAATTAGCTCGAGACTTCTGCCTGGTGGCGCGGAGTAGGGGTGGCTCCTCTAAATATTCATAAGAGTGAACGGAAGTTCGTCTTGGCTTGACACTCGGTTCGGGTGTAAGGACGGGATTAAGGAGTATAAGGGATGAACGCACGCGTCGAGGGGTTAAATGATGCTAATTGCGGACGACGAGGATTTGATCGCGAACAACTTCTCGATAAAGCTCTTCTAGTTTTACAACTATTATTGAGATAAAACACATTTGATCGTCATCGATTGTTCAAATCACACACAATATGACGTGATAACATAACAAAACCTAACACAAACAAGCAATTTGCTTTGAAAGAGGAGACAAAGTTTTTTTTTAAATGAGATACTCTAACAATCTAGCAGTTACCGTTGTTGGCTTCTGTGCCGGATCTCACGGGTTTGAGTGCCAGTACGAATAACATTTTTTTGATCAATTTATCGATTTCTGTTTGAAAGCATGGGTGCTTGTGATTAAGGCATCCAATCCCGGGATCCGGGATCCCGTTCAGTTTTCTGATCCCGAAACCTGGGATTGACATGGTCGCGATCTCGGGATTGAGAAATTTTGAGGAAATCCCGAAAATTGACACGAAATTGGCAAATTGTGGACTTCAAATTCGTCGGTGGGCTAAAAAAAAACGAGCTTCTGTGTCAATCTGGGGGAAAAGTATACCAAATCGGGGATTAAAATTCTTCGGTGAGGTAAAAAAAATACGAGTTTCTGTGGCAATCTGGGAAAAAAGTATACCAAATTGGGGGGAATTGAGGATTTCAAATTCCTCGGTGAGCTAATCCCAATCCCGGGATTGAAAATTACTCAATCCCGAAATCCCGGGATTGGAAAATGGCTCCGGGATTGAATACCCTACTTGTGATGTCTAAAAATTACCTCCAACTCTTCTGATACTTCAATAACTGGGCGTAGCGAGAGCAATTAGTAAACCAATAATCCTGTACTAGCTTTATTCTTTTATCCATACTACTATCTTTGAAAAAAATAGGTTGAGCGACTGAGTAACAAAGAGTTCTGCTTTTAACTCTGGATGGGACTCCTTCATGGATAAAAAAACACCAGGTTATAAATTTCAATGTTATATTAAAAATGATTTTTCACACTGTTACCGACAAGTATAAAAAAAATATATTAATTGATAAATAAAATACTCTTTTGTACTAATTCCACATTTATTTATTAGGATCAGTATTGGATTTGCTCATGATTAGCATTTCTGGACCCTTATAAATAATATGTCATGTTTACACAGTGGCGGATTAAGCACATGGGAAGCCCCATGCGTAATAAAATTTGGAGGTCCTGGTTTTTGGATAGCATAAAAACGTCAGAAAATTTCAAGTAAAATCGAAAAAATATATATATAAAAATTTGAACAAAACGTATATAATGGGTTATGATATATAAACTATTTTTGAGGCCTCTAAGATTCGGAGGCTCCAAACGTGCGCCTCATTTGCTTATAGGCTAATCCGCTACTGTTTTTACATTTTCTCACACTATTTCAATACCAATATATCGCCGTCAAAAAATAAAAAATGAACAAGTTAAAAATAACAACACGTACAAAAGAATTGTTTGAACATTTGTTATCAATATATTTCGATCACATTTTTTTATTTATGACCTTAATTTGTGCATGCATGTATGTATGTAATAGTAGATATTTTTTCCCGATAAAAAATATTCCAGTAAATTTAAGTCACTTGATCATTTTTTTATTGTATTTACTTTCCAGTAAAATTTTATTTCGTATTCTCATTTCAAGAAAAATTTTGACGTCTCCATTAAAAAGACTGTTGGATGCGACACTGTGATTATTTTTATTTTAAAAATACTTTACTCTTTTCTTCGATAAGAGAGTTAAATAACTTGTTAAAGTTCTTACTATCAAGAGATGAGATTTTAGCCCTTTTTTCGCAAAGTTTAATTATTATTTTCCCGCGTTCACAACTTTCCCCTTCGCCCGTTACTCCGCGCCGCCCCCATCGGATCCCAAGTAATGAGTAATAATTCGGTTTGCCGGCATTAGCGCTCTTGTGTGTTTGTGCCAGGGGTTTTCATGTTTATCGTTTGACTTGTCCTAACTAAATTAGTCATGCCGCTCTAGTACTACAGCCACTTGGAAACTGTCTATATTATTATGCCTAGATATAATTTTCTTCGTTTAGCTTCTCTATTCTTATTCAAAGTAACGCGTGACGTAGAAGGAACGACTTCATGCTACATGCCATACAAAGAGATATGAAAAAAACAAATCAGAAAGCAGATTATCTTTGCAAATCGCCTTCTCAAAACTACAGCTCTGATATGATTATCGTTGGGAAAATTAAACATTATCCAAACTACACCAGTGACATACTGCGGAAATCATTACGTAGTGTCAAGAAGCTTAATTTTTATTTAGTTTCATTTTCAGTATGGTTGAGTTGTTATGTATACACAACGTCTGCCTCTATGCTATGTTAAATTATCTTTGACAACTTGTAACAATAAACCTTTCAACTAAACCGATATCCTTCTCTCCAAATCTCACTCAGTTAAAATCGAGAGTTGAAATTGAAAGGCCGACGGCTCAGTAAAAACTCCTCGATACTCACATCGTTATCATTTTGATTAATAAGATTAAGTGATTTATTTATAAATTGTAAATTATGTATATGGAATAAAGTTGAACATTGAATTTAAATTAAGTGTTTTAGTAAAAATATATTCATAACAGAGTGATGGAAATGATCTATAGTACTGTGTCGTATTGCTTTTTGAAAATTAATAGATATTCTCGATAGTTATAACTGTATAGCTCCGACGATGACATGAAGCTGAAACTAAATCAAAAAATTAAATACTTATTTGTACTTATTCTACTTATATTTAATATGATCAGGACTGGTTTTGCTCATGACGACCATTATCAACTGAGTCAGTGCAGTTGATAATGCTCGTGAAATTAGTACAAATGATTATTTATTTTTTAGTATCATGAACACCCTAAACGATATCAACTAAATTCAATATTTTTAGGCACATTAATATTCTGATATTATGACAATCAATAAAATCCCAATTCAATTGACGAGACTATAATCTTTTAAAACATTTTCTTTTGATTAGTCATCTGAGGTTACCAACTGCAAAAGCTGTACAGCTGATAAATTCATTTTGTAGGTAGGGTTAACATTTTCAGTCGAGAGCATTTTTTTATTTTTTTTAGTGAAATATCTAAAATTATGACTTAATAATCAACTGTCTTGTTATGTTGAAAATTCATTTAATGATTATATCGATATATTTTAATGTTTCCTTTTATCAAATTTACTTTTGTAGTTAAAATGCAATTATAATATTACACTGTTTGTTCCATCGCTATTTTAACTATGTTACCCATTTTTAATGTCATTAACAATTCATTAACAGATATAACTTAATTAAGCAGCCTGCTTTTGCATCCTTTGTTGGAATTTTCACTCACCTGTCTATTCAAAAAGAGCTTAAGCATTCAACAATGCATATCACCGCACGCTGTTTAAAAGTTCTCTCGTCGAAAAATCACGCCAGCCAAATTAATTCAGGCTGAGCTTTCATCCACTCGTACAACCGACAACTTTTGAAAGTTCAACGGTGAAATCGTTCAAACAATTAGCGAAAGCTTTCGAAAACCTGCGACAGGTGGTCCCGCTACACCTACAGCCGTGTCAGTTTCATTAGCAGACTCTTAACATTCGGATTTTACCAGCGGAATTAATCGAGAATACAATTGTTTGTAGCAGTACGATACACAAAGATACAGGTTGAACCAGATTAGGCGTGGACATCTTCCATTGAATGAAAGCTAGCAGTTATTATTAGTCATAATTAAAAAATTTAAATACATTAATTAACAAAAAAATCTTACATTATCCATTGTACAATAATAAAACCTTTTTTCGACACGACGTTGTTGCACTATTCACATGTGTATTAAATATCATACAAATATTAAATTAAAACCAAAAAAATCAGATGTATAGAAATAAAATAAATGGAATATTTTAGAAAGAATAAAATAACTGACATTCAAAGATATAGGTTGTAGGTTATTAGGTTGATGCCTTTGCGTATTTAAAGAGGTAAAAAAATAATAAGTTCTTAGAACTGTTTTTTAAGCACATCTTAGTCTGTGGGTAATCCTTGTACAGTTAATTTTGGACTTTTTCAATAATATCATCACTTTTAGTCACTTGGGGCATCTTAGGTAAATCTTAACACTAAAATACCTAGAACGAATTTGTTTAAGCCCAACTTGACTATTTTTTTTTTGTTTTACTGCGCCACTGTTTATTTAACCGCCACAAACATGCAATAACTCGTTTTAGTTGGATTTCATTCAGCATAATTAACTATAAGTAAATTTCATCTCACTATTTATTTTTTGTATAGAGTTAAAAAACGAACAAAACCTTTTCCATCTCAAAATAGCTCCATTTTTTAAATAATCTCATGTAAATCGATCATCGAATCGATCAACGAATAGGTTACAAAGCATATTCATGAGTTATAAGCAGGGCTGTGGAGTCGGAGTCGGAGTCGTGAAAAATGAGCGGCTCGATTTTTTTTTGAAAAATATATTTAATGATGTGTATTTAAACAAAATAGTCAAAAGTGTTAACATGTCATGCTTGGCTGACTAAAGATGATCTGATGGTATACATATATTTCCTCGGAGTCGAAGTCGTCTTTTTTTACGCGACTCCACAGCCCTGGTTATAAGAAAGACAGTATTTTATTTTTATAAAAATGCTTTCAATAAATTTTACGTGATTCACATTAATAGCAGAAATGGTGTTGTGAGACTATTTTTGCTATATAATATAAATATAATTTTTAAAAAAATAGTGAAAATACGTCGTGAAATAGTTTCTCAAATTTATAAAATACAGATAATACAAGAAAGAGTGTACGAGTCTTTTAAAAATTTATCGGGTATTTTTAAAAACATATTACGACATATTATGACATATTACGAAAATTAATTGGAAAAATTTGATGTCCGCTCGCATTTCATTGAGCCAATATATTTCGAACGTATCACACTAGCTTACTTTTATGGTATTTTTATAAATGTTGTTAATACTGAAAAATATATGAACTTAAATGAAAGACTACAAGATTAAATGAATTTATATGATAGTATCAGTAATTATTTTGAATATGCCAAAAGGCTAACACACAATATTGATATTGCATTGTAAATAATATTAATGTTCTTTCTTGTACGTATGTTATTAATTATTTGTATTTTTTATTTGTGCATTTCAAATATAAATCACCTCTGAAGCGAATGGCAATGTGCTGGCGGTAATGTCATGGCGGCTACGTTGGTCCTTTCACACACTCAATTCCTAAAACAACGAAACAACGGTTTGCTAACAACTAAACTTGTCCTAGCTCTATTTTTCTCCCATTATTCTCGCTAAAATGAACAACTAAGCGACTGAATTACATGTGGCTCTAGTAGAACTGCTTCCGTTGAGATCCATCCGTTAGAACAGGGTTTCACAAACTATGTTCCGCGGGACCTAAATAAATGTTCCACAAAAATTTGGAATGGTAATATTCACTGCAACACATTTAATTATCATCTACTTTATATTAAAAATAGAGTGATAATAAATCTTCACTGATGTTTAAAAAGTCAAATATCTAGGTACAGACAAACATTTTCAATCACTAAGGGCCTTTTTTTACTCATATTTTTATGTGAAAATAATTAATTAATAGATAATAAATAATAAATAAAGTAATCTCATAACATTTTTTTTCAATATTTTTACTGTTATGAATTACCCGACCTAAAAATAAACGTCGCCTGTGTGTTCGAGTGGTCAACGTCGTTGGCTTCGGTTACGGAGGGCACGGGTTCAAATCCCGGTACGACAGTTTTATAAATTGATTTTTCAATCGATTTATGAATTTCTGTTCGAAGGCATGGATATATGTGATGTCTTGAATTCCCCACTTCCACCCATCCTATCCTATGAACGGGGGTATCGAGAGCGATTAGCTTACCACTAGTCCTGTCCTAGCCCTATCCTTTTATCCCTACTCTCTTTGGAAAAAGAGAGGTTGAGCAACTGAGTAACAAGCAATTCTCGTAGAAACACTTATGTTAAGAAAAATTCCATTAGGAGTCCATATGCTCTACATTGGGAGCGGACATGGTTTAAAAAAAAAAAAGCTCTGTTCCGATAACATTTTCATATTTGCGAAATGTTTAATTGCACAACAAGTTTGGGAAACTTTGTGTTAGAGTACTCACAAAGTTCTCAATAAAATTAAATTCAAAATAACATCATTACTGCAATTTTTGCAATTTGCAACTTAATTCTTGGATAAATATCCAAAAATTAAATTGAATCTTCTTTTATATTACGTTAAAAAGCTAAATCTTTTCAGGTATTAAAACTTTGATATTCTTATCGCTAGACTTCTAATTATAAGGTTAACGCTACTAAGCCATACAGAGCGAGAAAAAAACGACAAAACACTTCAAATAATATTTCATGCCGTTGTAAATACATGAGTGGTTTACATTTTTTAAGTGAAATTTAGCACTGAGTCATTGAATTGTTCAGAAACTGCGCCTTTCTTTACACGCGAAATTCAAATTGAAAACAAAAATAGAAGCTTAAACACTTCATTAAATATTCATTGAATTAATTCAGACAGTAATCTCCAGCGAAACGACACGAGCCGCTGCATAAATGCGAAATCAAATCAACAAATCAGCTGTAAAATTTTAATAAACAGTTACTCTGATATTCTTTTTCCGCCTTTTTTCAACCCCAGTTGAAGGTAATATTGCGAACAAATTCGGGAGTATTTTTCGAAAGCCAAATTTTGGGTACTTTGTTGAACAAAATTAAGCCCAGGCCAGTATCATCTGGTCACATGGGAATATGCAGTTATCAACAATGGAAGGGTTTAGGAATGGCCCCACTTATTAGGTAGCTAATTTAACGAACTAAATTGCATTTACTTTGTAAGAATTCATAATTCAAGGCTAATCCGTTCTTTACTTTTACTGTATTTTATTTCATTTTACTTTCATAAATATATTATATATTTTGGACCAGTAGTCTAGTAGTGAACGATGTTGGCTTAGGTTTTGGTGTTTTGGGACCAAATTACAGTTCAAAGAGATTCATTATTAGATTTTTTTACATTTTTTAAAAATCCTGCTAAAATCCTTAAAAATCAAAGCAAGTTAAATCCTAAAAACGTAAAGGTGTATAAGAAATGATTATCAAACCGCTGTTCTAGTCTTATACACCTATCTTTCTATGCGTTTGAGCAAATGACTCTGAGAAAGCTCTCGTAGAAAACTTATGTCTAGGTAAGTTCCATTAGGAGTTCAAACGCCTCAAATAAGAACCTTACATGGTTAAAGACGTTACATTTTGCCAAAGAATTAACTGAATAACACATTGAATGTGAATTAAATTTCGTTTTAACATTATATTTTTGTTTTTGTATAACATGTCCACTTCACATATGTAGCATATAGACTGCCAATGGAGTATATCTCAAAAGAAGTGTTTCTACGAGCAATGCTTTGTTTCTCAGATTCTTAAACCGACTCTTTCGAAGTGAGTTGGGATAAAAGGAATAGGACAGGATAATTGATTAGCTCATCGCTTTTGCTCTCTAAAATTTTTGATAAAATTTGATAAATTAGAGCTGGGAGAAAATTAAAAACATCACAGATATCCATACCATTGAACAGAAATCTGTAAATCAATTAAAAATAAATTTAAACAACTTATATTCTAACCAGTGAACTCCGCGACCTTAGCCATTGACTTTGACAACTTCATACGAACTAATAACTTAACTTTTTTATTATAATAAAATAAGCTTTATATTAAATATTATATTTGAAAATATTTATTACTTTTTCCCTACATCCTCCAAACATTCTTTTACCGATGTTATTCAACATTCATTGCGAAAAAATATATTCCGTAAATAGTTGACATTATTTCCCCTCTACAATACATCGAATTCTGGATTCGAAATTTTTTTTAAACTCTTACAATTTTGTTCATGAATATTTTACAGTTAAATTGGTTTCTGGTTTTGTAAATGATTGACACTTTTTTTTCTTTTTGAATACATTGAATTTTGAACTTATTTGGGTTAAGCCCTAAGAATTCAAAGATTTTACATTTTTATTCCCGAGCTCATCGGTAGAAAAAAATCAGGTAGAATCGCAAAAGACGATAAAAAAGCTGGTACGCAAGACTGAAATCGTTTTTTATTATTATTTCCATATTCATGAAAGAAAGCGAGCGAGTTGCATTTCTGTGAACTTGTTTTTAATATTATTCATCTGCATAAAACAAACAGTTTGGTAGAATAAGTTACATAATAGCGTAGTGGTAAATGAGAGGGTCACATGCATTTTTTTGTTTTGTTTCTTGTTCTGCTTTTTTTTATTTTTATTCTTCTTGCAATTCTACGACGCAAAAGATCTGCATACATCAAAAATTATAATACACAGTATTATTCATTGTTTAAGAAGTCCGTGACTGAGGTACCGTCATCATGATGTGTCGTAGAGATCATGATAGTCAATGTCTCTAAAATATTCGATAAACAATCAATAGTCCTAGATACAATTAATGGCTGGGCTCTTGTTAGCTTTTGTGATTTAATGGTACGAACTTTAAAATACCGGAAAGGTTTATATGTGTTTAAGTCCTGGCAAGATTAATATATATCTTTAAAAAAAACAATTACATTATTTCTCCAAAGATTGATCTCGACAGATTTTAAATTTTTAAATTTTGACGCATCTTAATTTGCTGTAACACAAAATATTTATTTTCCTATTTATGTTTAGATTTAAAATTAAAATAATGATTGGTTTTGTGTTCTTTTGTCTTAGAATTCCTTATTTTTTATAGATCATATTTAAAATTATAAAAACATAAATAAATTTTTAAATATATCCTACCGTAAACGGTTATTTGTACAAGATAACGCTTTGTTTCACTAGTAAATGTAGTTATCACCCTTTGATCCTAAGCCCTCGAATCGTAATCCTTATTTGAACTTTAAAAACAAAACTTTCTCCGTATAACAATAACATATGCAATTAAAAAAAAGCTTCGACTTCAAAACAAAATAGACAAAAATTGAATCAAAAGTGCTCAAAAGTAATTTTGTTTTATTATCATTTCGGGCGAAGAAAGCCAGCAATTGAACTTAAATAATTACTTATTTTGTTGTTTTTATGTGCCTCTATCTGCGTTAGCCGCTTTTTGCCATCCCGCTGTTATTATAAATGTAAAAATTAATTTTCTTAGAACAACGTAACGGATTTAAGAATTTTCGTTTTAAATTTTGCTTATCCCTTCTTTACAGGTAAGCGAAATTCTGTTGACATAGCTGGATTTGCGAGAAAAGAACTATCGCCCAATAAAAAAAAACAAGAATCAAAATATACTAAGTTGATGCGAAGAAAAAATAATCTTTAATTCCTCTAGTTCCCAATATGGAATCAAACAGCTAGAAAACCAAATAATCTTTTTATATATTGCCATCTCCGCTCTAAACTAAAAAAAAAAAAAAATTTTTTCACAATGTCTGCTCATAATGTAGAACATATGGATTATCTCAAAATAAGTATTTCTGCGATTACTGCTTGTTAGTCAGTTGATCAATCTCTCTTTTTTCCCAAAGAGAGTAATAATAGAAGGATGGGGATAGAACAGGACTTGTGTTTAGCTAATCGTTCTCGCAACGCCTTCTTTTTAAGATAGGATGAATGGGAGGGGAGAATACAAGACATCACATACATCATACATCCATGCTTTTTAACATAAATACATTTATCGATTACAACATCAATTTTTCAAACTATTCATACTGAGATTTGAACCCGCGACCTTTGTAACCAAAGCCGACAACGTTTATCACTCGACCTCACAGGTGGCATAAAATGCATGATGAAATATTTTTAAAAAAGATTGTAAGACAAAAAAACATGGAACGGAGCTAAGCTTATTTTTTTTTGAAAGGGTAAAAAAGTAGAATAAATCTAGAAAAGGAATATTTATTTGTTAGTTACACTCTCTGTTTACGCTTTGCGTACATCTATTCAATGTCTTTTTAGACATTAAGTAATTTTTTGACATCTATACAATGTCTTTTTAGAAACCCGAACACTAAACCGATCAATTAAATATGATTATTTCTCATCCAGCAACGAGACCGTGTAAAGTTTTATTTATAAAAAAATTATTTTTTTGATCAACATCGACGAAAGTTAATATTTGCAATTATCTTTTATATTGAATTAGATCAAAATTGTTTGGTACATTCCCATTATTTTTTTTGTTTGCGTTGGCTTTCTACGATTCACTCAAACTATGTATTTAAGCCCATTAGGAAAAAGAAGAAAGGAAATTCATTATTAAAGACGTCACTGATACTTCTCACATTCAAGTAATACTTTGAGGAAAAAATCAATCGAGATTCGGAATAGCTATTCGAATATTGTGCAAAATAAACTCAATAAGCCAATAAATTAGTCAATACACTTCAACGTTCGTTTTATTTGATTGCGTGTCACTTATTTGAATTCCCAAACGAACACTTCTGTAAATTGATTTCTTTGACGATTTCATATGGATTTGTGTCATTGTTATGTTTACATTCTTTCCTATCAAATCCTGTATCGGGCGTAAAAAGAACGATTCGTTATCTATGAGTACTTTTCCAGTCTCCATCATTCTATCTTTACCAGTTCTTGTAAAAAAAAACGTTAGAAGCAAGCGAGGTTACTACTAAACTTGTTAATTGTAGCAAAATGGATTTAATGGCTCATTTTTTGTCAGTTAATGTATAATTGTAAAGCCTCGGTTCCACTGTGTGCATGTATTTTTACCTCATCAAGTTAGTCAGGCGGCGCCTTAAAAAGCAATGGCCAATCTTCAACGGATTATTCTAAAGCAACCGTGAGTAATAAAATAGCTCAGTAGTCTACGTGAAAACTACATTGTATGTTTATATTGCAATTATATTGTTAAAAACTGACAAATAAGTAGAATACATTTTTATATACAACTATGATTTCTCTGTAGGTAGCTATCCAAGTCTTGGAAAATTTACTGCTCACAATTATTATTCACTACCAGCAATTTGTCGCCAGCAGTTAATCGCTAAAAGACTACCACCACGTTATTTGATCGCATTAATAATGTATAGCTTTCAAATGATTACCAGTTTATTATTCTATCGCTAGGTAATACATATTATTTATACTATTTTTTAGGTAATATTACCAAATTTAAAAAGTTTGAATTTTTTATGGTGCGTATGTTGTGTTCATTTATTGTTTAAATAATATTTTTTTCAGTTTTTGTATCACATTTATTATTTAAATTCATAATAAATTAAAAATGTTAAAATACACTTTACTCCGTTCTAATCATTCATACTATCTCTTTAAAAAATGCTCATCATAGCTTAAGGTAGAAAAGGTAGAAACAAAAACGTTTTTTATGATTTGAGCAAACACTTACCATTACTTTTAGAGAGCAAAATATGTTAGAAATAATTTACGGACTATTGTTTGTCTGATCAATCAACGCGGCGGTAAACTGTTATCTACTATTTTCTAGAGGCAAATTTCTCACGATGAATCGCGAACGATAAATTAATCGCCTAATTTTTTTTTGAAAAAGAGACCATTTACCTTAAATATAAATAAAAATTGTATTTGAAGTCTGTCATCCGGGGATTTGAGCGTCGTGTTGAAGAATGGTAGCGTATTGAGTTAATCACTAGACTACTGTATTCTGTAGTCGACTTCTAGGCACGTCCTAGTCTATATCAGTCACAAAATGGAATTGAACCAATTTAGTTGCAGTTCGGACATCCCTACGTGATTTCATTCTGAATCTCATAATGGGGTAGATCAGCGTCTCTCAAATATTTTAATCAAAGAACCTTTTATATGGTGTAAAACAAGAATTCTCTTAGCAAATTGTACAATAAAAATCCTTACACCCATCAATCTTTAAAACAGAGCACTGCAAAACGATTAGCTTGAGACGTTTTTATAGAACAAATTCTGTTCAAATAAACATTATAAGAAGTCCATTTTAACCCAATCGGGAGCTGTCCACTCCCAATGTGGAGCAAATGGTCTCAAAATGGAGATATCAAAAAAAAATTCTCAACGGGAACTGCTTATTAATTACTCAGTTGCTCAACCTCTCTTTTTCGAAGAGAGTAGTACGGAAAGAAGGATAGTGCTAGGACAGGACTAGTGGTTAACTTATCGCTCTCGCTACGCCCCATTATCTTAGGATTGGAAGGATGGGTAGGAATTTTAAGTCAACACAAACGCCGCATGTGTGGTTGAGGGATCAATGTCGTTGACTTCGGTTACGGAGGTGTCGGGTTCGAATCTCAATTAATTGATTTTTCGATCGATTTATAAATTTCTATTCAAAGGCATGGATATATATGACGTTTTTAATTACCCGCTCTTATCCATCTTGTCGTATCAGGCGTAGGAAGAGCGATTAGCTAACCAACAGTCATGTTCTAATCAGTCTGTGAGTCTGCGCCACGTACCCGGAATAATACGGAAATAAAAAAATCTGTACGAAAAATCGTATTTAAAAAAAAATTCATCCGTTATATAGTAAAAAATGATTTCACAAATTATTTAAGTAAATTTCCAACATTCCTTTTGTTTTAATAATGTTATCAAACTTGCCTCCGAATTATTATTATAAATATTTTTTAATTAATTACTTTTTTTTCGTTTCCCGAGCCCATATTTTGGAATCTCTGGGGTTGATAATAGTCCTTGGTAGATATTTTCAGTATTAAAAGGGTTGAATGAAGGATGGGGTATATTCTTGAGCAATAGGTATAAAATAAGTTTACTAAGGCAGGATTATAAAGATGCAACGATGGCAGTCTGACTACCCTATAGTCGGGTCTTAAGTTACAGCCTTTTTTATATTTATACTTCTTGTGCTACTCGTATTTTCTTTGCAAATGATTTTTGTCGTTTAATATCCTACTGAAACACATTTTAATTTGTAATGTTATTTTTTATTTGATGTTCTATCTAATGGTGTATTCCGATATTTGGTATTTTAAGGGAACTACTTATAATTCAGTTAGTCAGATCATTTCTTTAGAAAAAGTTAAAAAGGTAAAGATTTAAAGTTATTTTAATTATTGTCTGTTAACTATTATTCCGTTAACATAGTTAACTTTCATGAAATTTGAATCATAAAATAAATTCATTCATGATGGTGTACATTCAGAAATTTGAACTTTACCTCTTGGTTACGTGGAATAAATTCATCGCCCAAATGTTTTTAACAGAAATTTTTCGAAAACTTCAAAATATAATTTACTTTCGAAAGCTTTAATTCCAAATAAATATATTGTGGCAATTAGTATTGGCAGAAAAAAGCTAATATTTTTTTTCTATTTGTAGTGTGATGTACATCGCTGTGTTAAGTTTTACTTAAAATTACTTTTTATTAAGATATATGAGAAAATATTTTTTTTTTAAATTAAAATTTTTCAATAAAATTATTTTATTTTAATTAAGCAAAAAATATCAATCTTGTTTTAAACCTAAACCAATGTACAATTATAATATTATTTTGCGGACAATTTAAAAACAAAATCATCTTTTTTTTAAATACAAGAATTTATTAATGTGGCAATTTTTAAAATGGAGCGTTGTAGCCTTAAAAAAACATATGTATTTTGAATAAATAGTTCTAAAACTTAACCCTTTTTAAAGCGTTACAAATATTTTATGATAAAAAAACTTAAGTTTGAGAAACTCTGTTCTCCATTTATTTTATAAAAAAATGCATTATTTTACGTTCCCGATTTTTAGAGTGCTTAAAATAATATTATATTATTTTAAAAATACTGCAACATAAATAAAAATGAATTTTTACAAAATAAAAATATATCAAGCAACCTAAGTAGATTCTCAACACAACGGTTAGTTTCAAGAAAATATGTGTAATGTTGTACTTTTGCCGCCCTGTAATGTTGAACGCCCTCAATGTTGATTTGTGGGCTCATAATTCCTCCCTCCGGTGCTGTAAACACGACCAGTTGGCTCGCGAGCCGACACATCCACCGTTTATTGCCATGGACGTAACTCACTCACCTACATGCATTACCTTCATACTCTCATGTACAATGATTACGGGGTATGGGATATAGAGAAACGCGTCGCACGTGTGAACAAAGCAAGTGAACTTGAATACACTACATCGTTATTTCATTGTAATAATATTGATCACATAAAAAAACTCTGAGTGAACTGTGTGCAAGTAATTTGAGGGTTTTTTCCATCTATAAACAATGTTAGGAAGAGTCTTTTTAACCTCGATGTGGATCAGTTCATTTTTTTATATTTATTTTTAAGGGTGTCTACTGTCAATACTTGGTGGAAAGGCATTATATTAATAAAAAAACAATATTTCTTTGTACTTCATTCCACTTTATTAATTAGGTCAGGACCGGTTTCGCTCATTGCGAGTATTGTCAACTGTTAAAAAATATAAAAACAGTGCTATTTATACAAATTTAAATTGCAATAAAAGGTGTAAGCAACTATTAACAATGAAAAGGATTCACAAATTACATTATAATTACACAAAATTAAAATGCTTAACACCTATAACATTAAATTAAAAAATCATCGAAGACTAATAATTATAAGTGGCAAATGATGTCAACTAAAAACCCAATTAAAATTTGGGAAAATTTTAACAAATCAAACTACATTACTAAAGTAAATAGCTTAATGATGATTTTTCCTGCTTCCATGTAATAAGTCTGTGTACTTTAACAAAGTTGACAGCAATGAAGACAATGCTCACAATGAGCGATCCGGTCCTGACCTAATTAATAAAGTGGAATGAAGTACAAAGGAATATTTTGTTTTTAATTTATTTTTTTATACTTTTAATAAGTTGCACGTGTCTATAAAAACACTCCCATCACGGTTCTATTGTTTTTTTTTTCATTTAAAATAAAATAAATCCGGCTCTGTTAATACATATTTGGTTACGCGAACAAACAAAATCACACAGATGGGCGTGTCTTAACACACTACATATCATCAGCCGGGACTGATCAAAACAACTGCAGTGGTCACATACTAATCACCGTAAAAAGGGAACGTTGTGTTTTTATAATACAGCAAGTATTACATTAAAGTAATGACCATAAGTATTTGTTTGATTCGTTATGTCAAGGTTAGCTTTATTATAATTACTACGAAAAAAGATCCTTTATTTGTATTAAATAACTAGCCGGTTCCAGGCAAGCGTTGCAATGCCACTCAAAAAAATAAATTGTTTCGTGTTTTAATTGTGTTTATTGAAGTGAAAGTTTTTTTCTGTTTGTTTGACGTTTGCTGCCGATTTCCTATATTACAACACACGCGCCACCTTTTGTAAGTTAACTGTACTATAACATTCGCGTAAGTGCAAGCATACTTTGTCAAAATTAACTGTATGGCAGACATAAAAATATCGATTTTTATATAAACATAAGACCTACTGTAAGCTAATTTTACTATGCCTATAATCTTCCCGGAAGTGCAAAGAAAAAGTTTGATATAGTTTTATTTCAATCGGATGAGCGGTGCGGTAACGCATATAGTACGAACAAGCAAACATTCATTTTTATATATTTGATTGAGAAATATTTTAAATGCTATTCGGTGTTTTGTTTAGGGAAGTAAAATTAAATTTTAATATTTAAATATTTTCACAAATCCTTTGGGATTAAAGTCTTTCGTGAGTTTGTGAGCTTTGCAATTTAGTTTGATGATAAACAAATTTAATTTTCTAATTACAAAACATTGGAAGACTCGTATTAAAGTCGTCACAGTGAATAGTATACACGTCGCAAGACTGTCACAATATGCTCATGTGCTGAAGCAAGTCATGATGTTCAATCTATTTGCAAATTCACATGTTATTATATAATACACCGTAAGAGATATTCTTGATTTTCTGTTGACAAAAGTCGCCTGAAATCCTGGACATGCTAAAAACTCTGTGCGAAGTTTTACTCGGCATTTGATTAATGGGAAAAGTTTTCAAACAAAGCAGTTATATTATGCTATATTTTCTTCTTTGCCTGAGAGCAAATGTGTCTCGTTGTGGATGGGTGTCGTAAAAAGGAATATGGAAAAGTGATTTACAATTCACCTATGTTTTGCAGGGCCGCGCTCGTGTGAATTTAATAAATAATTAAAAATATATTTATTAAATCTTAAAGTTAATTACACTACTCTTATCAGTGTTGTAACTATAGTAACTATAATATTTACTTGGTTGAGACTAATTAATAATATTATTTAATTAAATTCTACAGCGACAACTATGAACTCTTAGGTTTGGATGTTACAACATTGTATTTGATTATAACAAATCTGAAAAATTTCAACGAAACCATCATCGTTGCTTTGTTGAATGTTGTTTTTTCAAATAAAAATCTTCAATCAGCATAACTCTACCACTTATTTAGCGAAACAGGACCTGAAAGTAGTATATGTATATTTTTTTTTTGGTAACAACAAATTGTGGGTTATTTGTATAACTAACATCTTAAATTATTTTTTTTTAAATATTATATAAAATACGTATCTACTTGAGGGCAAAGCACTAATGTTTAAATAATTGCTATTATTTTTCGTGTATTAAAAATCATTTGATTATTTAAACACTATTCAGTTTAAGATTCGATATTCGAATAAAAAAATATTCAAATAAATGATATAGTAACAATGGATTATATTAGATAAAATAATGTTTTTCTTTCGTTTTTTCTGCGTTGCATGTTTATAAAAATATAAAACCAACTTTACTCGAATATTTTGTCCGATGTTCCAACATTTTTCGTCGGATCAAAAAAATAATCAAAATTTTATTTTCGAAAAGGTTGTTTATAAAATTCCAGCGATGATGAAAAATATTTTGCAAAAGACTTTTTATTCCGGAGCGGTTTAGAGTTATTGTAAAAAACAACGATGTTCTGATGAAACGGCTTTCACATGCGCAGTTTTAGCGAGCTCTAATGATCGACAGAGAAACCTTTTTATATTTGAACAACAAACATGCAATGAAGTAAAACAGTGATTTTTAACCTTTTTTTAACAAATGTACACTTTTGACACCATGACATTGCTCATTTGTCAAAAAACCAGACCTATTTTTAATATATTAGCCCGTGACGCAAAAACAAACCTTCTACTTTATTTTTTTTGCAATAAAAAGATTTGTTCTTTAAACTATAAAGATACAATAACAATTTATGTTTATAATATTAAGTCTGATTTAAATAAGGTTATAATACGAAACCAATAGTTTAAATGATTAATAATAAACTGAAATAATACACTTTACATAATTTATATTTTATACCAACTGTTTATTTACTTTGTCACAGATAATATTTTTGATAAGCAGACATTAAGTGTAAGAACATTTTTGGTAATTTTACGATAAAGACGTTAAAATGATCCAAACATAACCAAGCTTCAGTAGGGCAAAAATAATATTTGTAAATGGTCCACAAAAATCGAGAATTAAATTGTAACACAACACTTGTTGAATTATCCTTATTTTAAAAAAATGTGATATGCTTACTTATGTTCAAAATTTCAATAACAAATAAACAACAATACTACAACGTTCTTAGTTTTCTCTTCTCTCCTGTCAAGTTCCCTTTTTATGAAAATGTTCTCACAAGTCAATAAAAATAGAGATATGTACTATGAACATATATTGTATAAATAATCCTGTTAGAATATATAATATAACAGTTATAAATGCTCGGAATGAACCAAACCAATCCTGATCAAAATATTTAATTAATAATTATTTATTTTTCCAAATAAAGTAAACATTTATTTAAGATTTCACTAATGAAATAGCCGTAAAATATAATATAATAGCTGCCTGTGTGGTATATAATAGCCGCCTGTGTGGCCGAGTGGTCAACGTTGTTATCTTCGGTTACGAAGGGCACGGGTTAAAATCCCGGTACGGACAGTTTTATAAATTGATTTTTCAATCGATTTATGAATTTCTGTTTGAAGGCATGGATATATGTGATGTCTTGGATTCCCCCCTCCCACCCATCCTACCATATGAACGGGACGTATCGAGAACGATTAGCTAACCACTAGTCCTGTCTTAGCCCTTCTATTCCTACTCTCTTTGGAAAAAGAGAGGTTGTGCAACTGAGTAACAAGCAGTTTTCGTAGAAACACTTCTGTTGAGATAAACTCCATTAGAAATCTTTATGCTCCACATTGGAAGCGGACATGGTAAAAAAAATAGTTCTCTTGTTTTACGAAAATTTGCTCATAAGTCCATAAACATATTGTATAAACAATAAAATGTATTTTAATAATGTTATAATTTTGACAGTTTAATAATGCTCAGATTTAACGAAACCAGTCCTGATCAAAATACTAAATGAATAATTTATTTTTATGAATAATGTAAATGTTTATTTAAGTTTTTATTATTGAAATAAAAACTACAGGAGAGGCAATTTTATTTTCTGTTTTAAATTGTTTTTTTTTAGTATTTTCTTCATTCAAAAACTTAAAATAGTTTTAAATCACTGACACAGAAACGGAATATCAGATGAAAGGGTTTTTTGTACGCGTTTGCGATCATAAATGGATAATGTTATGCGTATTTTTCTGCGAATAAACCGAATATTGTATCATTTTTATCAAAATGGTTTTTGAATAGTAATTTACCTGACAGCTTTTAGGAAAAGCTATTTTTGTATTCGACGAAAAATAATACAGTGGTTTTCAGGTTACACACAGTTGTGAATTGAATAATGAAGGAGGATTTTTTATTCCAAAAGTTGGATACTAATCGAAAAAAAAAACATTTTTATTCAAAGAATCATTACGTTCAATCATTTAAGATTATTTTTTTACACATCGCAAGCAATTTTGAAGACCCATAATAAGTCATCCAGTGGATACTCAAATGAGAAAATTTATTAATAAATAACATTTTATCATCGTTTTCTTCTCCACCACATGTTTTCTTATTGCATTATCTTGAATTGTTTGTAGCTTACTAACTCATATAAAAAACGGCTTATATAATATTTTACATTCAAAACTCTTTACTAATAAAATTTTGCTGTTAGGATGGACAGCCATATATCGTGTTTAATTTTCTACAGACTCGTATTTTAATTTTTATCAGTGTTAAATTTTTTAGTGTAATGAATTCAGAATTTCAATACAAACATATTCCTAAAACATAACCCGTTCTCTAAAAAAATCATGCTTCATTTTTAACCCAATACAAAAACGTTGGCAAAAAAATAATATGATCATTTGCTATGTTCAGCATGCAGGAGAAGGTGGTATGGATGAAAACGTTCGAAAGTCTTTCTTTATTAACTTCTTCAAAGATACTCAGGACAAAACCATTCTAGTCGTGTTTTATAGCGATATTAAGCGATAACGGTTGAATAAAGTATATTTATGTATCTCTTGAAACCTTGTACTTTTTGTGATACGAGGTTGTATAAAATTACTGACGATATGCCAAAGAGTGTTTTTTGTCCAGATAGGCTTTTTATAGCTTGCTTTTTTAACTCAAAATGGTTAACATTGAAGTATTTTATATTGACATAATCACAAATGTGAGACTAATGTGTATTTTCACCACGTGTATTAAAAATAAAAATGTTATATTTTATATACAATAATACACTTAAAAGAACTGCTTTCACAAATATATGTCGAATCAAGTTTATTTAAAATAATTAACAGTACATAAAATTAACTTAAATGAAATATTAAACCTACCGGGATCTCCACTTCTATACCCTATATAAATATAATCATAAAACCTTTGCCGACAAACAAATAAATATAATTCTTGAAACTTCCTACTACTCAAATCTGTGGGCAATTCCCATAAACTTATCCTTTTCGCCAGCAATGGCTCTACACTCAATGATACATTTATTTCTTATATAAACACGAAGCATTCATTTACTAAGCGTTAGTTCAAGTTCATCCGTGCACTTGAACGCCTGAAGATGCCGAAAGGCGAAACCCGGGTCGTTAGTGACAAAGTCTGTGAGAATGTACATAATTTGAACGATTCAAATTTAAAATTAACTTGTTTAAATTATTCACATCGGAAGCTAAATTTTCAACTGAATAAGCAAATGTACTCAAAACAACAATTTTTTGTGTCACTTGAGAAAAACTGTTTTTTTAACATAAAAATGTGAAATTTATATATGATATTTTCAAATGTTTCTAATGAAAAATCTTTCCCCCTCAGATATTACAATGTATTTTAATTTTCTGTAGTATAATAATCTGACCAAAATACTTATTCTAACCATTAATAATATGTCTGACATATTATGACTCAATTTATGTTGACAAACATTTCTCATCTATCTCGGTTTGATTCTGAACAAAATGGAGAATTTCCGAAAAAAAAATTGCAAAGTTATGTTAATCAAAAAGTAAAAGTTCGCCAATCTCTTTTCTCTAGGATTCCACATAATCCGCAACCCCAGTTCGTTAAATTCTCTAACCCAACATTACTTCAAAGTCAGAGAAAAGAAACATTTTTACCATTTTTTCTACTATTCTTCGAAATTCTAACAATGCTTTATAATGTTTTGAAATATATAGCTTTACTCGTCACTTAACTCGATGGCTGCCACAGACGAGATATCTCGCAATTTTTTTTGTGCTTAACACGCCAGAGTCAAGTTATCTCGTCAATAATTAATTTAATTAATAGTTGCAAATTATAGCCGCCGTGCTAGGTAATTACTATTAATTATCTACGGTAGCTAAAAGGTTAAAAGTTTATGTATTATAACAAATATATTGGCAACAATATCGCAATCAAATGATCAGTAGCGTAGAACTTTTCATTAAGCCAAATTCGTGATTGAAGATAAATTATCGATTTTTCGTTGTCCGGCTTTGAAGTAAACGGCATAATAAAACATGAATCACTCATAAATAAAAATAATAAAACATTTTCAGTACTTTTTCCAAATAAAATTTATTGGATCAGAACCGGTTTCGCTCATTGTGATCATTGTCAATTGATAAGAAATACAATGCTCACAATGAGCGAAACCGGTTCTGATCCAATAATGTGGAAAAAGTAGTAAAAATGTTTTATTATTTTTATTATAATGCCATTCCACCAAGTATTGACAGTAAACACCTTAAAAGTACTCATAAATAAATAATAACGAGCATATTTACAAAAACTTATAAGAACTCGTAATATATAACAGCCGGGGTTTCTTCGATCGTCATCTTCGGGCGTTCAAATGGACTTGAACAAACTCTTCGTTTTCAAACGTTGAACTGTTCAAACTTTAAATCAAATTACTAAGGTGATTTAAAAAATATACACCACCGCCCATTCGTATGCATCTGCTGTTTCACGGCCACCTTCTATTACGCAAAAACGATCAAGAAAGAAACGAAATTCTTCGAAAACTTTTCGGATTCTTGACTCAATACAGAGCTACACGGGACTGTTCTTTAAACCCTGAATTTTAATACTTCTTGAAAAAAAAAGCAGAAAGAAAAAATGAAATGTATCTTGCTTCGCTATTTAGTTTTAGCGTGATTACTAAGTTAATGAGAAGTAATAAAAGCATTGAGATTATTTGTCCATCTATAAGTTGGCTTTTAAATGCATTTTTAGGGCTCTGAGTCCCTTTATTGGCGATGCCACTCTGTTAACGTTTTATTTTGTGTGATGCGCTTTCCCCTCTCTCCTCGTTTTCGCCCGAGAAAGAGTAAAGTCGGCTAAATCTAATTCTGTTCGCGCGCCAAAGGCGGTGTACCTCGCTTCATTTGACTTCAGCTCTACCGAAAATATAGGGAGGAAAAAAACGAAATTCCGATGGAATTCACCACATTGCCTGTGGCTTTGTCGAGATTCCAGCAGAGAACAGATAAAAAGTCAATAAGATTTTTTTATACTCAACACTAGTGGACTTTTTTATCTATTTATAATCCATATTCATTCCCATTGTAAAGCATAAAATCATTTTTGGGCCTCTCAATCATTATATTCCTTCATTAAGTAAATACTCATTGACCTGGTAACCAAAGAGACTACGTTTAGGTATACTATAGATCAGTGATACACAACCTTTACCTTCTAGCGGGCCGGATAAAATAAATTATCGTGGGTTTGGGCCGGAAACAAAAAAAAAAGTACGCTCAATCCTTTTTTACACAGAGCATTTTTACGTTCCATTTAACAACCTTACAAAAAAAAAGAAAAAAGAAAAAAGTTCGATTACATTATTTTAACTGTGTTATTTTGAAAACGTGAAAATAAATAAGCCATGCAAAAAAAGGATTGTGAGTATTTACTTATTAAAAATCGTTTCATTGTGAAATATTTATATTTCATGTATATGTAATTCAAAAGTTAATGCGATCTTGGTCGTTAATATTTAACTATTTATTTTTTATTTGGCATAATATTTGTATTACTAAGCCACACAATCAAATCCAAATTTTCATCAGTAAGCCTGTTTTTTAAACTGATTTATTCTCCTTCATTGAAGGAAAAGTTTGCTTACATTTATTAAATAAATGTTTTACATGAAAAAATATGTTTCAAAAAGGGCCGCGGGCCATGGTTTGTGCATCACTGCCATAGACAAACCCGGCAAAATCACCTGTCAAAATAACTTCAAGATATGTACTTGACATCATTTTTTAACCATATCCGCTCCGAATATGGATTATATGGCTTCCTTATGAAGGTATCTCAACATTAGTTTTTTTCCGCGAGAACTGTTTGTGTCTCATTCGATCAACCTCTCTTTTTTCAAAGGTTAGAAGGATAAGGCTAGGACAGGACTAGTGGCTAATTAATCGGTCTCCCACACTACACACTTCACCTATCTACACCCAATTATTGAATGATGGAAGGTTGGGAGGAAATTTTTAGACATCACAAACACTCATGCCTTCGAACAGAAATCTAAAATCAATATAAAAAATACTGCTCGTACCGGGATTCGAACCCGTGAGATCCGGTACAGAAGCGAACAACGATAACCGCTACGCCATAAGACCCGACAAATCTATCACATTGACATAAATTACCGCAATAAAAGTATTTATTACCCCTCTTGATACAAAAGAACTTGAATACACTGCCGCAATAAAAAAATAAGTCACAATGATTGAGATATATCACTTATTGCAATATGAACTGATGCAGTCATCCACTTTAACAGTGCTCTCCAAATCCTTGAAATATAATACAAAAACTTTCCGAAATTCAAGGGAACAAATAAAATGATCAGAACTTAAATCAACTTTGGTCAGAATAAAAATATTTTACTGTCAGAATATTTTACAACAATTTTGGTTAAGTTAGGTTAGGTTAGGTTTTTTTTTTAATTTCATTACCATCATCATATGACCATTTAATATATAAAATCTAACCGAAAAAATACAAGACGTTTTAAATGTCCAAAACTCCACGCTAAGAAGCATTGATTTACACTATACACTTACTTGTATTGTTGGGTTATAAATTATGCATCAAACTAGTATTTTGCAAGAATAACCAGAGATTTAATTAAACATAATTTGATTGAAAACAATTCATAAATTGAGCTGTAAATCCGTTGTTTTGTAACCAAACACTGCAAACTCGCATTCGAAAACATCATTACTCCATTCAATTGAATCGTAATAAGTACTTACGCGAGCTTTGATCAGATATCCCAGACCAAGATTCAGTTGTATTTGAGCTTAATTAATTTTCACAGCGAATCTAAGATCTTACCAGCAAACATTCGCGACTGACGGGTGCTTGTTCGTCTTGCGTGTGATTAAACGTAAACAGTGGGATGACGTATGCCATAGAAAACGTATGTCCCATATAAACTGTGCCATAGATACATATATCCAATATAACACGCGTGCTGTCTTTAGGTAAGAGACAGTATTAAGACAAGATTATTCGGATCATTGATCAACCACAAATCGCGGGAGAAGGGTGGGCGGTATATTTCGGTGATGGTGTACCTTTGGTTCATGAATGTGTTTCGGCAAAATCGCATTATTCTATAAAATTCACGACAATTATATGTAATTTTCAAAAAACACTTTTCATGTTAACCTTTAAACGCCCAATTGTCCCGTACGGGACCGCGGATTTGCGTCGTTCAATGCCCAACGGTCAAGCACGGGACCGTTGATTACGGATATCGGATTACACTGATTTATGATAACATTATTCAAGATATGAATATTAACTTACATAAATAATGTCTTTGAGATACCGATCCATAATTTTATTTTCGGTTTCGATAAATATTTTTGTCATACGAGTAATATAAACATCTGCGATATAATAATATTTTAATCGTTTTAAATATTTTATTTTATTTTTACAATGAAAAAAAATACAAATAAAACTTTTTAAAATTGTAAAAAATCTTTTATTTTGATAATGCTTTTTATTTTACTCAAATAGGATGACTAGTTTTAGAGATATATTTTTTTTAACGGATGCGGGTGGCGCGAATATTTCGCGAAAAAAATGCTCGGGCAGTGTGATACTTCTTTTGCGCACGGCGCGCGAGCGTTTAAAGGTTAATAGTATATCCACAGTTAATATTTTGAAAGAATATTTAATATCTCTTATCAATATGACTTTCGTATATGTTAAAAATGTACATATTAATTTGTCAGGTCCGTGGACGAGTGGTTAACTACTTAATTGACTTCGGTTGCGTAGCCTGCCGTATCGAATCTCACCACGAATAGATTTTTAGGTCGATTTATGGTTTTCTGTTAAAAGATATGAATGCTTAAAACGTTTAAAAGTCTTGCTATCACCTTTTTTTATAAATAAAAAAAATATTTTTGTCTCAAGAATGATTAGCCTGTCCCAGAAATGCTTCTATTCCTTCTCTCTCTATCTCACCTTTCAAATACCAGTCGTTGTTTATATGTTCTACATTGGGAACGGATATAGTGAAAAAAAAGAAATTTATAATTTAAAGAAATGAAGTATTTATTATCTGATCGAAAGTCTTCAAAGAACATTATTAAAAATATCTAAAATATGTTTTTTTGCATTATTTAAGTTTATATGTAAAGTAAGCTAATATTGCTAATATTTGGCAGATGAAGTATTAAGTAAATTCGGCTTGAAAAAAATTGCACTTTACTATTCATTGGATATAGAAGACAATAAATAAGTCATATTTTGCTTTGTATTTGAACTGAAAGTACTTTTCAAATAATTAAGCGTTAATTCTTTCCGGAAACGGAAAAAAATCTTGACAATTAAAAATAATTCGGGCGAGTTCTTTTGAAGAAAAATCATACTCTCGAAAATAATTTCCCTGGACTGCAACTATAGATATAAAAAAACAAATTCATATTAAGTAAAACTTAGACGAATTGATTGTTTATTCAACGTTCTGTGGATTAGTAAAAAGGTTTTCTATCGCTTCGGGAGTAAAACGCAGAAGTTACAATTATTTAACTCAACAAACTGTAAAGCAGGTTCGTTGTTTCCAGTTCTAAGCGCATTTAGATCACTCTTCAAGTTTGTTGGTCCACTGTACTTTAACGCTAAGAGCAGTTTCAAAGTGCATTTCCGAATACGTGTATTATTGGCAAATAAACCAGTTTGGAGAGATTGGAAATTAATTGACAACTCTGTATTTATTGAGATGGGGTAACACTATGTAGTTGGATTAGAATTATGTGACAATTTTTTTTTATTTTAAACAGCTTACGTATAAGCACGATCAAAATGTATTTCTTAATAATATTATTCTTTTCAAGAACTTATCGCAAACTACTAAAAAGTTTTATTTGAAAACCATTTCAGCGTCATGCCATCGTTGGAATGGTTGGAACTGCTTAAAATAATTCACGTGGAACAAAATACTGATGCTCTGCTAACTTAATAAAAATATTCGTCGATTTTCATTATTTTTTTGTGGAACTTCATAATATAATAAAATAAAATTGTTCTCAACTGATAGATGTACAATAATAATAAACAAACGAATCACTTTTACTAAAAAGTAAACATTTTCCAGTGGTACTTTTAACAGTTCATATATCTACATAATAATTACTTATTGTAGCGTGTTTTTTTTATTCTTAAATAATTGTTTATTAAATTATAATCCTCAAAGCTCTTTGAATACAAATAAAATTTCTCTAAATCTATAATGCATTAAGCATCAAAGTTAATTTAAACCACTAGTATTCTGATTTCATCTTGAAATTATACTGAATTATTCTCCACTATGTAAATAATTTATTGAAACCCACTATGCTAATACTCTGTACAATAAATAAACATTTTCATACATAAAGCTTTGCGGCGATTAAAATAACTCGTAGGCTTTCAAACAGTGGTTCTCAAATTTTAGGCTGTACAAATTGAAATAGCGTTGAATAATAATTATAAAAAACAGTTGTCAAATATAACACATTCTTTAAATGTCAAAATGTTTGGCCATTTACTCTTCATAAATTAAAAAATACTTTTTCCTCATAGAAAATTTTATATAATATATTAACTATTTAAATGATTTTGATATGTATATGACATTTACTCGATAGAAGTATAAAGTAAAGTTTTAATTACTTTACTATTTAATCCCACAAACAATACGATATAATATTAATTAACAGTTTATATTCATTATTCAACAACAGAAAATGAAATATTACACAGGCTCTGTATATCCCAAGTGATGGAAGCTATGTTGTACTAAATGTGCGCAAAGAGGTTCGTCTATTGTCTCATACTTTGATTAAGTATTAAATAAAACTAAGATACAATAAGCAATTATGAATTTTATTTTTAGATATCCTGAATCGATTTTTATGATCGAACATCCACCATAAAAAAAATACACGGTATCGCGTGGAACGTATGTACCGTTTAAATGGGGAGTTCAGTGTAATTTTATTTTTTACACACACTTGTGCATGGTTTAAAATCAATTCTGTACAGATCCGTTTGGCCCATGAATGAAAATGGTAGACTCAATTGTTACTATCAACAACACTGCAAATGAACGCCATAAAACGTTGGCTGCATATACACAAGAGGTGGTGGTGGGAAACACACTTTTATATATTATCGCTTTGTGGAAGCTGGCCGTGAAATTATTTATTAGTAATAATATTATTATGCTTGGTGTTGACTCAACTAAATAAACTGAAAGTGCCCTATTGATAATAAAACTTGAGAATCTCTGCCGTGAATAGATTCCTGAAATTAATTCACGCTGTTTGCTCAATGGATTCGCCATTAAATCGATTATTTGTTTTTCGTTAAAGTCCGATAAGTTTCGCAAATAAAAAAATATTTTCTGACCTTTAGACAAATCTGTATCATTACCGAACAAATGATGAGTATTTGTATCGGGCGCGAGGGGGACAGCTATATTCGAATGAGGCCGCGAAAGACGGAGACGGCGTTAACTGACGCCTTCCTGTGCGCACGTGATCGGAATGCCGACGGTCGCCATAGCAATTTCGCGAATTTTCAAACGTTTCAGGGTTGCCAAAAATGCAAATTAGTTACGTGATTATCCGTACATTGGGAGACTGGAACTGAGAGTTCGGATACGATTCAAATAAGTATTTAAATTACATATGCTTTTTTTAAATAACAGTCTAAAAAATACTTAAATGTATTCTTTTCTTTTACACGTTATTTGTACTATAAACAGTTATATGTATTTTAAAATATTCAAAATGTTAAAATCACTACAACTCAACTATTACTTTAAATTCATAAAACTGGCCAGATAATGTTATTCAATATGTTAGCATTTCTTTTAGGATAAATATTTTTTCAGTGTTTTTTTTTTTGTAAAAACACGCTAGTACAAAAGAATTTTCAAACGCGTTATTGATACCCTGTTGTTGAATAATCCATGGTGAAGCCAGTTCACGAGATCACACCAGAGATTCTCAAGATTCTTCATGACAAACATTTGCACTTCTGAATGTGAAATTGATACTTCTTTTTATTATGCTTAAGTAACTATAAAGATTATGTTTTTTTTCAAAATTTTCTCAATAATGGTTAGTATTTTTAGTACGGTACACTTTATTCTTTATTGTATTAATTCAAATAGTCTGAAAAGTCGTCAAAGACTCGGTGTACTCGTTGTGCTTATTACCGTCTACTCTAGGCATTCAAATGATACTGCATCATACAAGTGAACGAATCATCAAATGAATTGCGGCGCTTTTAAATCAAATGATTTACAAAAAACATTTCAATTACAATAGCAAGGATTTGAAATGATTGAGATTGACAAATAGACAACAATTTTTAAGTACGAAAATAATTGTTATAATTTACCTTTGGTGTGACATGAAATTGGAAGTTTACAAACATGAAAACCTCTTAATACATAATTTCAGTAATCATAGAGCTTAATCAAGAAGAAGCTAGAATTCTAGAAAGTGACGAAGAATGGAAGTAATTTAATTCGAACTACTAAAATAAATACCAAACGTAAATCCAAATAAAACGCATACAGAAAACTATGTAAAAATACATGTTATAGTTGTTTTTACTACTTTGAAGAATAGTCCCATATAACATATTTAAAAATTCTTTATTGATTTAACTACAGTAATCTTGTGTTTGAAGCTATTCTAGTTACTTCAACCGAAGTGATGATGTAGCTTTATCTGAAAAGTCTCAATTTAATTGTTAATACTTTTGATCGTATTTAAGTTTTATCGATACTTTATTTACGTATACATATGTATAGTAAATCATCAGAAGTAAAATTATTATAGATTATTTTCTTGAAAGACTACGCGCAAATTTACAGTCGAGAGAATACATGAAGATTTTGTTTTCAAACAATAGAAAACGTATTATATTGTATGTCAAGTGCATAAAATAAAAACACAATTAAAAAGTTTTTTGTGTTGGTATTCTGTTTTTATAGAGGGTAAATTATTTTTGTATACTGCATAATGTGCTTAGAAAAAGAAAATTATCAAAAAGCGTTTTCTTAAATTTACATTTAGACAAAAGAATAACAACGAGATATATTAATAGGGGTTAAGTGGCAACCCTATTGCAGAGCAGCAACGTCATCAAACGACCAATTTGTCGTCAGGTTTATTCAACCAACAAATTGTTAAAGTGTTGGACTTGCTCCTCAAGTTGTATTGTCTCGTATTGATTTACACAACGCCAGCGGCGCTCACCATTTAAAATGCAATTTCACATAATAAAAAACCATTTTTTTTTTAAAGAATAACCGTTTTTTAAAACAATTTTTGTATTCAATATTCGTGGTAGATTGAGGATAGATCCGTATATTAATATTTTAATAAGCACGATTACAGATACGTGCTATTATCTTAGAAAAATACTTCTCTTCCGATGGGGGTCGTTTAGGGATCCCAGTGGTTTCCTCATTATTGGCCTTATTCTTATGAATTTCAAAAAAAGTTTAAGGGCTTTAAAATATCTCTCTGCATTATTCCTCATACATTTTTTTTATAAAAATCCGTGGTTTTTTAATAAATAATCATATTTTAAGTTACGCGTAAAAAAGAGGTCATCCCAGCACACATATGAAATCGCAACTGACGAGATTTAGCAAATGCTATTTTACGGGCGACCGCTTATTGCTCTGTTATCTGTAATGCTTATCGCGCCTTCTCATGTTGCCAGAACTTATATAAAATGAGGCATCGATGTAAGTAAGATATTGTGTTTTTTTTTGAGAATATTATTCGAGTATACATAAATTATTATCTTTAACTTCGTACATATCAAACCGTTTTTTGTTATACTTTGGGGATCTTTCTTATTTATTTGATTTTTTTTCTGTTTTATTTAATAGAGATGGAACTAGCGATCGAATATTTTTTTTTCTTCTACAAATGTCCAAAAAACTATGATATGAGAATACCTTAATTATAAACATTGTATCACCCATATTGTTGACACTGGTCTACGCAGCCGGCACTTACTTTACTTCAAATAAAAAACCTTTTTTTTATTTTGAGAACTCTACATGGTCTTTCAGTATTTACGTCTAAGCGTGCATTTATGGAATATAACTCAATCATAAAAAAATACGAAAATATATTTTTATAAATATTAATATAAACTTATAAATAGTATTGTATTATTAGACATATAAAGAATCAAATTCTCTGCCTTAATGTTATATTATTTTCTGTCTAAAGACCAATCTCTAAGCAAATCAGTTGAACTTCCATCGTTCCGGCAAGTATGTTTTGTAATTATTTATTTTTGAATCTCAAAGATATTGTATGTTTTTAGATTATGTGTTAGCTTTGTGAACCTTCAGTGTAAGATTTCAAAAACAAAATATTTTTAAAAAAAAATGACAAATGTAAGTAAACTTCACTCAAAAATATTTTAAAACCTGGACAGAGCAGTGGTATCTTCTCACCTTATTAAAAAAAATGTGTGACGAAACAAATCAATTGTATATATAAAAAAAAACGTTCATCACTCTTCATTGGATTCGCCGTTATTCAGATTATTCGACCTTCTTCCAGCTCATTTTTACATTGATTAATCAGTTTCTTGGTCTGTCTTTAATTCAATATTTCTAAGTTAATCAGTATCTCACATGACATGTTTTTCATTTATTGCACCCATCGCATTCTTTGACATTCTCAAAATCTAAAACTTTTTTGTTATATTTTTTTTGTTTTAGTTGGCAGAGTTGTATTTAATATTGTAATTATTTTTTTAAAAACGGTCAGACAATTTTACGTGGATCTGAAATTATCGTTAAACATAATTTTGTCTTAGGAGTTTTCACCTAAGGGTATTTGTCTTGTCTTCGATTTAAATGTTATAAAATCTTGCATTAATAATTACCGTCGTGTTTGTTTTGTTGCATCTATTGAGAAATTTTTGTATCCATTTACATTTTTAAAAATAATAAATAAAATAGGTTTGTCTTTTCTATGGGACTTTTTTACGCCACTGTTTTTTGGGGATTATACAAAGCTCACAATTTCTTTAGTCTTTTATTCTTTTTTACTATACCCTTCTGTATTTCAAATGATGTTTTATTTTTAATAAAACATTCGGTTTTAACATTAAACGACTTCGTAAAAGTATTCAAAGTTAAAGCTGTATTCATTTATACTTTTTTATGCGCTGTCGCTAAAATAAGATATACTCATTTTTTCGTCTGAAATAACAATCTTGTAGCTATTCTAAGAGGTATAATTTTACATTTATATGTTTTTTTTTAAATCACTTACTACGACCGCTGAAAGTTTATTGAAAATATATTTAATTCTAAATAAGTAAATCAGATAAAAATACTTTTTTTCTGAACCGAAAGAAATGAATATACAAAATTGTACTAAACTCACAATGTGAAACAATGATCAGAAATAGTTTTAATTAAAATTTATTCTTATCATTGTGTTATTAATACAACAAAAAAATGGTATTTTTCTCCGTATAATAAATTGTCTTTCCTAGTTAACTTCTGTGTTTTCATGCAATTGTTTTATTGTCTGACAACTCCACAGACACTCTTTTTATTTGATAATAATCAATATATTTGTATATTAGTTTTTACACGCTACGTCAGTACAAAAAAAGCCTTTTTTATTGCTCTATTTATCGATAAAAGGGAAGTTTTTTCCCATTGCTGAAAGCTGCATAATCAACGAATTGGTAGTTGATGACCTTAAAACATAGGTAAATATTGTCATGTAACCACGAAAACTGTAAAACAGAGATTAAAATTCCATTTTTAAGCTTTTATTTCTTTAAATATTTTAACGTATTACTGGTTTATTTGCAAACTTGCCATTACGAAATTATGAGAAACAAATGATATTAAAATAAATTTAACAATATTAAGTTTTATTTCTGTTTCCAGAAAACTGTCTTTTATAAAATTTCATGACCTTTTATTCCGTGCAAAGATAAACAGCAATACTTGATGTAAAGCTTTATTAAAATGACAGTTGTTATGTTTTAAACTTCCACTGCCAAACTGCAGTTTGTGGAATTGCAATCTTTCTACTCTGGTTTTACAATACTCTTCATTAATAATAAATGCTTATATTCAATTGAAAAGTCTATATCCGTCAGAGATTTAAAAAATAATATTCGATTATATATTTTTCCCTTGCAATAATTCAAATGAATTGCTCAATATCAATAAGACCTCAAACTCATTTCCCGATACGTCTGGGAAAATTCTGCTCGCTGCATTCGCGCAAGGAAGGCATAAATAAACAGCAGAGCCTGCCGGGAAAACGGTTTCCCGAAGCAAAAATGCGCGGAATAATTCCGAAAACGTGCGGAAAATTTTTACTCAGTTCTCGCTCATCTTTTTTGTAAGTTCCTCGTCTTATTAAAATTCTGTCCGGGCTGCAGAAACGATGAGGTACATACATTATATGTCTAGCCGGGGACGACCCGTTTTGCTCGCAGATTTGAGAGGGAGGAAATCGTTGTGTGGTTTTTGCATATTGAAAACTTAAATGCTTTTTATTGCCCGAGTCTATAAAATTTTATATACGCCGTTGTTGGTGATAAAAAAGGACCGCTATTTATCAAACAACTACCCCGAAGTGAACTGACAAGGGCAGTGTTGTCATTTACGACTACCTATGTTAATATTGTTGTATTGCCGAACAAAACGTATTAACCGACAAGTAAAATATAACTATCTGTCATATAAATAAAACGCCTCATAATTTATGAATGAAACTCAACAAAAAAAAACGTACCACGATCGATAATTGCAACTATTTTATATGCCTATATATTTGTCTTCCTGTAACGCCCAGCAAAATACACTCAATTTTGGTAAGTGACACTGCAGTGTAGTGGTTAAAAACACTTTTACAACATAATTTAAGTGTTATCGGAGACTTTTAAATTCACATAAAAATGTTTGTGCCACCTGTGTGGTCGAGTGGTCAACGTCGTTAGCTTCGGTTACGGAGGTCACGGGTTCGAATCTCAGTACGGACAGATTTATAAATTGATTTTTCAATCAATTTATGAATTTCTGTTCGAAGGCATGGATGTATGTGATGTCTTGAATTACCTCCTCCCATCCTATCCTACTGGACGTATAGAGAGCGAGTAGCTAAGCACTATTACTAGCACTACCCTTCTATTCCTACTCTCTTTGGAAAAAGAGAGATTAAGCAACTAAATAACAAGCAGTTTTCGTAGAAACACTTCTGTTTAGATAAACTCCATTAGGAGTCCATATGCTCCCCATTGGGAGCGGACATGGTAAAAAAAAGGGTTTTTAAACGTTCATTTTTCATGTATTCGTTTTAAATTTAAGGTGGATATTTATTCCATATCATTTTTTACGGATCAGGTCTGTTTCATTTTATTGTGAGCATCCGTTTTTGGCGCACTTAATCTATAACATAAAATGTGAATTTAGAACAATAACTATCCTATTTTTTTAATTCAACGTTCACTTTCAAATGTTTCAATAATATGGGATTAGTAAAAAAAGTATTTTATTTTCTATTATATTATCCGTCATTGTAGATTGTCTTTATCTCAACCCACTAGAGCATGAAACCTTTCTTTAAGGGTGTATCCTGCAGGGTATCAACTTAAACTTCTTCCGTCTATTAAATTATTTACTGTCCTGTCTTTATCCTATATTTTTCATTGCAATCTACGAAAAAAATCATGCCATTATCGATGATTAAGCATTTAAGATTGTGTGTGTAATTTCTTTTAGAGTGGATATAATTTTGTTCTGTGATATTTTTGTGTATCATTCGATAACCCTTTCGACTGACATATTTTTGGCAATAATTCAAACGCTTATTTCTGAAACACGTCCTTAGCAAACGGATTCCGCAAAAGCCACTGCAACAAATAACTAAGTCTAAGCCGCATTGGAAGTTCGCTTACCCAAAATAAGCCTAGCGAAAGTTTTTCGCGAAATTTCCCGCGCGGCCCAAAGAGAAAGTGATTACGCAGCGACAAATTGATTTCCCAAAGTTACAAGCTCGACTAATGATTCTCCCGTATTATTGGCAGCTGTCTGACAGTTTGTCATCGGATAATAATCAATTATTAATCTTAACATTGTAATTGGGAATAAATTTCAGCATTCAAGGGCTCAAGGGCTTAATGAGATTTTAACAATATTGCTTCGGATGTCGACACATTTCTCGTGGACGTGGGTGAGTTATTGCCGCCTGCGTGGTCGATTTGTCAACGTCGTTGGCTTCGGTTACCAAAGTCACGAGTTAGAATCCCTGTACGGACAGTTTAATAAATTGATTTTTTAATTGATTTATGAATTTCTGTTCGAAGGCGTGGATGTATGTGATGTCTTAAATTCTAGCCTTCCCACCATCCTATCATATGAACGAGGCGTATCGAGAGCGATCAGCTAATCATCAGTCCTGTCCTAGTCCAATCCTTCTATTCCTACTCTCTCTGGAAAAGAGAGGTTGAGCAACTAAGTAACAAGCTGTTCTCGTAGAAACACTTTTTTTTTTAAATAAACTTCATTAGGAGTCCATATACTCCACACTGGGAGTGGACATGGTAAAAAAAGTACAGTTTGTCGGAGATTACTCAGTTGACTTTCTTACCAACTTTTACTTTTTTTTCTATTTCTTTTGAACATTCAATTATATGAATTTATAATTTTTTAATCTTTTACAATGTTCATGTAAAAAAACCTAAGTTTAAAACCATCACCTAAGGATATTTTTTCAAAACCTACTGAACGTTACATAAAATCAACTCAATGAGAAAAGACAATATCACAAATATTATATCCACCTTACTAGGTGGACGTAGTACTAAACTTGAACCGAGAACCATTTGATCGATAATTTAAAGCTTTAAGAGATAAACAACAGAGGCTAATTGTGCTCTCAATAAAAGTTTATAAACGAGTTGCTCATCATATGCTACTTTTGGAGACGGTAATAAAAAAAGCATTTTATTAGCAAATACTACTCTTTTAAAAAAAATAAAGAGATTGGGAATTAGACCCATGATTTTGAACATAAATTCATTGATCGATTGAAAAATCTATTAATAAAAGCGACCTTATAAAGATTCGAGCTGGAGACTACTGACATAAATTGTTTTGCATAACGATGTGAGATAGTAGTTCTTGTCGGCGAAGAATCATTTGAGTCACGAGCAAATAAAAATGAGCCCCAGAATTTCCACCTACGCATATACGAGACAAAAGGGTTGAAAATAACAAATTATAACGATGAGAAAACCTAACAAGAGTCAGTTTATACAACCAGGGATTGAGTGACAGAACGGGGGTAGATTTATGTTTGGATGTATTATTATATTAATTGGATAAAAGTGAGGTAATTTTAGGCTGAGGTAATTTTGCCGACCGTGCAGATGACCAAAGAAGTATTTGCACAAGTATACTACATTTTTTCATCGTGTGTTTAAATGTATCAGCTGATTCCAAGGACATTCTTAAACAAACGTTTATTTATTTTAAAGCTTGATTTCTTTACGCATATCTTTTTCAAAATAGACAAATGAGTGACATACAACCAGTGCGGCACAAGGTTATTTTGCCCCCTAGACAACGGTTATTGGCGCGTCCCCTTTTTAGCAAATCGTCCCATTTTTTAAATAGATTTTTTTTTTAATCCATATCCGCTTCTAATGTAGAGTACTTGGCTTCCTAGTGGAGGTATCTCAACAGAAGTTTTTCTACGTGAACTGTTTGTTACTCAGTCACTCAACTTATCTTTTTTGAATCATATAGAATGTAATACACAATAACAACCAACAAATACAAACATCAAAATAAAATAAAACTGTCTAGTATATAACAATATTTTTTTTAACAGTGAGAAGAGAGTGAAAAATTTACCTATCGTGTTCTTTTATTGGTATACTAACGGTGAAGGATTAAGAAGTATGAAATAAAATATAATTTAAGCACAGCAAGATTTTTTTATGAAGTTAAATAATAAAATGAAGAATTTCTTTACAATCACGATTCATTTAACATGCTTTACACGTTTATCTAGGGAAGCATCTATTCCAGTATCACTCAACTGTTTATTGATAGTTTTTATTCCCAGCCCTAAACGATTTCGAAAGACTTTCTTCGATAAAAGTTTATTTGTACTCCGAGGAGACACCTTCCCATTACTAGTCAAGTCATACATTCCTTGTTTGTAAAACAGCTGCTGACAACCAAGCGACTTACAAGTCTAGTCGTATTTAATTTTATTTATTTTTTACCGTCTTATAAATAGTGTGGTTATTTTGTTTATAATGTTATATGTTGTAGGTATTTATTTATATAACCAGTAAGCAACAGTTTATACATTTTACAGAAGAATGTGGTTTTTTAACATATTTTTTTAACCATGTCCGCTCCCAATGTGAAGCATATGGACTTCTAATAGAGTTTATCTCAACAGAAGTGTTTCTACGAGAACGGCTTGTTACTCAGTTGCTCAACTTCTCTTTTTCCAAAGAGAGTAAGGATTGAAGGATAGAGCTAGGACAGGACTAGTGGTAAGCTAATCGCTCTCGATACGCCCCGTTCATAGGATAGGATGGGTGGAGGAGGGGAATTCAAGACATCACATACATCCATGCCTTCGAAGAGAAATTCATAAATCGATTGAAAAATCAATTTATAAAACTGTCCGTACCGGGATTTGAACCCGTGCCCTCCGTAACCGAAGCCAACAATGCTGACCACTCGGCCACAAAGGCGGCATTTTTTACACACATACATTATTTTTAACATACTCTCGCAATAATCTCTTTAAATGAGACATTAATTGAACAAATATTACTAAACGTAATTACTTATTACGAGAGGAAGTTAATAAACTTTCTGTTATGATTTTAAAAATCCGATAAAATTTAATAATTGTCGTTTACGTTGTTCTGCCGATTACGAGTCGATATACTCGACATCAATCCCTTCAAAATTAGTATTTCTTGCATATGCAAATTTTATTAGTATTTTTTTGTTCCTTTTGCCTCTTAAAAACATTCTTTGTATCCATATCTGCTCCCAATGTGGAGCATACGGCTTCTTAATTGAGATATGCCAATATAACTTTGTCTACGAGAACTGTTTGTTACTCAATCGCTCAACCTTAAAGATAAGGCTAGGACAGGACTAGTGATTAACTAATTGCTTTTGCTACGCCCAGTTATTAGAAGGATCGAAAGGATGGGAGTGAATTTTTAGTCATCCCAAGCACCCATGCCTTCGAACAGAAATAAATAAATCAATCTAAAAGTACTGGGGCTCGAGCCCATCCGGCACGGTAGCCAACAACGTTTACCACTGACCCGAAAATATGTACACAAGGAAAAAGGTTATTTTTTGTTTAATAAAGTCAAAGATTATAAACGATAAGCGAGTCGTAAAAGGTTTGCAATGTCTGATGTAAGCAAATATATTATCTACCTACTCGCTTCCAGGACGAGTGAGTAAATGTCATCAAAGCTTGCGGAACAATCGAAGCGTTATCTCAAAGGCAAGTCCACTCGACCGAGTGGCGTGTCGTCAGTTGCAGACTCGCCTGCCTACTTGATCGAGCCACTTGAATGAGTAAAATGTATCGTGTTGGAAAATATTTTTTTATAATGTACATATAAACATCTTTTTACATTGAGCAAATAACGAAATTGATTTACGTTACTTCTGACAAAATTGAGTGAATTTAGTGAAATTATTGTAAATAATATATATTTTGTAGAATGTATGTGTTTATAATATTGATTATGTTGTGAATGAGTAGCTACTATAAATAAGTGACAGAGATAATTGAGTTAAAATAGAAGAGTTTACACGAAGAATAGGTAAATGGTTAAGCAATTGCTATCGCAGACACCATTTTGGTGATTCATCAAAGTAATATTAAGCCAGAGTAACACCACAAACCGCCGATATTAACAAAAAAAAACATTCAGAAAAGATTTAAAGTTTACCTTATCCACTAATCAGTAGAGATATCGTCAGTGGCGGCTCGTCCATACGCACTGCGAAACTGCAGCACCCCCAGTCAAATTGAAAAAAATGTAATATTATGTAAATATGTACATAAATTGATATCTTACACCGCGGTTATAATATCAGAAAATGACGCACGTACATAATAAAATACAATCCAAATGTACTTTTTTATTTTTAATCTACCGCAGCACCCCCAGATATTTGATCTACGAGCCGCGCCTGGATATAGTATTTAATGTAAAAAATAGAAAAAAAAAACTTTTAAAACTAGGTAGCTATCTGGATAGGACTTTGGCACATTTTTAAACTGAAGGGGAACATTCAGAATTCAAAATTAACGGTAGACTTCAAGTAAAGATCGTTTAATGAAAAACAAATTGACAATAAATATGAAATGATTCTCTACAACCGACCATGTATAAAAAATAACATTGAAGCTTTCGAGTCGTATAAAAATACGTGCTAGGCCATATTTTTTTAAAAATACTTTTGTTCGCATGTCTCTAATGGTTCGCACGTTGAAAGTGATTTAAGAAAAAAAAATAGATTAAAATTTCGCTTTTTTTTATTGCGTCCAATATGAAAGCAATTTCCGATGGTCTTGGTAAGTGCCCGTGGAAGCCTGAACAGTGCTTTTCCTTTTTACCAACCGGGTGGATCCCTTTGCAGTGAAAAGGGGCTGATATCTTATAGTAGCGAGTATTTAGTGGCGCAATGAGACAGTAAGATGACTAGTGGAAAGCAATGAGACTAGCGGAGTACTTGGGGGTATCGTGTGTGGATATAGTTATAAAAAACAAAATCTTTAAGCTTGGATGGATAGACACAGGTGCTTGTACGTGCGGCGTAATGTATGATGCTGATCAGATCATCTCGAGTTATTATCTCATAAATAATGAACGGTAGCAATTAAGAAAATCGGTTCGACCATCTGTCGTACCCACAGACCACACCGAATTGGTGAACAAACTATTTAGCATTTACTAAATTTGCGGCATTATACAGAGAAAGAATAGACATACGCTCATAGTATTCATTAACATTTTTTATAGGAAAATTTTACGCACACTAAAGTGTTGGCCGCGTAAGCTTACTCAAAAGTTTCTGGAGTAATCTTAATACAAAACTTAACAAAACAAAACGTTTGAAAAGTCATGGGAAACGTGTTTTGGGCACAAATTGATGGCCGTGGCGGGTAGTAGAGAGAAATTAACCATGCTAGATTTTCCAATTGCAGCGTTTTTACAAATCGTTATGTAAATGACAGCAAAAAATTTAGGTTTGCATAATTAATATAAAGAAACATCAATACAAAACACAAATCAATTGAATAATGTACAAAATATCACCGAGTGAGTCTGCGAAAGTAAATATTTAAAAAATTCAAGATACCAACGTCAAACATTTCTTCGAATTTACAAAATTTATTTCCCAAGAGTCGTCCAATAAATTCGCACAATTAACTCGTCAACTGAGAGGTAATTGTGTACACGAAGACTTTTGAAAAAGTTCTCGATCGATTTTCGTCGATTACTTTACTTATATGATGATGCTCCCCCGCCATTTGTATTTATACTTCACGATCAAAGCAAAGATGTCTTATTTGAGAAACGTCGGGCTATTTTGTTTTGATGACCAGTGACGTAGGGATGAAATTTATTTTAGTTATTTTTAAGCATATTTTTTCGAATATCGAATATTTAAATCATATTATATTTAAAATGGTTTTTTTAATTGCAATGTATAGGTGTTTTGAGACATTATTCTGGTATATGAACAAATTATGGCTGCGTGGTTGAATATCAACGTCGTTGGCTTTAAACATGGTGGTCACGACTTGAATCCCGGTACGGACAGTTTCTATTAATTGATTTTTCAATCGATTAATGGCTTTTTATTCTAAGGCGTGGATGTATGTGATGATTTAAATTCTTCCTCCGGAGCGTAGCAAGAGCGATTAGCTGAGCACTTGTCCTCTCCTAGCTTTAATTTTCTATTCTTACTATATATAAAAGAGTTTGAGTAATTGAATAACAAGTAGTTTTCGTAAAAACTCTCATGTTACATATTACGAGTCCACATACATTGGAAGCGGACGTGGACATTAGCCATTTTTTGTGGATTAACTTAGGTAAATTTATTATATTTTTATTATTTATCAAATATTCAAAAATGCAAGAATAAATTGTCGAATATTCATTTAGAATCCTTACTCGTAATGAAACATTTCTATTTTCTAATATATGTTTTTTTTTACGAAAAGTAGTTTTTTGTTAGTTGCTTAACTTTTTTTTTCAAATAAGATAAAAACTGAAGGTCTTGAAAGCTTCAGACGTCTTTGATTACACTTGCTGGAAAATGGTAATGAATAGAAATAACTCCCGATGCTACTAATTACTAAATCTAATACTGTGAATGTTTTAAACACGCAGTTTTCCGTGTCCGTTTCTATTGTGGAGCATATAGAATTTTCATAGAACTTATCTCACCAAAAGTTTGTTATTCAGTTACTCAACTCTTCATTTTTGGACACAGAAAGGATATGAGGAGAAAACTTGGGGTAAAATAAGCGATCATGAAATGCCACGATTTTTGAAACCAGGAGAGCTTGAGGTAATTCAGACGTCACGTTTATTTATACCTCAACAATCAATTGATTGAAATATCTTTCTTGAGATTAGAACCCATCTTTACAGCTGTCTAAAACAAAGACGTTGTCTACTTTGCAACGGGCTCAGCATTTTCATTATCTTGTTTTACCGAACACTTGAAAACTACTACCGTAAATAAATTATATATATAGTGTTTATTAAAATTCGCATTATTGCTGTTCTCTTATAGTGGCCATAAATAACAATGTACTTTAAAATTTATCAATAAACAATCGGGGCACCTCTTTATCATGCGCTCGGGGCCACGGCGTACTTTCCCACTACGTCTCTGTCCAAGACGAATTCCTTACGGATAGCAGAGACGGACTGGCAAATGGCCCGCGCATTAATACACCTTATTGCCCCGCTCTCGGCCCGTTGACTCGAACGCGATCCGGCCCTCGCAACAGCCAACCCTTGCAAAGCCGGGTCCCATTTGGTCCAGTGAAATATGTTGCCACTTTGTCTTCTGCAATTTAGCGTTTCCGCGCTCAGCATCTGTACGAAGGACAAATAAATTTGGAAACTTTATTTGTCTTTAAATATTGTTTTATTAGATATTTTTGAAGCATGACATTTCAACAAAAAAAAATATCCAGCTCAAATTGAATGTTTCTAGTACAAGGACGACATTATAATTTGTTCTTTGAATTCGGCATTAACCTTGTGGAAAATCATTTATTTATAATATAAAATAAAAATAATAACTTCGTTATTTCACCGGTTTTGTTACTTTTAAAAGCATCTTCAAACAGTATCGTTTGATTTTTTATTTATAGCGTAAATAACAATAATTGATTTAATTTTATTCAGCAAAAATAAAGGGTTGTAATTTTCTTTTCAACAGAACGCGTGGAGGGGACATCATAGACAAAAACAATAACTATTACGAAATTATTTAAGAGATCGACTGAAGGTGCTTGGTGGAATTCCAATATTAAACTTGAATCATTCAAAACTTCACAGTGTTACATATTCACAGTGTTACATATTCACATATTCAGGTGTTCAAGTGAACAGGTGTTCACTTGAACACCTGAAGATGCCAAAAGGCGAAACTCGGGTCGCTAGTGACAAAACTTGTGTGAATTGACATAATTTTAACAACTCAGGTTTATTACGAAATTAATGACTTGTGGTAAGAGGAGAAAATTCTATGAGAAATTAATCGAATAGTGGTGAAAAATAAGAATCGCTAGAATCTACTAGTGATATGCAAAACAAAATTTCTTTAAAATATGTCAATTGTTTGAAAAAAATATGTATAATATCTAAAATGCATTTTGGGCTTAACGTAGTGAAAAATCTCATTGGTTGATTTTATACAGTATCAAGGAACATACGTACTTCTTTTCATAAAAAGCACCTTGCTGAAGGCTATTTTAGTGCTATATACCCAACTGAGGATCTAACACCTCGGACTTGTGCTATGTTATCTCAGTTAGACCAGCAATAATACAGGTAAACTACTGAAACATGACCTGTAACCATTTTTTTTATTTTGGTATTCGCTGTCAATATTTGATCAAATAATTAGTATAATTAAGAATAACCGAATTGCGATGAGCAAAACCGGTCTTCATAATTTTATAAAATTGCGGAAATAGTAAACAAAATATTAATGGATGTCATATTTCACAACGTTCATATTATCTATGTCTGATAAATGAAATACGCATTTTTATATAATTATCCAGTTTTGCTCCTTGCGAGCGAATATTCTAACATAGACAATTTACCCTTTATATGTGATATTTGTGGGTTTTTATATAATACTTATTACTTATATTAAATGTAGATATTCATTTTTAGAATTCTATTTTAAAAATAATTTTATATGCAATATTTTTTTTTCCACATCCCTTTCCTATACGGAGCATACCTGTGTGTGGTGACCCCACATAGTTACCCAAAGATTGTCTATCCGCCGCCAGACTTTTTGTTTCCTCCAAGGTCATCCCAGCGTCTCATAGCTCCGCTGAGTACATCCTGTGGACTTGTAAAATATATACTCGCTTCCAATTCAGAGCATATAGTTTCCTGATTTAGGTATGAGATGTATCTCCTAAGAGATTTTTCCAAAGAGAACTGGTTGTTACTCGATTGCTCAACTTCCAAGAAAGTAGAGATAGAAGGTTACGGGTTAGGTTAGGTTAGATAAAAAAGTAGAGATAGGTTAGGAAAGTTAGAGTTTGAGTAGGTAGTAGTAAAAAAAGAGAGAAGAGTAGAAGAAAGTTAGGTTAAGAAAGTAAAGATAGAAAGGTTAGCACAGGACTAAAAATGAACTAATCAGTTTTTTATGGTTGGAAGAAAGGGAGGATTTATTTTACTATTGCTTTAATCATTTTTATTTTCTTTATATCGAATCGGATTATTCGCATTTGAATCTGGCTAAAAACAGTCGTCGATGAATTTATTAAAAAGTCAGCTAGCAATTTTCCTAAATTATCCTTTATTCGCAGGATCAAAAGATTTAACACAAAACATATGGGCGTCTCTCCTGAGAAACTTATTCGTATTTCATCTAACATAAGCTATTTCCCGCCATTTTCGATTTCAAACAAAATGGGCGCTCGACAAGACAGCAATATGTATATTGCATACTACACTGACGGGAAAATTTCCAATCTTTTATAATGTAAAGCATATTAATTTATAGAGTATCTTACGATGTGCAGCCAACTGTGAAATACGACGCGATAAAATATTGCACCTATTTATTAGCCTTTTCTGTGCAGCAAATATCTATACACAAATATATAATGTTAATATTTCAGCACACTCAATTGCATAGAAATGAACTTTCGATTAACTGCTCTTAATTAGGATAATTTTAGTGATCATTTAAAAACACCAAAACTCTGCGTTTTTTCAATGTTTTATTTGTGGTTAGTAGGGCTTCCAGCTTGGTTTAAGCAGAAACCAGTTTGCCGGTTAATTACCTGTTTTAAGAAAAACTGAAAACCGGCATTTTTTGCATGATTATCCGAAGTTTATTGAAATCCTCTTTTTGTCATTAGTACAGTGGATTTTTTACAATTATCATATGTCAGTTTATATGATGGATCTCACAGATTCAAGTGACAGTACAAACAGCATTTTTTCATTGGAAGGCATGCTTGTTTGTAACTTAAATATTTTCTCCTTGCATTCCAATCTTGAAATAACGGGGCTTAGAGAAAGCGCTTTATTTGCCTAATTTTTATATCCCTACTCTAATCGAAAAAGATAGGTTGAGTAACTGAGTACCAGCAGTTATCGAAAAAAATCTTTGTTTTGATAAACTTCATTCGAAGCTTCACATTACGAGTTATTTTACTCTTTTATATTAGTTCATATTTAAGTAGTCAAAATACCCTATATTTTTTTGTTCTGGAATATTTGTTTATGTCGTATTACAATTGGTTGTTAGAAAATAGTTCCGGATTAATACGGTTAGCCGTTTATTCATTGAAAAAAAACCGAAAACCGGCTAGTTGCTTTGCAGTGGCGGTTCGTGACCTAAAATCCTAGGTCGGGTAGAAAAAAAAATAGCATTGTATACTATTTACGAAATTGTGCATGTTTTCACTTCACCTTAAACATAAATCTACAAGCAAATTAACAAATACTACGACACTACTACAAAGCATAAATTATTATATAATGAAATCAAAGCTTATGTTAGTAAGAAATAAAATAATAGTAAAAACTGGACCTCAAATTCGTGTTCTTCAAAGTAAACTAACATGTACAAAAAGCAGTACAGAACTGTCATCAATTGGCATAAAGTACAACTAGATTGGTATTAGTGTTTTTATTTGTGGACTAATTTGAAGTATCCCGCTGACGTACGACTGCAGGCTGTATCACGAGGCGCAGTCGTGTACGATTAGATGACGTCAGCCATCTAAAGTTTTTTTTCTACACATTTTGGGTAAAAAATGCAGGTCGGGCTAAGCCTACCTAGCCCAATACGTAGAACCTCCACTATTGCTTTGGCTGATTGATTGGAAGCCCTAGTGGTGAGTAAAGCTTTATAATATCACATTTTTTTTACTCTCAATTACTAAAGCGTTGACAACTTGGCCACAGAACTGTCTATGTATATAAGATAAATTTCAAATACCAAGAATTCCAATACCTAAAAGTAAACTTTTTGAAGGATAGACGTCTTGTCAAATGCTTTTTACCCTCATATTAGCAATTATATTACGTATGTGCATTAAATAATATTTTTTTGTCCAGAAAGTTACCCTATAAAGAAAGCTGGGCCTTTTTAACGGAATTATTCCTCCCCATCAATTTAAGATTAACGTCAATAAAACTCATTCATCCAAATAACAGAAAAACTTACATTTCTATAAAAGAGCTTTCTTTACGTGTGGAGAAATAAAATAATATAAAGCACGTTTTCACAGGGTTAACAGTATTGCAAATAGCGGCTTTAGATTTTTTACCCTATCCGCCTCCAAAGGAAAGCATACTATCCATGAGGTTGCAAAGTTTTCTACAATGCGAGATGAAGTACTTTTTATTTATATTTTTTGTACTGTAATACTTACGTGTAAAATATTGTGAAGCTTATATCAAAATAATAAAAACAGACAAACTATATTAATATATTAATTAAGTTGTGCTAATGCAATAGTTATGTTTTTAAATACAATTTCACCGTTTAAGTTTCTTTTAAGATTTTGACTGTAGGTGCTTTGTGGAATTTCAATATTAAATTTGAATTGTTCAATACCCGGTTTCGCCTTTCGCCGGGTCGTTAGTGACAAAACTTTTGTGAATGTGCATTATTTAAACGATTTAAATTGAGTAGGTTTCTTTTGATAATTTGAATTATTCATGGAAACTCGATTATTATCTTCAAATAAAATGTGTAGTGTGTAATATATATTATATTATAATAATTGGGCCCATTAGAGGTAAGCTGAGACAAGAGTTATTTTAAATAAGAATAAATTAGATGCGTTGTAATATTTTACACGTCTTAACGTATCTTAAAAGTGAAGTAACCTCAATAAACATTTCAATAATGTTATACCAGTAAAATAAAAATAAGCAATCCATCAAAACACTACATTAGTAAAGACGTGATTGTACTCAAGAGTTTAAGAAAAAAGTTTTACCACTTTATTAGTTGGCTCACTTCACCTCTGGGGAGCTAATATATAAATTTATATTTAATATTTTTTTAAATATTCATCTACAAACTATTTAAAATACTTCATTTTAAACTTTATATGTTAGTATAACAACAACAATTTATAAAACCATTAAATTTATATGATAACAGATTTGATCCCAGCCCCCTTCATAAACGTAACCTTTTCTAAAAGTCGGATAAGAAATCAATCTGAAATAGTTGATTCTTTCGCCTAACAATCCATGTCTCGAAATAGATTCTAAACAGAGAACGTGTGTAGAAAAGGGATTCTTATTTTTATTTACTTTTTTACTTCCTCCGCTTATTTCTTTTTCCCCTTACCCAATTCCCATCAATCAAAATAAGAAATGCCTTTAATAAAAATTTAAGAATACTTACAGATTTTTTTATCAAATAAAACATTTGAGTGATGTTGCAAGCTCAGCTGTTATTACAGAATCATTTTAATTTGACAATAAACAAAGATGGCGTGCAGTTTGAAATTTTTACTACTAAAAATAAACTTAAGAAAAACAACACTTATACATATACGTAGACGTAATATAAGGTAATTATGTAATAATAATTGAGTGTTTACAAACATAATACACGTGAATTTTATGACATGTCTATTTCATTACGTATCTAACGTTTCCTTTTATGGTGTTTACTGTCAATACTTGGTGGAAAGGGATTATATTAATAAGAACACATGCTCGCGATGAGCGAAAACGATCCTGACGTAATTAATAAAGTGGAATGAAGTACAAAGGAATAATTTTTTTTAATAATATCTAACGTTTCTTAACAGAGTGCGCATTTAATATCCTAATTTTGTGAATTGAAGTGTTGAACTGTAGTTTTTAATTATTATTGAATAGAAACTGATAATACACAGTATATTTTATGAAGGCATACTCTTTTTTTATCATGACTAAGTTTTTTACGCTTTGTTCTTGTACTTACAATATACATATGAATATATATTAACGTATTTAGTACACACAAGTCATATTGTTATAATGTGATTATCGATTATTTTTATTTTGGTAACAGACATTGCCCATATAAACACTATTTCTCTAAATCTAAAGTGATCTTTCATCAAAACCAATGTATTTCAAAAAATATCTCATGCTTTTTTACGCCTTCCTCTAAATGCATTTGTGATAGATACATAATACACGATTATACAACAATCGTTTTACTTTTTTGGAAATTTTGTATTTAAAGCCGTTATTTCTTATTACTTAAATATTTTTATGAAAACCAGACATTCAATTTCCTATGAAGGGTAATAAGACAGAGTTTTTCGAAACATGTACTGGGGGGAAAGACGACAAGCACGGAGAAAGCAATGTGCGAACACTTTATTAGGGAGACAGTGGTCTCTAAAAAGATTTATTAGTCTATAGCGAACACTTATCAAATGGTCGTTTATGGGCTTTGATATTGCAACTTTGTAGAACATTGCTTATAGGCAGTTGTGATGTAGAGAAGGATTCCAGTTTGAATACAAACGTTTTTTTTTGTAGACTTTTCTTAACAGTATAGTCACTGATGAAAAGAGAAAAGAGTTTTTTTAAAACATCAGTAATCAAACAAGTTTTCAATCTCGACATTTTTAAAATTTTCCGTTATTGGAGATAAATTTTCGTGCAGTAAGCAGTTCTATACTTTCGCTAAACAAGAACTCTTGTGGCGCCGTATGTGTCCGGTTGAATTTCAAGTTTTTGACATTTCGTAATACATTATTTTATAATAGCAGTTTCATGAAGTTGACAATACCTTCGTATCCAAATAAAAGGAGTTTGATAACAAAAGGACATTTTTCTTTTCATAAAAAGCCGGCTTGTCTCTGGCATGTTTTATACACACATGCTAGGCAGACGATAAGACCCCTCCCACAACCCACAGACAACAACTTCAAAAGACGGCTCCGGTATTATCTTAAAATAACACAACTCTACTGTATATAGAATACGATATTTAATTTGAAATTATTATCATAATACTTTCTTTGACAAGTTTATTTTTCGTATTCGTTCACGTGCCAGCTTAGAATATATTAAATTTGTATTCATAACATATGGCCGTCTCTCATTGGGTTAATAATACCAATTTTAGATTAATTTCAGATTACAATAACAAAAAGTATGATTTTATTATCCATTTATGAATTCGTAGAAGAAAAAAAAAGATTGTCCATTGTGTTATATAATTTTACTTATAAAGTGATAAATTAATTTACGTACAAAATATTTAATTCACATATGCCACGTGGAAAACAGTTTTAGGTCAGATACTGTTACAAAAAAAAAACACGTTATTAACGTAATTGAACAGAAAGAAATCCGTTACTTCAAAAATTTTAGATATAAGTTATTCACAAGTATCCATCTTGTAAGGCAGTCTTTGCAACTATTCAATAGTGTAAATCAATGCAAGTGACTATTTTTGTATATCAATATTAAGAACGGTGTTAAAAAAATATAAGAGTCCATAAGAAATTTCTAAGATATTATTATTTCAAAAAATTTAAATTCTTTCCCTTTGATAATTCCTTAAAGGAATACTACCCCACTAAATTTCTTTTAGGAATGTTATCGTTTCACTCTCTTGAAGCTCGAAGATCTTTTTCAAGCTTAAAGCATTTTTCTCTTCTTCTTCGGGGCCGAGTTAATAATCCTGAAATTCTCACGACTATTAATTTACATGCTCCCAGTTTATTCTTACGTGGGCGAAACTATGAGCAAAAACTTTTATTTCTGAAAACTTATACCTCGCTCAGGAGGTATGAGTCACCAGTTCCAAGGGCCGTTCGATTAATCAACGCATTGCCTAGAGAAGTGGACATTTTTAGTGATTGTATTTGTGAACTGTTTGAAAAAATTTTCTATTATATTTCTTAATTTTTTATGTTGAACTTGATGTACTGTGTATTTTTATTTTATATATTGTCTTTTTGTAATTTTCAAGTGCTTGGCGATTTGGCGTCAGCTGTTATGTCATGCACTGTAATTTTAATTTTTTAACAAATAAATAAATAAATAAATAATAACGCTTTTGACTGAGTGTGTTGATAAGACTTTTAAAAAAATCTTCAATTACAGTTTTATCGGCAAAAATAATTGTTTTAGTTTAAGTCACAAAAGCAATGAGATTGCAGTATTTGATCTAATTATGAGCTTTATGATTCGTAAAGCTCTTGTCTTGAACGTCTATTTTAGAGTAATTAATTTTTAAAACATACGTTAAAAGTTTGAATTTTCTTCTTCAAAAACATCTCTGAAATGCGCTTTTGATAGGTCAGACTGATAAGGTAAATTGCGTCTGTCAAATACAGAGCGACCCACGATTATCTAATAAAAATCCTTCAACTGCACTTCATACACATTTCATTCTAACATATAACCCAGTCGCATAGATTTTATTTTAAAATTTATTATTTTAGCCAAATATTAAACATAACATTATGTTGGGTAAATTTGAATATTTAAAAAATATTTCAATTTTAATAAAATTTCGGTTATTTTATTAAATCAGAATAAAATTAGATTATATAAATTTAATTACTTTAAAATGGAAAAAGACTTCTTTCAAGATATAGGAATTTTAGTGGGGTAAACGTGAACTCGGTTTTTCAGTATTTTATATCAAATACTATTGTGGTAAATATGAACAAAAAAAATACGTCCATTGCCAATTGAAATCGACTGGGTAAGTAAATCAAAACCAGTTTCATCATTCCATAAATTATTACGATTTCTTAAAATAACAATACTCCATTGAAAGGTTTATCAATTCTGAAACTTATCAATATGGATACAAATCTTTGCAATTTTAAAACATTTTAATTCGTCGTAAATATTTTTTAAGTATTTGATGATTTTTACACATTTTTATATTTTTTTTCGAAGCCGGTATTTCGGTATTGAAAAACACCACGACGACCAGGATTCCTGTTTCGGTATTGCAATTTTCAACTGAGCGCAAAGGGTTAAAAACTACGTAAACTGGTTCAAATTCTTTTAAAACTGTATTTATAAAATAACTGTTTACACACACATTTCTTTGTGCTTTATTCCACTTTATTTAAAAGGTCAGGACCGGTTTTGCTCTGTTAGCATTGTTAACTGATAAGGAAAATATATGAACAGTTGTATTTATACAAAATTAAATTGAAATAAAAGGTGTAAACAACAATTAACAATGAAAAGAATTTACAAAATACAGTATAAGTGACACAATTCTACAATTAAACAAAATTAAAATGCTTAACACCTATAACATACAATTAAAAAATCATCAAAACTAATAAATTCTATGATGGCAATTATAAACACAATTAAAAATTTTAACAAAGTGAAATTCTACTTTACTAAAGTAAATAATTTAATGATATTTTTGTGTTTTTCCCGCTTCCAAGTAATAAGTCTGTGTACTTCAACAAAATCGACAGCAATGAAGATTCTGAAAAAGACATTTTTCAAAACCATGTCAATTCTTACAAAAGAAATAAAATTCCAAAAATATATGAAAAATAATGCAAAGGATTAAGTAAAGGGGAACTTGCAAAAATAATTTGATCATTAGATTTAATCCTTAAAAGATAGGTAACTTTATATAAATTACATTGTTGTTAACTATGTCAAATTCACTAAAATATAAAACATAGGGCTACATTTCTTTTTCTTTCACAACTATTCTACTGTAGATAAATTGAGACACTTGACTTTCTGATTAATTTGTTACTAATACTTTCGATGGATTCGGCGGTAACTTTGTGGAAGTTCATTTTATATTAATTTGTTACTACGTTGAATATCGACAGAAATCTTAAAAACCGATTCTTTTATGCTTTGTGGCTAGTGTCTAACTTAAAATTTCTGTATTTATAAAAAAAATATTCAGTATTTTTTTGGTTGAATTATTATTAAAAATAATCAATCAGTGACAAGAATCTTTATAGGTTCACTCTGTCGTAAATTATGAATTTCTACGTGATATTTATTTATATTTTATTATAAAAGTTTAATTCGAATTGAACCAGAGTGTATGAGACACAAAGTTGACCCTTCTTATCAAGAATAGAAAACCCTTTCAACCCCGGACCCGAGGATATTCGTGATTTGGAACGGCGACAGAAAACTTTTAAAAGCCCCCAAGCCACCGCTGTCATATAAATAATGCGATTTTATTATGCTTCTAACTTCTATCTTTATGCTCCAAAGAGAGTTTTTGGTCAAATTTATTCATATTAATAAAACCTTAATCATATGATTAGGGTAACTTTGATACTTATTTGAACGTCCATAAAATATATTATGATATGCCCACTTTACCTGAATTTTCGAATATGCCTTTTTTTAATATAGCATATAAGACAAATATTTAAAATATTTTTGCTTTAAAGAGAATTTTCCGTCATAATTAAAAACAATTAAAATAACAAATAACTCGGTTGCTACTTTGTCGTATTTATTTTAATAAATATATTTTTTTTTAATTATAACTTTTATTTTATTTTTAAAATTTATAGCTTTTATAGCTATAATATATCACATATTTAAACTCGATAATTATTTAATTTAGGATAAAATTTTATTTTGACTGTTTTTTCAAAGTTCAAAACCCAGGCTTTGAAATCGTACTGGCATATTTTAAAATGTAGTTTTACCAGTTTCAACTGATAAAAACAACCGATTCAGGACTGCTTATATATAATCAATTAAAACATTAATAACCCTGTTTCGATTTGTATGTTCATCAGTTGATAATGCTTGCAATAACTAAAACTGATTCTGATCTTGAAATTGTGAATTTAAAAAAAATGTTTTATTTTGTTAACATGCCTTTCTACCAACATTTAATAATCCTTAAATCTGTAAGCCTTCTCGAGATTTTTAAGTAATTAATTTCTGTTTTATTAGATAAATAGGTAGTGTATTTTTGATAAGCAGCAACACTCTACTGCTGCTCATTTCACCTGCTTGGCATGAATTTGCATATTTGAGTATTTTTTGGAATGTGCTGAAAACAGAATAAAAAAGAGAAATCAATGTATAGTATTTTTCATTTAATAAATCGCGAACAAATATGGTTTTAAATTATTATGAATGAACAAAATAAGAATAAAAAATATTACCACAAATAAAAAATATTTTTGTTTTTAATCCACATATTTTTATAATTGTTACATTTTTTGAAGTTTTAATTTGATTTGAGATAAATATCAGAAAATATTATCCTTTCAACATGGAGGTAACAAAACAACGTCACTTGTCTTATGACAACACCAATGTTGAGATACATTCATTAGTAGGCTATATACTTCACATCGAGAACGGACATAGATTAAAAAAATAATATATAGTATATTGTTTTATCCAAACTTCTTTTAACTTCAGATGAGTCTTATTCGATTGTACAAGATACCAATTCTTTACCTTTTGATTTATTTTATTATCATGTTTATTTTCCTTATAAATATTTTATCTAGAGCCATTGATTATTGAATAACAATTTAATTGAGATATGAAAAACATGTTCCTGGTTTCGTGTACAAATTACTCCAAGCCCGCATAATACATTAGGGTGCAAACATATTATATATCTATAAACACAATGCATAAAAGATGTAAAGACCTAAAAGTTTACTAAAGAGAAAAGCATTATTTTGTTTTTATTAAAGTACTCTACGGCGTAGACTCTCTACGCCGTATTATTGTGCTCTGCTGCGACTAGCATTGGTAAGAATAATTTTTGCTTTGTTCACTACAGACTGGACCGCAAACTACAAGAATTTGTCAACTGGGATTTTCAATGTATTTTATATAGACAATCCTACATTGATCTTACCTACAAACTGATTTAACTAACTAAATATTTCAAGATAGAAAAATCTGTGTCTCTATTAATTTATTACAATTTAGATGTTATTATTTTAAAAATGCTCAATCATCATAAAATTTTAATGAAATCAATTATTACCTAAAATATATTTAAGTTTTCAAAAAAAAAACTAATATACGCTATTTTTGCGTTATGATTAGTTTTCGTCTGTCAATAAATTGTACATGTCTATGTAAAACCCGTTAAAAACTTTATTAATCTTACCCGATGATTTTTTCAAAAATAATACATCCATGAAATAACTATACAAAATATACTGGACATTCGATTTTTTTCTTTAAAAAAGGTCAAAGGGACATTAAAATGAAAAAGGATGTTTATTAAAAATTGAAATACTTAATTCAAACACATATATTATTTGTATAATCTTTTCTCAAACATTTTTGATGTTTTTTAGCATAATAAGATTGCAAATACTCGCAGGTGCCCAGAATCTGACAGTGAAATAACATATCCAACATAGTGTTTTTTTTATTTCTTGTCTTTAATATTACTTATAGTTCCATTTTTTCTGTAGACTAGTTTGAGGGGAAATGCCAAAATTCATATATCTCGTGATATGTTAAATTTATCTCCAATTTATATTTAAGATATCGTTAAAATCAGTTGGCTTTTAACGCATATATAAATAATGTATAAATGTCATAAACGGGAAGCAAAATATAGCCGCAAATCAATCAAAATTCAGTGCCTATGAATAAGTTATGTTTAATCTTTCGGCTTAGAATGATTAATTCGGCCGTAAGTTAAGTTAGGGCTTAGAATTAATAACCAACGGAAATTCGTGGCAATTATCCTATATCAGTTTTCGGGAATAACGCCAAAGAAGCTATTTATCATAATATTGTTAATAAATTTCAACAAACTGTTTTCGTTCAGCCTTAAGATGTCATTTTTCCCCGTCGTACTATTTACTTAGTTAAGTTTTCAAAGCAATATTTATGACTTAAAAGTTTCACCATTTAATTATTATATATACATGGAGTTTTAGGCGTTATTATTTTAATCAAACATATATCATTGTGATCTTTATCGAATGTTATTTAAAAAAATGCAATATACACGTTTTATATCACAATTCGATAAATCAATGCAACAATCTTAAAATCTCAGTTCTGTTTCGCATATTGTAATTTTCTTTTAATTAGATACAGTCTTAGAAGAGTACTACTAATTTCTGGCTGGTATTATCGTTAATATGTTGTTCTGCACTAAGCAAAGAGACGATATTGTATTAATCAAATAAAAATAATTGAATATTTTTGTTTCAATATTAGTGTTCTATCTTACTCTTGCATTAAAAGAATATTAATATTTTTCTGAGTTTCACTGTAAGGTGATTTTTGTGTTTTTTAAAACCACACACATTTTAAAAAATGAGTGTATTAGACCATCATTTTGTCTTTATTATTATTTATTGCCTTTAATTGTATTTATAGATCACAGTATATTTTTTGTTTATTTTCTTCCTATTGTATTGATGTAGAGGGATGTTAACATTGTTAAAAACAAGACTAGGTTCACATACAAGAAAATGCAAGATACATTTTTATTTTCAAAATAAATACACATATTGGTTTTAATTAAACAATTTCAACATTATTATTTATTGAATAAATGAACATTCTCTATGTAAATATTTATTTTTATATGCAAAGACGTCTTTTTAATATTTTGACAACAATTGCACTCTTTCTGTATGTTAAATGACAGCTTACATCAATGAAAATAAAAATAACTATCAGAATTTATATGCAGATTCCAGCAAAAACTTGCTAATCTTTGAGCCATTCCTTAAACTTAATCTTAAACTGAGCAAGTTAAGGCAAACTAGTTGAGCTTAAAATCAGATTATTAACAATACCTTATAAGATTTCAACATTATTGTTTACTGAACATTCACAATCAGTATTCGTAGGTTGTTGTTCATATTTTCCCAATCTTTGATTACACTTTTTATCTAAAATCCATGTACGAGTGGGATATTAAGAGATGATTGATACACACATTCAAAATAAATAAGCAAATATGCTATTTGCAAGAAGTATGCTGAAACTTTAAACTTTTTCATTTTTCATTAAAAACTCCTCATCCCTAATGGCTTTGTCGTATTAATGGTGTTTTTTTAATTAAAAATAATAAAGTTTACTCGTCCACTATGATATTTAGGCAAGTTATACATGTTACATAGTCAACATTTTAATATTATAATTATTCATCCCAGTTTACTAGTTATTGTTATAAGAAAATCTATTTTTTATTTTTTATAAAACTATTGTTGGCAGACCAAGAATTAACAGTTTACACACCTCAATAATTATTTAAAACGATCCATTGCAATAGACAAAAAAAAATATACGTATCATTAACACAATAAAAACTTGATGGACATTAGAATAATAGCAACAGAACAATCATTTTATTACAACTCATGTAAAAAAGAACCTCAAAGTATTTATTTGATAAGCCTTTAATAAATTAGTAACGTACATTTAGTTTATACAAAACATCTTAATGCACAATGTTTGTAGTTGCGTTATCTTGAGTATAATCTTGCGTTAACTTGATAATCCCTGATGTTACTTTTGCGGGAGAGTGCATGCTGCAATCTGCACTGTGAAAAATGCAATTCATTGCACTTAAGTGGGGCTTGTTGTAAGTGAAGTACGAACGGTCACTTAACCTTTTATATTTAAGTGTAAAGTGCGAGCAAGTGCGCTTTACTTCTAAATGCAGTTTAATTCAGTTGGGAGATTATCTTTGGCTTAAGTCATTTATCAATTCTGACTGACAACTGAATTGTATACAGACTTTAACATTTTTCTTCTGAAGTGATTTATCAAAACAAAAGATCAGCGTACAGGAAAATTTAAGAACTATTTGTCATATATAAAATTCCAGGAGAGATATGATTTTCTTTAATGATTTAGTGTTTTCTGTCATCTATAATGTCTATCCTTTAATTTACAATGGTTGGATAGTTTCTTTCAATCGTTAAGTTGGCAAGCTATTTTAAAAAATGTTTAACAATTTAAGCTCCGGTACAAACCATAGGAAATATGAAATTCTCTTATAGTAATCTAACAACGTTTGAGCATGAATGAAATTGTTTACCTTTTTATTCTTTGCGCTCATTTTACACGGTTTATTGTTTTTTGTTAATTTCCCTGATATCTTTCATGATTTCATATTTCTAAATTATTATAATTTTAACAGCATCACAATATTGCTGTATTCAAAAAATCATTTCACGACTAAATCTGATCAAACGGATCAAATCATTTTTGTATTTAATATTATTACACGCATAAAAAAACATGCGTCACTTTTTGGTCGCATTTGAAGGACTGAAACTTAAACTAAACTACTTCATTGAAACTTCGTATACGGCTTATTTGTACTTCGTGAGGCTCAGCACTGTTTTAAATATCAGCAATATTGATGAGCAACACAATTTTCAAATCAACTGATTTGGCAGGTATCTTTTCAAAATGATTTTGGCTACTAAAATGGAAAATACTTTGGGATCGCATAAAATCATACATATTATAATTTTGATATTATTCCATGTAAGCTTAACAATCTACGTCCTCATTAACTAATGTATTTAAAATAAAGTTGTTCAACATTACAAATATGTGTAGTATACAAAAAAGGTTTTTCCAATTCAGTCTTAAAAAACAGTTTTGCAAATCAGTGTTTACTTGGTATATTTTGGCCCTGTTGCACTTAATAATCCTTCTGCGCTATCGCATCACCAGCATATCACTGCCACAGCTCATAAACCGCACCTGGTACACCGGGGGCGCGGTTTACGAGCGAATTGCGAGCTGTGTCAGCAATGCTCTAATGGTGTGAACATGAATTTATGTAAATTATTTTGACATGGCATTATCGATCTCGAACATACTTTTGTATATTCGATTCCACAGATTTAGAGCTACAAAGTATGTAGCGCCAGTCTCTATTGGTTTGCATTGTATCAACGTCGTTTTCATACCCCATTTTCCTGGAATTTAATAACAGTTAGAAAACATGGTTTTATCATATTCAGGAACATCGTATTGGTCCTTTTTGCTTGTCATATGTATCAATCAGCACTTCAATAATATTATTAATAAATTCATTTTTTGTACCATTTACAAATAATTTCTTTTGGTGTGATACAGATAATAATATTTCAATAAAAAATATTGAATATTTTCTTGTTCATTATTCATTACAACGTTAATTAAACATAGGTTAACAGTAAACGATATTTATTTGAGGAATACAAAATTTCAATATTTGATTTTTTGTGTGACTTTTTATTACTTTAATACATTGTTTTTTTGCAATACCATTTTTTCCAGATCCGCCTAACGGTTCTCTCTAGAATATTTTACTTGAATATGTGTTTTTCTCCACGTAACGAATGATTGGTTGTTATTATTTGAAAATGCTTACAAATAGAAAAAAAGTGTCTAGCAATCTTTTCGATATTAAAACATTACTTATGTGGACAACGCTCCCAAACAACATTGTTATAATACAGGTAATTTTTTTATCACCAGAGGACTTAATTGTATTTTTTCACAGCCAACTTTACAGCTGATATAACAAGGCTTGCTTGTAAATATATTTGATTGATTCTACGCTGCAAATTTTGGTTGGTACTCTTTCAAATATGGAAAGTGAAATGCAGTATTTTTGGCATATTTTACTTTTTACTATTAAAAATGTATAAATGCTGTTCAAGCAAAAAATAATGTGTATGGAGAAGATATATTGACAGAACACCAGTGCCAAAACTGGTTTGCAAAATTTCGATCCGGCAATTTTGATGTTGAAGATGCACCACTTCTGGAAGACCAGTTGAAGCTGGTGACAAAATAAAGGCATTAATTGATGCAAACAGGTAAATAACAACTTGTGAGATTGCTAAGACATTAAATGTATCGAATTCGACCTTTCATGATTATTTGAAACGCCTAAGTTCTCCTACACAAAGCTCGAAAAAAACGGAATTACTTTCCGAACAACCTGGTATTTTGTTTTTGTGGATCAATAAATTAACTGTCTTTTAACCTTTCAGCTGCCGTAGATAATTTAAAGTAATTACCTAGCACGCCGGCTTTAATTTGCAACTATTTAAAATTTAATTTAATTTTAAAAATATACGAGATATCTCGTCTGTGGCAACGATCGAATTAAAGAAAATGAGAAATCACTTTAATGTAATTATAATTTAAAGATGACACTTCTTTTATACAAATGTTATGATTTTTAACGTATTCTTTCTACGTTTACTTAATAGCAATGGTTTAAGTTTAAGATACTTTATACTATTAAAAATGTTTTCCGTTAAGCATTTTATTATATAATGTTACGTGCGATGTGAACTAGTTTGGATATAGCCACAAACGGCCATCTGGCGGCCGTTGTTCACAAACTGTGGCATGTCCTCCATGTTGCGGCTGCATACATTAATTATTCCATTTAATCTATGCGTAGCGCAAATGGATTTGGTCACTACATTTTGTAAAGTGACAGTAGAAAAGGCAACAATAATAAAAAAACAATTAAGGACATTGTTTTGCATTCAACAGAATCAGCAGCCATTTATGCGATGCGAACGACATATTTACTGTCCATCTACTACTTGCATTGTACCAACATGATAAACAACATATCTGTGGCCTTCAATGCATTTAAAGGTATAGATAGACAAATCGTGAGCTGAGTACTACAAGGTTCTAAGTGTTGACTTTTGGCCAAAATAAAGTAATAATGTGGCAGTCTTAAGCGTAGCAATACCTACATGCTGTATTAATATGAAGTCGAAATTTTGCTTAAATTTCCAATAGGCCGTAGTTTTATGTGCGCGTCGCAAGATATCTGTGGTTTCAACTTGATCGCCTGAAGATGCCGAAAGGCGAAACCCGGGTTGTTAGTGACAAAACTTGTGTGAATGTACATAGGTTTAATAATATCTTTTTTATTTTGATAATTTTATTCTTGTATTTTTTTTCAATTATCTGATTTTGATCAATTATTTTTATTCTTCAACAGAATGGTGTTATTTTTTACCATTATGATGTTTTGTATTCTTGCAGTGTGGTATTATTACATTTTACAATATTAACTTAGTAATTAATGATATCAAACACAAATTACGAAAATAAACTTCTTTTCCTATTTATCCTCCATTTTTTTATAAATTTTCTCCAATTAAAATGATCACATTGGATATCTTCCATAGAATTTTTTTTATTTTAATATAAAAAGCGTAAGTCTGTTTTTTGAATCACCTGTGCTTTCATACAAATTTCAGTTAGAACCTTGTAGCACTGGCTGTTTGTTTGAATTTCAGGTGGACAAGGTTCTAATTGAAGTTTAGGTATTTCTAATTAACTATGAAGGACTATGTTTAACAATATTTTTTTAATAGTTATATCATGCCAGCACTATCATTGATATATACAATCAAAAAGAAACTTGGAAACATTTACAATTTTCAAAATACAAGCATTCAAAATTTTAAATGCCCATATCTTGTTTGGCGCAGCTGTCCACATAGAACCTTGTAGTACTCGGCTCGCGAAATATATTAATGTTTTACAATAATGATTTCAATGATTATTGAGTTCTTATATAATGTGTTAATTTTAAAAAATAATGATTATCTTTAATAAAACATATTAGTCATCGTACTACCAAAAACCGTTTAATTGAAAATATCATCTAAACCTCGACAAGGTGTAAATATTTTATAATTTAAGCAATATTAGCAACATAAGTTAGGATTTCAAATGAATTTTCTTGATAGAATTTCAATATCCAATTAGAATTGTTGCGTTTTTTCATTAACAACCCGGGCTTAGCTTTTCATAATTTTAATGAATTTAAGTACACAGATTAGCTTACACTTAATTACTAGTTTTAATCGTGTAAATCTAAAAATATATTCTAGTTACAAGATTTATATTAATAAAGATTTCTTTTAAAAAAATAAAAATATTGGTGATTTCTTCTAACTACAAAAGAACATAGTTTTGTATAAACTAATCATTGCACAGTCCTACGATTCAATTTTATGTGGTAATATTAAAGTGCTATACATGTTTAATAGTATACATATTTAATTAAGCTTGTTTTACCATTTTATTTGGTTTGGTCAGTCAATATTAGTCAATATTGAAAATATTTTTTTACCACTAAATAAACAGATTTCCGTATGGAATAGAAATTATTTCAAATATTGATGCATATTATTTATATTTAATTAAACATTGTACATTACTCTTTATGGGGGATCGATCAATCCCAAATTAAACACCACGCTTTGATATGGTATTCATTAGTGCATAGAAATTAATTACATCAACTAATATATTACTATATTGGCTAATGCGATGGAATAAACGCAAGGGTCGCACTGGAAAATATCAATATTATTATTTTAAATGTATACAACATGTTTGTAACATATAAACTTCTGCTAAAAGATCTTAACAGAATTTATTCCACGAAAACTGTTTTTTTGTTAAGGTTTTCAATCAGGATAGAAAAGAATTAGTATTTATTATTTAATATTATTTTTTGGATCAAATGAGTAAAAAGTAATACAGATATTATACAATTTTTCAATAAAACATGTTTGACCTTTTGGCCAATATACTTGGCTGGACAACTTTTACCAGAAAGTTGTTAACCATTCCAATATTTCAACATTTAAATACATTATCACACTGTATTACATAACAAGACAAAATAAACTCATTATGTTTGATATTACATTACGAACAATTAATTGTGCATTTTGGTTTATAAGTGTTAAAAAAATAATATTCCTGTAAGATTTGACTTATATTCTTTGGACAGACGGATTTTTTACTAACAAATTAAATGATAAAACATTGTCTTAACGCTGAAAACTAAAACTTATTAAAAAAATAAGATAAATAGTTTCAATGTGTAAATATAATAAATATTATAATGATGTTATTTTAATTTATCATAGAAAATAAATCTTCACAGAAAATCGACGAGTCCATCAAAAATTGATGATTTTTATTCAAATAATTGCAATAGCTCATGTACACCATGATCAATTTACATTAACTATTTATCGAAACATGTTATTCAAAAGCTCTCGTTCAATAACAACATCAAAACTTTGTTTCAATACGAGTAGATAATTTTAGTTGACTTGATTGTTATGACCATCATAGATATAAATGGCTAGCAGCCAAAGCAAAATTTACAACGAGTATGTTGAAATGAAGTAAACTCAATGTTTACTGATGATTATATATCAAAGATTATGTCGTCATTTTTTTTTATTTTAGTATTTATTTGTTGTTTGATAGACAGATGAAGCATTAAAACATTACGAAAAAATTTTCTCAAAATTCTATTTGGCAGCAGTAATTTATTAGCAGTAGTTATTTTTTCATTCTATTGGTTCTGTTACTGGGTAGAATATTGTGTTTTTCGCTTATTTAAGAAGTATTTTTTGAGTTCGTCTATAGTAAGATTTTAAGCTACAGCGAATACATTGTTTCCAATTAAAATAAATTTATAGATTAGGATTCTTTATTGCGCGAGGAAAGCACAAAGCTACAAACAATTACATTATTGATAACGTACTGTGAGACTTCCCGGAGATGAATGCCGAACGAGCAGAGCTGTTTGCTGTGGTCTGACCTCATACGGGCCCAATAGACCACGCTGACCTGATCTCAACCAAGGTAAATTTTGAGGCATTCGATAAATTTGCAACATCATATGGAAAACGGGATATTCTTGAGTCTTCTTTAAATTTAACGTGGAGTAGATTAAGCTCTTCCGTCACGGCGGATTCTCAGTATACGGATACACAGAATACTTAATATCACTTAAACTAAATGACTGAGCAAGTCAAATTCTCTTTTTTCTTTATATCTTTATCTTTTAAGCACAACAGTGCATGGTTAAAAGATAGGTCCCGTGCAGCTCTGTATCGGGCAAATAATATGAGGAATAAATTATTTTCTTTTTTTATCGCATTGCATTATGGAAGGTGGCCGTGAAAATGCGTCTGTATACACATAACGGGTGGTGGTGGGATACTCAACAACTAACTTGTATTGATAAGTTGGATGAAGGTGATATATAATTTTAATAATAATGGATAGATTATTAGTGTTTCCATGAAAACCCCTCGAGGGCCGTGTCTCGGTTTCGCATCAAACTTCCGCAAAGTCTGCCTAACTAAAGTGATGGCTCGACATTCTGATACAACGCTTATTATTTGTACCAAGCCGTCTTAGTGGAAATACTTATCTTGTTAATAGCATGGATACAGTTAGTTAAACACGTCTGTCAGTGTTACGGTGTAATGGGCTTACTTCAGCATCTCGCGCGAGCAACCTTAAAGGGTTAACGCTAACTACATGTTTCCGCCGTACGCAAAGGGTTAAATTAATATCTCGGGCTAATTAATGTTAATATTCATATTACGTGATCCGTAATTGGAAAGATTTCTTGAAATGTACAACGAATCTACCACGTGTAAGTTTGGAAAGCTATTAACTATTTAAAGCAGTGCTTTCTTAACGGACAACGCTTGATCCCCCCTGTGCTATCTGAGTTTAATATTTATATGTTTTATAAAAACGTGGTTATCTCCATTATATATAATTAAGTAAATCAACTTTAAATTATTTTCCAGGGCTGTGGAGTCGTGTAAAAGACGACTCCGACTCCAGCTTTACAATAATTAACGACTCCGACTCCGAGGAAAATTTTCAATAATATCATTTTAACGTATTCATATGTATAACATTAGATCATCTTTAGTCAGCAAAGCATGAAATTTGACTTTTTTGTTTGACAACACATTATTAAACATATTTTTCAGAAAAAATTGAGCCACTCATTTTTCACGACTCCGACTTCAGCCAAAATACCGCGACTCCGACTCCGACTTCAAATCCGACTCTACAGCCTTGTTATTTTCATGTTAAGTTAACCAATGAGTCCATTTTGTGTTAATTTATAATCATGGTTTCTATTTACCAATTCGGTTTGAACAATTCAGAATATTCATCGAAATTCCTTTATAAACAAGAAGTTTACATTTTCATTTTGGAGATATCCACGTTTGATTAAACTTTTGATAATATTTTTGGATTTGACCAGTTTTGAAATAACTTCTGTTTAAAATGAGCATTTATGATTAGTTCTGAAATATTTATAAATAGGCAAATCAAAAACAAGTATCATCAGAAATTCATTGTTCATCAACTGTTCATTAAAAAAATGAGTTATTTATTTCAAACTTGAAGGACGAACAACATATGAGAAAAAGTCAATTTAACCATATTTTAAAGTAAATATGATATAAAACAACATGAGCAATCATAATTACTAAAAATCTCAAAAACAAAAAACTATAACTGGAGACGACTACGATTGTTTTTTAACGTAACAAATATTATTTAAAAAATTGTTTTCGCTTTCATAACGATGACAGTCCTGATGTCGAGTGGTCGACAACTTTGATGCTTGCAGACTCGAATATCAGCTTTTCCGGTTCTAAGCTCAAGAAATGCGACCCCAATACCCACATGTTCTTAAATATCTATTTTAATATGGGTGATACAATGTTTATAATTAAGGTATTTTTATAGCATAGTTTTTTGGACCTTTTGTAGTTTATATAAATACGCGGTAACACGATAAAGCGATAACGAGATAAGCGCCCGCTTATCAGCGATCGTTCGAAAGATAGCTGGGCTAAACGCGTCAGTTACAAATTCATATTTGTGCTGGGATGACGTTTTTTTTACACACAACTTAAAATATGATTATTTATTAAAAAAACACGGATTTTTATTTAAAAAATGTATGAGGAATGATGTAAAAAGATATTTTAAAGCCCTTAGACTATAATAATAACTAAAATAACTATAATAAGACCTCGAATAATATTCTCAAAAAAAAACACAATATCTTACTTACATCGATGCCTCATTTTATATAAGTTCTGGCAACATGAGAAGGCGCGATAAGCATTACAGATAACAGAGCAATAAGCGGTCGCCCGTAAAATAGCATTTCCTAAATCTCGTCAGTTGCGATTTCATATGTGTGCTGGGATGACCTCTTTTTTACGCGCAACTTAAAATATGATTATTTATTAAAAAACCACGGATTTTTATAAAAAAATGTATGAGGAATGATGCAGAGAGATATTTTAAAGCCCTTAGACTTTTTTTGAAATTCATAAGAATAAGGCCAATAATGAGGAAACCACTAGGGTCCCTAAACGACCCCCATCGGCAGAGAAGTATTTTTCTAGTCTCCGAGCCGCGAGAGTTAATAAGGATATAGTCATAAATTAATTAATCATTATCTTTGATGTCTAAAACTCACCATCACCTACCGAATTCTAAAATTTATTGAATGAGATGTTTGAGTTTATCAATTACAACTCAACCTATCAAACTATCATTCATCTATTTCTACTGAGAATCACGCAGTTCTCGTAGAAAAATTTCCGTTGAGATAAACTCAATTAAGAGTTTATATACTCTAAATTGGTTGCGGACATGATTTTAAAAATATAAGGATTGACTTTCATATTTTGCAATATCTGTCTTTGGATATTTTCTATTTGAATATATTATGAACTAGTATCATATCTATCTAAATCTCAAAAGCTTGGTGATCTAGTTTAAGCTCATGCACTTATCATTCATATTAGTTCCACGATGACTCACTTCATTTAATATAGCGATGTGTATTACATCTGCAGTTACTCCGTTTCCCTCGGGGGTATTCGGTTCAAAGACTGTCGCTACATCAATATTACTGATATAGGAGTACAGTTGACGTCCATGTAAGCTTCTGAGTAAACTGAGCTTTACTAACACAGGTGTGATGCTTATGATGTCTTTATAATTTCCAGCAGAAAAACAGTAGTACAATAAAAAATTTAAATTAATTTTGATTATTCCACGTATTGTGTAATTAACTGTGACACGTGTTTCGCCTCTTTCAGAGGCATCTTCAGACTTACTATCGCAAAAAAATCTTAAGTAATGAAGCAAGATTGATTCTAAAATTTTTAAATTATGAAATTACAAAATGGAGTTTGGTTTTTTTCCTTTTAAGGAAAGCAAAGAGGGGGGTGATTGAATCGATATAAAGCAAACAAATAATGATACTAATGAGATGCAATCAATTAGATTGGGATGTTTCCCTTTTAAAAAGGGGGTTATATAATCGAAATAAAGAAAAAAAATATAATCATACTTCTAATTACGTTAAACATTACAAACTATTATACTAATGAGCTGCAGTCAATCAGATTGGTTTGTAATTACTCTAATAATTTGAAACAATGTAAGTAATGGCGAGCAACCATTCCTATTAAGAATATTATTTAATAATATTTCTTTTTTGAAATATTATATTAAAATGAACTTCAACAAAGTTACCGCCGAAATCATCGAAAACAGTAGTACACTTTAAAAATCAACATTGAATTTCGTGCAGTTATGTTACAAGCTTTTAACAATAAACTTTATACAATTGTGACCATTTTTAAATCTTTGGACAATATTTTATCACCGTTCTGGGGTTCAGTTGGTAGATCTGTAAGATTGTAAGATCCGGCACGGAAGCTTTCAGCGCTAACCACTGGGCCACAAGACTTATAGACACTTTAGAAATTATATCAAATACTGGTTATAGAAAACAGTTTTCTCCTGATTTATTCACTATCTCACAATAAAACTATTTCTTACATCATTGTCAAGGTCTTTACGTAGATGTTGTCACTTTTAGGGTGTTCACTGTCAATACTTGGTGGAAAATCATTATATCAATATAAACACAACATCTTTTAGGGTGTTCACTGTCAATACTTGGTGGAAAGGCATTATATTAATAAAAACACAATAATCCTTTGTACTTCATTCCACTTTATTTAATATGTCAGGACCGGTTTCGCTCATTACTCAGTTGACGATGCTCGTAATAAGCGAAACCGGTCCTGACATATTAAATAAAGTGGAATGAAGTACAAAGGATTATTGTGTTTTTATTAATAAACACAACATTCCTTTGTACTTCATTCCACTTTATTAAATAGGTCAGGACCGGCTTCGCTCATTGCGAGCATTGCCAACTGACAAGTTCTGAGCATTTTAGTTTGTCTGAGCAAGCATTGTCTGAGCAAGTTCGAGCATCGTCAACTGATCAGTTGACAATGGTCGCCATGAGTGAAACTGGTCCTGACCTATTTAATAAAGTGGAATGAAGTACAAAGGAATATTGTGTTTTTATTACGTAGATGTTGTCTATTAAAAAAATGAATATCAAGATCTTAATAATTGTACATATATTTCAAATATTGAGTATTGCCAATCCAATAAATCAGTCAGTAAGAAACAAAACTTTTCGTATTAAAAATAATAAGTATTGAAGCTTCTCGCTTAGGGGATATGGCGTCTGGAAAGCTATTAACGGTTTCGGTGGGTTGTGTTATGAGCGTCGCAACGACTCAGGTGCAGTGTTGCAAGTAAACCTGCCAGTAATTAATCAACCGTGAAGTAACAAACAATATTGCTACTATAATTACCTTGCAACTACACTGAGATCAGAAAACAAAATATTTAGTATCGTCATCGATTTGGAAGTTGAAATTACTAGTTATACTTGTCAGCACTTTTGGGTTCTCGCTCTTCTTGGTTGTGTTCCATAAAAAAATGATTTTTCCAATAATCTACGTATCCACATTCAATGGCATGGATGGTTGAAATGTTTTAAATTCTACTAATCTATCACCTATTTTCTTTTCCTTTTTAGGATAAAACTTGAGCGCCTGGCATATAAACAATTTTCGTTAAACGCTTTTGGGTTATTTTTTTTATTTTATAATCCATATTTAGAAGTCCAAAGGGAGAGCAGTCATAATATAATTAAAATATGTTTATTCCATTAAGGTGATTTTCTATTCTAATAATTTTACTATAATAATGTGTTTATTACAGTCAAGTTAGTGTCACTTATATCTCAATTATTTTACTTCGTTTTGTATTCATATTGTATTCTCTTATCAATAAATAATGCGTGTCATAACCTGGACATAACAAATAAAATTAGAATAACTTTTCCGGTTCTAAGCTCAAGAAATGCGACCCCAATACGCACATTTTCTTAAATATATATTTTAATATGGTTGATACAATGTTTATAATTAAGGTATTCTTATATCATAGTTTTTTGGGCCTTTTGTAGTTTATATAAATACGATAAGATAAGAGATAACCGCCCGCTTATCAGCGATCGTTCGTAGGATACTAGACTGAACGCCGCTAAGCAAACCGCGCCAGTAGCACATTGATATTTGCAGTGAAATGACGTATATTTTACACGCAACTTAAAATATGATTATTTATTAAAAAACCACGGATTTGTATAAAAGAAATGTATGAGGAATGATGCAGAGAGATATTTTAAAGCCCTTAGACTATTTATTTTTTTGAAATTCATAAGAATAAGGCCAATAATGAGGAAACCACTGGGGTCCCTAAAAGACCCCCATCGGCCGAGAAGTATTTTTCTAGTCTCCGAGCCGCGAGAGTTAAGTACTAGTAGGAATTTTATACTACCCTAGAATACATAACCAATGAAAAAAATATTATTATTTCACGTCAGTTTGAGCTATGAACACCTTGCGATTTCACGTATGCGCACATATTAATAAAGGAATTCTCTTATAAAGGCGAGAGAGACTCTAGTAATAATTTACCACTATATACGAGAGTTGAGATCCGCGTGTCTACGACTTTGCGATAAATAGGATCTACGAGCTACGACATACACTTGTTACTCCGTCAACTGACACGAATTAATGATTGTGTTTGGGAATGCATTAATTTTTGTGTCACGCCATGTGAACGTGGCACCCGATGACATTTTAGTGTTGTTTTAAATTAATAAATTAAGTTTTAAATTTGTTATTGTTTAAATCAGTGGTCTCCAAACTCAATAAGAATGTGAGCTACTTTCATAAATTGAAATTGTCTAGTAAGCTACCTATATATGTTCTTTTTTATAGTTTTTTTTTATAATCAACCCATGTCGTACCATACATAATATTATTAAATTACTTTAAATAAATAAGAACATCAGATTTTCTAAAGAAACATTAAATGCGTATTTTAATTGACCTCCTTTTCGTGCGATGAAACTAAGTCTAAAACCTAGTCGAATCATGTCTGCCATCGTTCGCCTGCAAGATAGTGGGTACACCTGTAGCGCAGAAGAAACGGCTTCTGTTCTTCTGGACGCGCTTATTCCCCAAGACAACCCAGCTTGGGATGGCGAGCGATCCTTGCAAGTACGAATGGCCGCTAGTCTGCTTCTCCATACTCCTCACAGTCAACCACCCACGTCACAAGAGATTGGCACAATACTCCGGGCCCCGACTGCATAGACAACGCTCTGGCACAAAGAGCTTGGAACCTCGCATCTCACGAGCTCACTAACATTTACCAAGACTGCATGGCAAGTGGTATATTTCCTGACTGTTGGAAGAAGGGGCTGCTTGCAGTGATTCCCAAGACTGGTAATCACCCTACAAGTAGTCCTAAAGCTTATCGTTCAATTACTCTGTTTCCCACACTAGGCAAAGTGCTAGAAAGATTAATATGCACCAGAATTGAATCACATCTGAGTGAAAATTGTATATATTGTATCTAATTGTAAAATCTTTCGATTGTCAAATACATGACACTAGGAGGGAAGATATTTGTTTCCCAGATTTAGTATGTAAGTAAAAATGGACAACAAAAATTAGAAATGATTTCATATTTTATTTAGAAAATTTGCGATCAACTCCCAGCAAGAAGACATGAAGCACGTTTTGTAAAAGTGCTGCTGAACTATATTATCAAGCAATTTGAAGAATGACTATTTAAAATAAATTTCAAATTGATTCAGTTGATAAAAATACAAAATTTGAAAATTGTGCACACCAAAGTATATCAAACATAACCACAATTTATTTTCACAATCAAATAATAAACATTTAAATACATCCAATAAAACATTTCATACAGAAAACGTATCATGATAATTTCATTTATTATTTTATAGATGAGAGATTAATTTTTAAAATATTATAAATGACTTGAGTATTTTCATATTTAACACTGTCATCCGATACAGGTATGTGTATTGTGTAGATATAATATCACATGTAAATGTCCCAACCAAAACCACACAGCGGGTCAATCAAATCAATCATCGAACAATGGAAAACTCACCCTTAACCCCTGCCCCATTGCCCTGCTCGGGTTTGAATCCCTCCCTTCATCCGGCTTGATGTCATCGCCAATTAACATTTCGGATGATGACGTCATGACTTCGCGACGATAGCGACTGATTTAACGTTTCCATATGTAGGGAGGGCGCTGAATTAAGAGGGGAAGGATCTCCCTGGGAGGGATTCAGAGGTCAAAATCAATTCGAATGTTAGCAGTTGGTTTAATTAATATAATGTAGGCACAGGAATGATTTTTCCTTGATGGCCTATCATTAAATTTAGTCGTGTATTTGGGTTTAACTATATCCGATTTTAGTGTGACATATGTAACAAAAATAAATGTTTATAGTTATTTATCGTAGATCAGAAACATTTCCTAATAATCTGTACTCATACAACTGTTTGCCATTCATCGATAATGCTAGCAATGAGCGAAACCGATTCTGATCTATAATTTGTCGGGTCATACGGTGCAGCGGTAAGCGCTGTGAGCATCTGTGACAGACCTCACGGGCTTGAACCTTAGTACGAACAGCATTTTTTCAATCGATTTCTGTTCGAAGGCATGGGTGTTTATTATGTCTAAAAAAATCTCTCTCACTTTTTCTGATCCTTTAATAACTGAGGGAAGCGAGAACGATTATTTTACCATTAGTTCTATCACAGCCTTATCATTCTATCCCTACTACTTACTAGCTTTGATAAAAAAGACAGGTTGAGCGATTGAGTAACAAACAGTTCTCGTAGAAAAAATTCTGTTGAGACACCTCTATTATAAGGCCATATACTCTAGTGGAAATGAATAAGAAAATACTAAGTGCTTTATTTTTTAATACTGGTGCTAAAATTTTCAATACCGTTATTGATACATACAAATTTGTCCTGTATTGAAATCTTCAAGCACGATTTTATGCAAGAAAATCTTTCTGTAAGAGTTAAAATTTATATCCCAGAAAAATAACAAGCAATAACAGAACGATTGCGCTATTCGAAGAATTATGTGGCTTCTTAATCAACTGATTGGGTACTGTGATTGATTGAAGAAACCATACAGCACCCATTAATCAGCCTCATAATAGGGTTGTTCTCTGAAGCTCTATCCATTTAAATATATTAATCATTTAAATCTAAATATATGAAGCGGTAAAAAAGTTCTGATATACCACACTTTGACTTTATATTTGTTTTTAACTACATAAAATGCATAAATTATTGGTATATTTATTTTAAATCGGTTACTTTCATTTATTGTTTTTATAATCAATAACACGCAGCTGTACTCGATTAAAACCAAATGCCACTTATTCAACGCTTGCATTCTGCCGGTACTGCTTTACGGTTGCGAATCATGGCACATGACGAAGACTCATAAAAACCGTATACTGAGCTTCGAGAACAGATGCTTGCGTCGGATAATGGGGGTTAGGTGGTTTGATTTTGTGAGGAATTCAGAGATAAGGGAGCGTTCAAGACAGCGTCCTGTCACGTCAGTGGTTATGGAGAGACGTTGGAACTGGCTGGGTCACGTGCTGCGGATGCCTCCGGAAAGCCTCAATCCTGCCTGCCTTTTCTTTCGACCGGTGGGATTCCGGCGTCCCGGACGTCCGTCGGGTACTATCCATAGGATGTACTCGGCGGAACTGAGGGATGCTGGCATGTCATGGGAGGAAGCAAAGCAATTGGCAGGAGACAGGGAAACATGGAGGTGCCGCGTGGCGGCCATATGCTCCACATAGGGAGCGAACATGGCCAAAGAAGAAAGAAGAAAAAACAATGATACATACTAGTTGCATCTTCCCTCGCCGCTTATTTAATATAAAAAATGGTGAGATTATTCTATAACTTGTCTTTTCGTATTGCAACATTCTTTCTTTTCTTAGCATGAAGAGATAGGTTGATTGCTTTACGTACAAAAATATTACTTCATTTGTTGAAAAAAGAGATATAATCTTTGATAAATACAAAATCTGCATACATTCACTAATCTCCATGTTGTTTTTTCATTCATAGTATGATTTAAAACGCGACACTTTTTTTCTGTTTCGAGAAGCTTTCACCTTAATATTCTTATGTCGCAGATTAAAAAAAAATAGTTAAGGCAACCTTACCGGCATAACTTTTCATACACTGCACCGATTAAACCTCACACGGTGCTTAAACATTTAAACATCTCCTCCCATAAACTTAACTTTACGTCCCCTTTCAAAGTATCTAATGACCCGCGAAATGTAGCATTTAAAAGTAAGCTTTGAAAAAATATGAAAAAAGCTCACTTGTGAAAAAGCCTCGTTTGAAAGCTCACCAAAGGAAAATGAACGGCGAACTTTCTCATTAACTTTTTGAAAGCATTGAAAAAACATTTTTTATGTTCTAATAAATGAATTTATTGAACGCTCGTTAAAATTTATTTGTTGACATTGTTGTGATTAAACAATTTACTGTAAAATCTATCGAATCCATTTCGTAAATTATTTATTTTTGTATCTCTGTTTGAGGATTAATATTTCTGAAAGATTATCAATAAAAAATGGTTCATGGAATTCTCGGAAGGTTCTTTATTGAGCATTAGTTCTTAATTAGGTTAAATGTTCAAGAATAGAAATGTACCCATTATCAATAATAGTCCAATTAGTGCTAATGCGACGAAAGCACTAACTAATAACTTATTTCTAAAGGATTCAAAATGAGAAATTCTGTACTCAAATTATTTATCTAGTTGGAGGTTTTCTTTCATTAAAACCTTCAATAGACTTTTCAGAAGTATGAAATATCTATCAAAATGAAATAGTTCTACAGTCTTAATTAAGTCTTATATTTTCTTATTTTCAATGACACAATATTTAATATTGTGTCATTGTGATACCTTGCAGTCTTACGTGAGGTAACATATAAAATTTTAAATGAAGACTATGAGACTGGAACACTATGTCGTCTACAAATGAAGTATTGAAACTTTCGTTTTCGAAAGTATTGAATTTCATCAAGTGAAACAATTTCAATAGATAAGCTATTAGATACATTTGGAAAATTCTTATATTTTTTTACGGTTCAGTGGATAAAAAATAATTTAAAAAAATACTTAATTAAAAAACTTTCATTATATGGATCAAGACAATTTTTCAATTATGGTAGATTAGTATTATAATATTTTCAATCGGATCGACGGTGAAATTTTGGAAATTCATTTTCAATATATAATTAAAAATGATAACTTTTTTTATTCCACTGATTTACTTACACATTGCGTCACTTTCTTCGCCTCTTTGAAAAACATTTTCAGACTTCTTATCGTATTTTTATTTCTACTGGACGCAAGTAATGGGTCATATACTAAAATTAGAAGTGCTAATTGCAAATAAATTACTTGTAAATACTCCTAAATAGGAAAGTAAATTACATACCATATGATTAAGCACTAGTTAGTCAACTATTTATTCTATTAAATTATGTATTTTTTTAATTATTTTCTAAAACTCTCCATTTTAAATTATTTACTCGGTGAAGTACTACTACATTTTATTTTGCATTAAAACTGTGAATATTTTCTATTAAATGATGAGAAAAATCTGAAAAAATATTATTATTGAGACATCTTACGAGTTCCATAGTTTTTACATTAAACTTTCTAAGAAAATCTACTTGTCTGCTTTACGTAAGAAGCTTGACAATCTCCACAGGAGAGGCGATAAGAAAACATATTTTACTTTATTTTTTCAAAGTCATAAAAATCTTTATTATTAATGGTAAATAATTGAACCTTAAGCTAAAACGTGAAATTTAGTCTATAAATAACATTACAATAGTAAGTCTGAAGATTAGTAAAAACACAAAATTCCTTTGTACTTCATTCCACTTTATTTAATATGTCAGGACCGGTTTCGCTCATTACGAGCATTGTCAACTGATAAGAAATATAATTTAACAATGCTATTTATACAAAAATGAGCAGCTATAAACAACAATTGGCATTGAAAAGAAAATACCAATTACATTAAAAGTGATTCTAAAATAGCACAAAATTAAAATGTTTAACACATCTAACATATTATATAATTAAAAAGTCATCTCAGATTAATAAATGAGATGACTTTTTAATTATATGTTAGATGTGTTAAACATTTTAATTTTGTGCTATTTTAGAATCACTTTTAATGTAATTGGTATTTTCTTTTCAATGCCAATTGTTGTTTATAACTGTTCATTTTTGTATAAATAGCATTGTTAAATTATATTTCTTATCAGTTGACGATGCTCGTAATGAGCGAAACCGGTCCTGACATATTAAATAAAGTGGAATGAAGTACAAAGGAATATTGTGTTTTTACTAATATAATGCCTTTCCACCAAGTATTGACAGTGTACACCCTAAAAGTGAAGTCTGAAGATGCTTCTCAAAAAAGCACCCTTGTAGCACAATCACTGGAAGAATAAAATAATCAAATTCAATTTGTGTTTTTTTATATTAAAATAATGTATGGATATGATAAATAAATTCTAAAAGATTGCGAATTTTAGCGTAATTGTTGAAGTGAATATATTAGATTTTGACGGCAGGATGCACACATTTTCCTGGAATAAATATTACAATAACGTAGGAAGAGTCTGTCGCGTCTTGTTTACATGGCTTAAAGAAAATTAGGGAAGGATGACACTTTCAAAAGACAGAAGGAACAAGTAGAACAGGGTTTTCCAAATTATGATCCGCGAAACACTGGTGTTCCGTGGGACCTACATAAGTATTCCGCGAAAATTTTCATTGGTAAAATACTTTCTTTCTTCTTTGGCCATGTTCGCTCCCTATGTGGAGCATATGGCCGCCACGCGGCACCTCCATGTTTCCCTGTCTCCTGCCAATTGCTTTGCGTCCTCCCATGACATGCCAGCATCCTTCAGTTCCGCCGAGTACATCCTATGGATAGTACCCGACGGACGTCCGGGACGCCGGAATCCCACCGGTCGAAAGAAAAGGCAGGCAGGATTGAGGCTTTCCGGAGGCATCCGCAGCACGTGACCCAGCCAGTTCCAACGTCTCTCCATAACCACTGACGTGACAGGACGCTGTCTTGTACGCTCCCTCATCTCTGAATTACTCACAAAATCAATCCACCTCACCCCCATTATCCGACGCAAGCATCTGTTCTCGAAGCTCAGTATACGGTTTTTCTGAGTCTTCGTCAGGTGCCTTGATTCGCAAAATACACTGAAACACATTTAATGATCTTCTACTCAATAATAAAAATCGAGTGATGGAAAATCTTCACCGATGTTTAAAACGTCAAATAGCTACAGGTGGAGATTTTTAACCACTTAGAGTGGTTTGCTCATATTTGTATGTAACATGTTTGAAAAATAATTTATCAATAAATAATAAGTGGTTTAATGACATATATTTTTTCATTGTTTTTATTTTGTATTACCCGACTTAAAAAAGCCGTTTTCCGGTAACATTTCTATATTATATTTGCAAAGTGTTCCGTTGCACAATAAGTTTGGGAAACCCTGAAATAGAATATGAAATAACCTTTTATTAAAGCCTCGTTAAATATGAGCGGCAAAAATGTCAGAGTCTTGAATAACGTAAATGCATTTGCAATACTCTAGAGTTGGTAAAAAATCTTTTGTTTAGCTTAAGACTTTTGTCTTGCCTTCTGACACCTGACGAAGATTTAGAAAACCTTTGAGAACAGATGCTTGCGTTAAATAAGAGAGGTATGGTGGTTAAATTTTGTGAAGAATTCAGAGTTTATGGAACATTCAAGAAAGCACCCCGTCACATCAGTGGTTGTGGAGAGACGTTGGAACTGGCTGGATCACGTGCTGCGGATGCCTCCGGAAAGCCTTAATCACGCCTGTCTCTTCTTCCAAACGATGGGATTCCAGCGTCCTGGGCGACAGTTGGGTACTATCTATAGAATGTACTCGGTGGAACTGAGGGATGCTGGCACGTCATGCGAGGAAGAAAAGCAATTGGCGGGAGACAGAGAAACATGGAGAGGGTGCGTGGCGGCCATATGCTATAGGTAGCGAATATGGTCAAAGAAGGAGAAGTCTTACCTCAAAGTTTGAAAATAAATCAATACATAAACATCACCTACTTTATCCATTGCAATTGTATTCATCTTGATGCCTTCATTTATTTTATAGTGTTTTATTTAAGAGCTTTTACGCTTTGGAGCGCAAAACCGGTAAACTTTTAATTGTGTTTAAAAAAATTAACAACTATTCTAACTGCTCGCCTATCATGCCAACCGCTTTATTTTCTTTTTTGATACTTTAACTTGCAGCACTAGTTCAATTAACCAGCTTTATTTTATTACAGTCAAACTTGAAAACTGGTCTTCTGTATTTTTCATGATAAATTATACGATGTGCATACAGCGATAGACAACTATAAACTGAGCCGCAAAATTTTGTCCTGTTGACAAGTAGTCATGGTTCTTGGACGTTCATTCCATCGGTTGAACGGTTAATGTTTTAAACGTGGCTTTAACACTTACCCCATGCTGGCCTTTTTAGAACCAAGTGAAAAATATGTTTTTTTTAATATTCGTCCTGGGTTTTTACCATCCATCAAGGGTGGTAAGTGTTGAAAAATGTTTTTAACTTGGTTCTTTAAGAGCCAGCAACAAATCGGAAATATTTTTTTAGCTCCGTACGGGAAGTGTAAAGAAAGCGACTATTTAACTATTAGCATTTTTTAAGACCCATTATAATATAATTACCCTCTCCAGAAGGAACAGTCAAAATACTGAATAACAACCAGTGCTCGTAAAACAACTTAAAATGACAGTAAAACATTAGTACATCTACTTTAAGGGTCAAGTAGACAAGCCATTGTATTTGTTTGTGCAAGTGCTAGAATCTTATAATGAATTAAAAATGTGAAATTACTATAACAATATTTTTATTAAAATAAATACTTTCTTTTAGTAAAAGCAAATAAACGTTGGGTCATTGGTCGTGTGTTAAATACCATTGGCTATAGTTATGGTGCTCTCGGCTTTGAACCTCAAAACGGACGGTTTTTATAAATTGATTTTTCAATCATTAGTTCAAAAGCTGTGAATGTTTGAAATTCTTTCTTTCCCATCTGATCCTAAAAATATGGAGAAGAGAGTGCAATAAGTTAACTACTAGTCATGTCCTTGTCCTATATATTTATCTCCTACTTTCTTAAAAAAGAAAAGTTTAGCAATAGAATAACAAGCACTTTTCGTAGAAAACTTTTTTTTAAATAAACCCCATTAGGAATCAATATGCTCTAAATTAGGGGCGAACATAGTTAAAAGGATATACTTGTTCGCTCCGAATGTGAACCATATCCCAAAATATTTTTTTCTGCCAAACAACTCAACTTTTATTTTCGGAATAGAGTAAGGATAGAAGGATAAGGATAAGATTAGTAGTAGTAAACTAACATTTCGCTCCGTTTAATTAAGGGTTGGAAGGGTGGAAAGGAAATTTTTAGACATCACAAACACCCTTGTCTTCAGGAATCATTAATGTGTTGGCATATATTTTATATTCCATCGAGCATTGCATACATAATTATAGTTCGAAATCGGTCCAGATATATATATTTTTTGATTTCGAATATATATGCAATTCATTAAAATAAAACAATGTTTGTAAACACCTATTCGAAACCACACCGTTGTGCTCACGCCATACCAATGGTCCATGTGTTTCTGTACGCCACGATTGTTTTTGGTCACCGCATTCTCGAGTAATATTTTATTCTGTTTTATAAGTTCATAGGCATGGACGTTATGATATAAAATTAATAGCTTAAACAGCTATAAAAAAATCACAAGGCTCAGAACAATGGTTGTCTGTCAAGGCTTTATGGACAATTAAAAAGAGCTATAAGAGATATTAATTTTACTACACTTTGCAGCCAACTTTTTCCTTTTCCTTAAAACTTTCGGATAAGCGAGGAAAGAACTTTATACTTGCGTCAAAGTTACGCCTCAGAAAAATCTTTTCGTTTACAAAACACGACTACTGTCTTGTGAAATGAAAAATTCCTTTCTGCCGTTTAGACGTAGGTAATTAAAGATGTTTGTATCATATTGAACTTGTTTCTTGTATACTTTTTCATTTATTCTTACTTAACTTTTCAAACAAAGCAAGTTCTGTTTTAATATTTTTTTTACGAATGGCTTTTCAATTCCATAAGTCTGCATTGAATTTAATATATTTAGTATGCTTCATAAGTTTTATTAAAATGCTTACTGTGATCATATTGCAAGAAAGTTACATTTTTATTAACTAACTTTTTTTCTTTATAAATAAATATCAAGACAGTTTTCAGCATTTTTTTTTGGTTAAAAATGATAAAATGTGTTCGATGAAATTTCTTTGTATTTTCACTCAATAACCGCATATGACATCAAATAAAATATCAATCTTCATTGTATTTTTTTGTAACCATGTCCGCTCCCAATGATTCAGTATGTTTATGATAAATGAATACACAAATATAAATATAGTTCAGCTCAATTTTTAACAGCTAATGACCTTTATTTTGAAACGAAACTAATTCTTTTGGCTCTTCTTTATTAATAAATTGACATAAATTGGTTTTATTACTTGCCCATAAATATAACTGACTAATGATACATTATAAAAGCATAAACCAGATACCTTTCTAACAACTACACACACTAAATCAATCAACCGTTGTCTATGACCATCTACTTTTTTTTAATACACCATTATGAAACATACACTCATAAATCTTTTTAGTGTTTTGATTATAGTTAATAATTTCTAGTATTACATTTTTTAAATCTTGTTTTTAACTTGCAATTTAGAAAAAATATAAACTTTTATTATTGTTTATATTAAAAATGTTGACATTTTTTTTTCATATATCATTTCGACTGTGGAAAGGGAAAAGGACGTAAACCACACTTATCAAATTTTACAGAAGGCGCAAAAAACGTGTTTTGATGATTTTGGGCCATATGCAAATTATGAATTATACACAACCTTGAAGTGCGCGGAGACTTTTAAACTGGTGCTTAATTGACATAACATTATATTAATTTTAAAAATTGTCTAGAAAAAACCTTTATTTCAGTATTTTTTCTTAGTTTTAATTTTTTACAAGGTCATCTTTTTCAACCTTTAAAGCTAAATTTAGATACTAATTTGGAATTTTCAGCTTCCATCCTTTTGATAGAATGTGTGTCGAGTTGTATTCATTGTGATAATAGAAAAAAAGCTGTTTTATAAAAACTGAGGGTTACGTCATTTTTCCTTTCCACAGTCGATTTATATTTAAATAAATAAACCATAAAGTAATTTACGCACTGGCGATAGGTGTCTGGTTGCCAGAAACCAAAACCAGATCCAGAAACCGTAACCACGGACGTAAACGTCAAGTTTCTTTCTTCTGCCTCTTGGTTACTGTCAACATGGTTTCCGGAGACCAGTCGCCGGGTCTAAGGTTAACGCTTCTGGATGATTGTCTTATTTAGTTTCAGTGGACACGTGAACAAATCCATATACTTAGATAATTTCATACATTGATCTTTAAATTGCTTCAAAGTTTTTTTTTAAACAAAGGTGTTAGTGATGTTAGCTACATTATAGTTGATGTTAAATATTTTAAGTTTATTTACATACAATTTAAAAATAATACAAAAAATCAGCATTTACACTTTTAACAGAACACCAAATCGATTTAAAAGCAGCATAACCAAACTCATGAAACAATTCTGACCGGGTCACACATTCTGAGTATTTTATTGAAGTCTAATAATGTGTCCATAGCGCTGAATAAACATCAACTACTAAGTCTATTTACGAGACAGGGCTTACAGAGAGTGATAAACTCACTCTTATTGAAGTGACACACGTCATTCAAAATAATTCAGATTAATTTACCACAGAACTATTTATACTTTTTAAGAATTCACAATTCAGATATATTTAAATATAAATCGACAACGAAGGTAAATCTTTACTTAAAATTTAGAAGGTTATCTGACCTACCTCAACAAAATGTTACTTAACATTCTCAACTTTTTTTGTAACATTAATTTAAGACACTTAAACCATTTTTAAAAATTGTAAAACTCTGAAAAACGTATAAGAGTTCACGTACACTCAATTTGACTTAACCAATTTTAGTCTAACCTAACCTTACTTAAAGTTCACTTTGAGCATCTCCAAAGTGTGGTAGAGCTTAAAACTTCACAGTTAGATTGGTTGAAGCAGCTTAACACAACTCATTGATCTGCAAATAAATACTGTATAATCATAAATCGGATTTTTTTTCATTAATTACGAAATACATTTTAGTTGTCAATAAAATATAATTAAACATTCTTTGTTGTATGGCCGTATACCGATTGAATGAATTCCGCGCTGCCTGTGAGTCTATTTTATTGTGTTCGAAGCCACAATGGGTGATATCGATTGTAAAGTCATCGAAGGACAATGCGAAACAAAAGCCAGCCTGCAACAAAAGATAAGCAATTTTAACGTTTACTATATTGATTATTATATATATATAAAGTACAAAAGGCATATGCTTCTGCCGTACTATTTACCTATATTACCATCATGAATAGCCATAAATATATGCGTGAAAGGATACACATTAATCAAATTAATCATTTTTTTGGTAGATAAATTCAATCATAACTCAGCAGGGTGACTTCGCTGTCAAGCGTTTGTTGCTTATCGGTTTGATTGATAGACAAGTTTGGAAATGTAGGATCAAGTAAAAAAAAAACTAAACACATCATATGTAAACATTCCAAAACAAATCTCGACTTTAAAGTTCATCTTAGCTATTAAACATTTAATTTTACGTCTTAACATCATTATTATTCAATTGTTTTCCCATTGAGAAACAATAGCATAATATAATTTCCTGTCTAACCAAAACATAAATAAATATCGTTAACAAAAATTATTCAGACACCTCGACTTTCCATCTACGTGGACATTGCGTTATTATACAAAAAAAAAAATAGGTAAATATCAACTCATACAAGTTTTTATATAATATATTATTATTTATTTCAGCAAATTTTTTCAACAATTTGTAGTAATAGTAAATGGTGTAGCGCTTCTGTGTTGCGGGATGAGACCTTTTAGAAAACCTTCAGGTTGCCCGTGGTAAAGGGTGACAGTGATCATAACATTATGTACATTTGGTATGTTCAGTAAACGAAGGTTAAAACGATAATTTCTGTGTATGTGATGTAATCAATCAAGGAAATTTAAAATAAGCAACAACAAAAAAATAGCGTGTTTTACAGAAATGTTTTTTTGAGATCCAAATGTGCCCCAAGTTATTCTCAAGCAAATAGTGAGCACTTTTTTTATAGGAAAACTACAATTTTTTGTAATATATTAAATGAGAATATAACAACTCATCAGAAATGGAAATATTGAAAGTTTTAATGATTTTTAAACGATTTTAATGTAGGACTACTTTTGAGATTTTCCAATAAACAGCACAGAATTTTATGCTTCAGAAACAATTTTAAAAAAAACACGTAGTTTCTGAAACGATCTTATCCAATAGAAATAAAAGTTAGCCCAGAATTTAAGTGAATGTTAGCTTTATTGCGTCCCGGGAGCACCGTCACGAGTCTATCTTTTTTAGCCATTATGTCTCTTTGGTGATTTCTTGTGTTACTAATAAATTTATTTATTCGTATTTATCTTTGAAAAAGTAAACTTACTTCATACACTATTAAGCACAATTGAATTTTACAATTTGCGTTGTTGAAAATTCCGATAAGTGAGAATTTCAATGAGTCAACGTTATTTGTTTATATTGATAGATTTTTAATTATTTCAATGCTGGATGGATATATGTACATCCAAAAAGAAGCGTTTTATTTTTATAAGGATGTGTTAACCAGGACTGTAGAGTTGGTAAAAAGAAAACTACTTCAAATTGTTTTCTTTTCAATGATTTTTATTTAACTTACATATATGCATACGATAGCATTCGAGTCACTTGAATAATTCTATTATATTTTAACAATCAATATAATGAATAGACTAATATTTTTATAATATCTTTACATTATTTTTTATTATTTTTCAGACTCCACCACCGGAAAAACACTCAACTCTGACTCTGACTCCACATCCCAGCATTAACAAAATATTATGTTTCCTAAATAGGATGGACCATTTATGCTTACTCGTTATCAAGAAATAAAACTTTTATTTACCTTGTTTCAAAATAAAGAGCGATGAATTCGTAATTCCTTCTGGCTAAATTTATTTCAATACGTTTCTTTGAGTTGAATTTGTTTATTTTCGTGCGTACTTTAAATAACTGGTGAAGGAAGGGAAAAAATCTTACAACTCATCAATAACTTGTATGAATGGGAAGAAATTTATTTTAGAAGTGTTTTCATTTTTAAACATATTTTTTTATTTATATTTTACAGCATTTTATTCTTTGAATCAGAAATAATATGACGTCGATGTACAATAACGGAATCAGCGTAGAAAATACATCAATTCTAAATATAATTATTGTGCAATAAACTTTGTCTCATAAAAGTAAAACACGACTCGGTTTAAAAGTAAAATAAGTGTTTTTTATTTACATCTTTTATCTACACTTTACTTATTTCACACTTTGAGAAATTCGTATAAAATTTAACAGGTTTTAAAATAACATTTTTTAACAATGTTTATATTACAAGAGCTTTGACAATTGTAGTGCTTAAACTAATTGTTCCGCCAGACGTTAGGTACAAGTCTGGTTGAACAATTACTTTATATGCTTTAATATAACAGGTGTGGCCAACTTATGTGATGTTGAATTTAACAGTCTTGTTTTATAAGATGTCTGAAACTTCAGTGTGAAAAGTAAGAACATAAAGAAGAACATTTTTTTATATACAAGTGAAAATAGTTTTGATCATTTAAAAAAATGTGAAATTAGTACAAGAAAGTGTTTTTTTTCGATATAATGCCTCTTTAATAAAAACACAATATTCCTTTGTACTTCACTTAACTTTATTTAATAGGTCAGGACCGATTTCGCTCATCGCGAGCACTGTCAAATTCTGCCCCTTTTATAAAAACACAATATTCTTTTGTACTTCATTCCATTTTATTTAATAGGTCAGGACCTGTTTCGCTCATTGCGAGCATTGTCACATTCAATGAGCGAAACCCGTCCTGACCTATTAAATAAAGTGGAATGAAGTACAAAGGAATAGTGTGTTTTTATTAATATAATGCCTTTCCACCAAGTATTGACAGTGAACATCCTAAAAGTGATTAAAACCTCTTTACCAAGTATTGAAAATGATTTATCAAATAGGCAACATTTCCAGCAATCACGATTGGATAATTCCACAAAATAGGATCCAAATCTTGAATACTATCTCTACAAGAATATTTGCAAAATAACTTGTGGAATGTGGAGCATACGGCCAGTAAAATATCACACCTTTTTACTGATCTACTACGATGTTTCGTTTATCACCCGACAAGATTGTGGTAAATGGTAGACGTAACAGAATGCGGTGTTTTGATTGCAGGTGGCATTATCAAACCACAACGAATAGTCGATATTTTTTTTATTTTATACATTATTTTTTTAAGCGGGCATTTCTACATTTTTCAGTTAGTATATTTTTTTAGAAAGTAATCGACTTGTTTGTCTTCTCTGATATATAACATATTAATCCTATTTGAATGCATTATATGGCCAGTTGCCTGGCTCAAATTTAATGCTGTTGCTGCTTTCCTGGAATTTCTGTAGTCGTTTTATCACAATTCATCAGCTGAACTTAATTGCTGTTAGACTAATTAAACAAGATTAAAATTAAATCACTTGAAGCGTCGCATATATCTAATTTATGAAATAAAATCAAAATATTGTTTTACCTTCGAAAATAGAATTCACCAATTTATCAACATATTAATAAATTGTGTTAAATCTCACTCACTGATTAAAACAAATATTTAAAATTAAAATTAACCATATTCGATAAAAACAGGTTTGTTTTATGAAAAAACGCTGCGAAAAACCGTGTTATTGAAGATGCAGTGAACATAGAAAAGTAAAACATTTCATTTCAAACACGTGCAATAATAAAATGCGGTTACTTTGCATCATACATGTTGTTTTATAAAAAAAAGTGTATTTATGCAATACATTTAGTTTCAAATGCTTTATGGCTTGTTAAAAAAACCGTGGAATAAAAATGTATTGACTTACATTTTGTATTATAAATACTCTTGGAAAAGAATTTTTGAAAATAATTCAAGTGTTGTTTTATTTATATGATGATAAAATCTTTCGCCACGAATTGACAGATAGCCCAATTAAATTTAAAAAAAAACACATCGATAAATAAAATCGTTTGTAAAAACATTTTTATTAAGTAATAATTTTAATCCGGCCTAATCCAGTTTAATAAAGCCAGACCCGTGGTCGAATCGTAAAATTTTTTGCTTAGTAATATAAAACCATATTTGATAACTTTATTACTCTACTTGTGTTTTGTCTCTTGAAGAAGCATCGTCAAACAGAATATCTTAACGTTTGATTCATTATTAAATATTAATTCTTATTTGTACAGTTATAAATTTTCGGAATTCAGAGCTATACTGACGAAAACATAAGCCAAAATAGCTATCAACTTTATATGAGATAATATGTATAGAACTAAAATATTTTATCATTTTTACCCTTATTATTGTTTTTTATCCAGTTGAAAATGCTCGTAGCATATGAAACCGATCCTGATTTTGATAAATCAACGTGGAAAAATTACAAAATAATGTTTTATTTTGTTGTGTAAAAAATAATTTTTAATGTCTTTTTATTAAAAAAATACCATACCATATTAATGACTATGTCATCGTAATATAGTCAATTTGTAGAAGTTGTTTTGAGTGAAATGATTATCTTTTTTGAAAAGTTACATAAGCATTTCCTCTTAAATTCATACGAAATGATTCATTCATTATGCAGTTAATTTTGCGAAATTTAGACTGTCAAATTTTCATTCAAATTATGCTCAAACTGAAAGCGTGAAATTATTCGTGAAACTATTAGACTTTCTCAAAACGGCTAGGTGAAGTCTGTTTTTGCATTGATGCTGAATATTTTTGCAGCAAAATTGCTTATGAAATCGCCTTTTAGTTTGTATGTAAGAAGCATTTCCCGCTCACTTTTGTTATTTTCTCATTTTCTTTGCATAGTAAGGAGGATAGAAGCGAGTCGAGAAGCATACGATCTCTATAATAACCACAGATACTTCTTCAAATTTGACTAAATATACCCAACAGTAGAAAACACATTTTTAATTTATAAAATTATTGTATAGTTTTTTACAATATTAAAAAGTTTCTTTTTATAATATACATTAAAAAAACATCACATATTGGTTGTTTCTGGAATATACAGATTCGAGGTTGTGGTTGTTTTACGAGAGGTAATTGTAATCCAGTCGCTCAATCTCTCCTTTTCATTCGATAAATGCATAAAATAAAATACTCATTTGTACTAATTCCATCTTTATTTGTGAAGATCGGAACCAGTTTCACTCATGCCAAGATTGAAGAGAAAATCTCTTCAACGATACACTCAAGTGACATTATATTTTTAGCAACAGTAAATAAAATAAAATTTAAGCAATTTATCATAAAAAGATAAAAAGTAATTAATTAATGGCGGTTAAAAAACTAATTTTGAAATGAAATTTGATTAGGGATTGAAAGGTGAGGGACAGGAAAGACACGAGCTCTGTTTAAAAGAAATAGCATTTTTTTGAGCTGACATTAAAATTCTGGAGACGAAGCTAGATCTTGATGTCCGACAGGACTATCACGGTTTTTTTCTACGTGATAAAAACAAAATAACTGTTTCAATGGACATTATTGGACAATCTCATAGAATATGCTCTAAATCTTGGTGACTCACCGTAAGGGCAGTTTGATTTTAAGCTTATTCAACTTTGAAATTAACGTAACGTTTTCTAAGCACTAGGATGCATTTAAGAAGAAAGATTGACCATCGTCTTTGCCAAGTAGTTTGAACGGTTAGTGAGCAGATGTTTGAGAGTCTCAGCTTAAGGAGTGAAAAGTTGTGCGGCCAATTTGTGGTTGAGTCTGCTGTGCAAAGGGTAATTTTCTCAATATCTGTTAACGGTTTTTTGTGTCACAGTAGTCATATATATTTTTTTTGTCCATGTCCGCTTCCAATGTATATGGCCTCCTAATAAAGATATCTCAAGAGAAGATTTTCTAAGATGACTTTGAATTACTATACCTCTATTTTTTTAATAGAGTAGTAGTAAGGATATAAAAATAGGTCTTGGAAAGGATTACAGATTACAATTACAGATTTTTCTTAGAACAGAAATCAATAAAACGGTAGAAAAAAATGCTATTCCCGTTTGAACTTAAAAGCTGTGATATTCGTTACAGAAGCCAACGACGTTGAACGCTTTGCCAAGAACCCGACTTACTTAACAATATATCAAATAAAATAAATGCTTTAACAAATTTAGACAATTGTTTCGCTGTGGCAACTACAACCTGATTCGCCTCACAATATTATTATCAATTCAAAAACCTACATTGTGCTCTAATTAAGCAATGTTATACGGTAAAACGGTCAGGTTTTAGCCACCGACTATTGTTATCAATCACAAATAAAAACAAAATATTCATTCGTTCATGACAGTTTTATTTAAATATTTTATCCTTTGCCATTATTCATTTACTAGCATGAAACATTTATTTTTTATATTTTTTATTATCACTTTTTCTGAAAACAGCTTAAATGAGATTATTTTAATCAACGTGTATTCAAACGTTATAATAATAGGCCATTTGTTTCGCATTAAGGACATTTACACAACATTGGTCATGATAAGAGCATTCAATCTTGGATCCTTTTTATCATCCAGGGATTTCGGAATTGACAATTTTTCTAATCATGAGATTGAACATTCAACATAAAATCGTGTATAAATTGGGATTCGGGATTGAGAAATTTTTGCTCGGCAATTTTGAAATCTTGGGATTTTTCCACGATTTCAAAAACCCAGTAATTTACGGATTTCCCAAGACGAAAAGACGTGAAACCTTTTTTTAGCTCTTCCAAGAATTTTAAATCCAAAAACCTAGGAATTTACGGATTTTCCAAAATAAAACAAAATTTGGAACCTCCTTTTTTTACCCTTGATCAACTCTCTATGACAAGATGCTGGGGATGGAAAGTCACGATGTTGAATAATATTTTTTGAAGCTATTACTCACAAATTATCAAAGCTATATGGAGAAAACATTATGGATCCAATCATTAGTTTGTTTTGTATCATGGAAATTACTTTTCTCAAATTTGGTTTTCAGTTTTCACGAGCCATAGATTATTGTGTTATCTAATTTAAAAAAAAAACAAAAACAAACAATCGGTACCGTTAACTGACTAAAAAAAATTGTGTTGCCCCAAAGAAAAAAGAACGAATGAAAATTGTGTGTTTTGTGTCAACGGTGGACTGCCAATACGTTAATCGCTTAATTTCAAGGCAATTCTCGGTGTTCTAGGGAAGGAGTGAATTTTTAATCACCCATGTGCAATTATATGCAATCGTTTTTTACTAAATACACTTATTGAAACTTAACCCCTTCCGAGCCCCCTCCAGCCCACTACTGCATTCAATTTTCTTATATCAAAATAATCAGTTTCTCAGCTTTACCGATGAACTATAAATAAATCTGTTATTTTATTAAAATTTATAAATTTCAATCTGTATTTAACTGACACCTGTGCTTTACTGGCCAATAACAACTGTTTTACTCTACAGCGAAAAAGAATTAACCGAACATTGTGTACTTTATTTTTCCATTTTGTCATATGTCCGCATTATTATATTATTATTCTGTGGTCGACTGTCACGGCCATGTTGTAAAATTGGTTTGCTGTCAGTGCGGCTGTCACGGTAATTGCCTCCGCGAGACGTATTTTTGCGGTCATACATCGGATTTTCGAGTGACATTATCCGGATACTGATAATCGGTTTACAAAAATGTTTCCAGCAGTACACCGCGACCATATTAACACAAAAAATTGGATACGCTTTTCAACTTCAATTTCGTATCATCTACTCTAGCATCGGGCTATAACTTATAACGTTTAGAGTACTAACTATATAAAATATTATTTAAAAGAAATGAGTCTCACGATCAGAATATCATTGCTTATCGTGAAAACCTAAAAGCTTTGATTGCAAAAAAAATAAACGTTAAACTACATATTTCATTACAATAAAAACAAATTTAATATTATAGGAAATAGACCACTTATTCATTCGAAATCAACTTCAACAAATTTTTAAATTCTGCTCACCAAGTAAAATACAAAACCTTTTGAAATATACAAAATTTAACATTTAAAATTATTAGTAATATTATATTTGAATACAATGTTTTGGTGTTCGATAATTCTTTTCAATTTAAGATATCGACAGTGGGTGTTTTATGAGATTTCGATATCCAAAATCCATTCTTGAAATTGTTTGAAATTTGAATATGTTTCTTGATCTTTTCCAATATATTAACATTTAACGATGATTGATTCGTGTGAACAGTTACAAAAACTTACAAAGCGTGCAATTGTTTATGCATCTTTTTCTTAATTCAAAATGGACGTCGTTAATATCAAATCAAAATTTTAATTAATTTAGATCACTATCAATTTTTTGTGTCAGCGATCACATTTTTTTAAATTATTTTTACATGTAAACTGTTTTTCTAATTTTTAGTTCAATTTTATCCAAGCACTTGAACATGAAATGAAAATAATTTTTAACAATTAAATTTCATTAAAACTATTTTTTTTTATTTCACTATATTTAACCAAAAAAATATAGAGTGCTTTATGTAAATATATTTTTAGCTTAGTAAAAAGTCTTTTCAAGACATTTTTTACATTTCTTAATGAAGGTTTCTGAATTATAAATGGAATTGTTCAATATTGAAATTTCAGCATTATATTATAATATAACCAAATGAAACCCAAAAACGCAATCAAAATCTTAAGTTGTTAGAAACTTTTAGTTTCATTTTTACTATCACTTAAATATTCTTATAGTTTCTAGCTGCCTAAATGGATAAATATTTCAAGATTGTATAATTTTCTAGTAAAATATTTCATTTATTAAAGTATTTTTGTATATTTCTTCACTATGTTTACATTTTCAAACAAAAACTAAAGTTTTTAAAATCCATCTAGTAGAGCAGGGGTTACCAACCTTTTTGGACCCTAGAGCGCAATCTAAAATATTGGTAGGGCGGCGAGCACCACATTTTTTTCAAAATCTCAAAACCCAGGAATTTACCGATTTGCCCAAAACATCTCCGAAGCTCGATTTTTTTTAGCTCACCGAGGAATTTTAAAATCTCAAAATAGTTGGTGGGCGCATTGGAATTGGTCGGTGGGTGCCATGGTGCTTGCGGGCACGGGGTTGGTAACCCTTGTAGTAGAGGATGATATGATTGATTCCTAGATAGCTTTTAATAGAGTGAAATTGAATTATGTATTTAATCGAAATGGATAGGTATGTAACTTTCATGTTTTATATAAATAAGCTTCAAGTGTTTTACCGAAAGATCCTGCAAAAGATTTTCGGAGCTGCCTGCGAGGATGGCTGCTGGTGACGTCGGCTCATCCATGAGCTTTATAAGCTCTACGGTAAGCCAGACATCATCAGATTTATTAAAATTCAAAGCTTACGCCGATCTTGACATACATCACGCATGGGTGAATGTAGACCAACAAAATGTTTCATATTCACTACCTCTCAAGGAAGAAGAAACGTTGGAAGACCGCGACTTCGCTGGATAGATGGAGTATCAGTGGTATCACAGTATCCGAAAGTGCTGGAAGTCAACGACTGGCGTAGGAGGATTGAGGATCGACTAGAGTGGTGTAAATAAGGATAAATCTAGGCCAAGGCTTAGCATAAACTGTGACGCCAAGAAAAATAACTTATTTACTCTAATTATTATGTTACAAGATTTAGCACCTTTTTTGGCTCTTTAAGAAGCAGACAGAATATCGCAAGTTTTAGGAATAAAAAAAAATGATTCCAATTATTATGTTATAAGTTACAAAATTAAGTCCGGAGATTTTCTTTTTTTTACTAGACGCTCGCTATTTTTATAAAAATAAACATTTTGAAATAATCGATCCATTAAATAATTAATTCAAAAAATAAAACACTCATTTTTACTAATTCCACTCAGTTGAGTTGATAATTCTCGCCATGAGTGAAACCGGTCCTGATATTATAAAGTAAAAGCATAATTAGTACAAATAAGTGTTTTTTTTTATTGTAAGATCTTTCTACCAAATATTGACAGTAAACACCATAAAATTGATAATTAATAAATCGTGAAAAATTATCAGTTTTTGTAAATATACAATATCATTAATTCAATTGAAACATTAGTAAATATCATTTTAAATATGACAGGTGGCTCACCACTGTTGAATGTATATTCTTTGGCATTTACTCTCTTTGATATAAGTTATGTTTTTTATTAGTCGTATCAAAGCTTGTATCTTACCTTCTCCCTGCGTCCAGTAGAAAATAGGGAAGTAAACAATATAAAAAGAGCGTGAAAGCTCTCTGATAAGCCGAGCAGCAATTTGACACGTAATTACTAAATATATTAATTCGTAATTACTGTTTTTACATTCATTTCAAAAAAAAAAAATGCCACAACCGGCATTGTAGTATCGTCAAACATGGCACAATCAAAACATCAATTTTCCGATTGTACGCTCGCAGATATGCATCTTTGGCCTTTGTGTTCACATAAAGAAACCGTGTCAATGTACTATTTTATTCATAGTGTAATGAAAAGGAAATTCTTTTGTGTATTTCATTCGCGTACGCACATGCTTAGTCAAATCTGTCAGCAGAACCGGCTTAAGTACTATAAACCTTAAGGCATTGCAGAGTGCAAAGTATTATTATGTTTTCTTTTTTAATCACTATAGTGAATGATTAAAAGATGATTCTAGTGCGGCTTTGTATTGGATTAAGAATATAAGAAGTCAATTGAATTGGTCGTTATTTCGTTATGGAAGTTATCCGTGAAAAGTGACAATGTCACTGGCGTCGCTTTGTATAAATCATAATATAGTTTTGTTAATAAAAACACAATATTCCTTTGTACTTTATTCCAATTTATTTAATATTTCAGAACCGGTTTCACTAAGTAATACAATATAACAATGCTATTTAAACAATAATGAAAAGGTGTAAACAACAATCCGCATTTAAAAGAAATTACCAATAACATTATTAGTGATTCTAAAATAACACAAAATTAAAAAAATTAACACATCTAACATATAATTAATAAGTCATCCAAGATTAATAAATTTCAAGTAGTGACTGAAAGTAATTCGCGATACCGGTCCTGACCTATTAAATAAGGTGAAATAAAGTACAAAGGAATATTGTTTTTTTATTAATATACAGTAGAACCCCCAATTACACTACCCCGAATTACGCGCTGGCTTGAAATATTCGCCGCAAATCCCTCAATTGCACGGTCGCATTCCATTGTCGTTACTAAGAGACAGTCGTCTGTGCTGCGCATACAGTCAAATGTTGGCTAGCGTCTGTGTATTCAACACGTGCCAGGCTATACACGCATAGCTGAGCGTCTATCTGTGTGCGGGATATTTACTACTACAAAAACTAAATGTTTCGTCCATATTTTTTTTTCCAAAAATAAAGGAAATCTTAGTTTTGCGTTTTTCGCGGTAAAAAACCAAATCCTTAATTTTGTATGAGATTCACACCCCCAATTACACGGTCCCGACTATAGTGTAAATGGGGGTTTTAATGTAATGCCTTTCCACCAAGTATTGACAATGAACACCCTTAAAGTAATATAGTTTTGTTGCTGATAAAAATAATGCAATAATTTAACCGATACGTTTCAGACCCGTTTTTTTATTGAGTGAATAATAAAAAAGATTTTTTTTTCAGAATTAAAAATAAATAAAACAAATCAAAAAATGGATTGCTGAAGTCATTAATTTCAAACATCAATCACTCTTGTTTACTCAAAACACTTAAAAAGTAACTGTTGCTTCATTCTTTCACGGAAGCAGAATCTTTTTAAGTAAACAAAAGTGCCAAAGTATCTTAATACGGGTCTGTTAACGTGGCAACGGTGTTGAACTTATTTCCTACCAATCCATATTATTCAATATTGTCAGATCAAGGACGGGCGCTACCATCAATTTACTTCAACGCCTTCAGCCAAGGTGCTCGAATAAGCCAGTTTAAATTTACTTTATCGAGTAACATTTCGAATGATTACACGAAAATTTTCAAAGTATGTATAATACTTCTTTGATTATTAAATTACACGCTTATTACTAATAACAAACTGTTAAAAATCACTGCCTCTGTGACTTAGGGATGAGAGCTGCACCCTAGCCATTGAATGAGTCAGGCTAAAATCCTGGCAAGGTCAATCAATATCAAATACATTGTTTTTGAAGATGGTCGTGGTATATATAACATGTAATTTAAATTTGAATCGTTCAAACTATGTACATTCTCACAGATTTTGTCACTAACGACCCGGGTTTTGCCTTTCGGCATCTTCAGGCGTTCAAGTGCACGGATGAACTTGAACTGACGCTTAGTAAATGAATGTTTCGTGTTTATATAATAAATAAATGTATCACTGAGTCTAAAGCCATTGCTGGCGAAAAGGATAAGCTCATGGGAATGCCCAAGGTTAAATTATATCAAAATGTAATTTATTTTGTAGTATTATCACAATAAGAAATTCATCTTTGAAACGTCAAATTTTTTAAACAGTATTTACTCCCAAGCAGCTAACACCATTCTATAATTTCGATACTAACTATTTGTTGGTAGCAGTGGACTACCAATACGTCGCTTAATCTCCAAACTATTTGCAGTGCTTCGAGGAAGGGTAGATTTTTTATTACTGTCATACAATTATACGTAACATTAAAGGGATCGAATGTTATTACCAGTAATATTATTCAGGGTGTACCAACATGAGCGAAAGCAGTTTTGATCATTTTAAATTAACGCATAATTAGTATATACAAAAGAGTGTTTTATTTTTTTAAATGTAATGCTTTTACACTTATTAACGACAGTGAACATTTTAAAAGTAAGAAATCTGTAGTAATTTAAAATTAATTTCATGAAATATTAAATAAATTCTGAGCTGAAGATAATATGCAAGCTTTTTTTTAATCCATGCCCGCTAAGCTGCTCACTTTTTTTTAAATAGGGGTAGGGATAGAAAAGATAGGCTAAAACCAGTCATTAACTAATCATTCTTTCTACGCCCCGTTATTTTAAGGTTAGGAGAATGGAAGGAAATGCTTGGCTTAGTTTTAAAAACATGCTGTTTGTACTCGAACTTGAACCTGTAAGGTTCATCACGGAATCCAACAACGTTGACCACTGTACTAAGGACCCGACTATGCAAGACTTACTTTTTAAGTCTGCTTAAAATACAGAAAATTATAAATTAGTATTATTAATATAATTATAATGAATAACTCGACGGAGCGGCGACATTTCTGTGCTATTTCATGTGTTTTACAAATTATAATGTTTCACATTCGTGAAGAATATAATAAATTATAAAACAATTAAGCTTGCAATTACGTAACAAGTAACAAGTAACATGTGTTCGCATCTAAATTGCAGAGTGCTTAAAATATCATCACAACCCTTATTGTCTGTGAACCAGCGTGCTGTCGGGGATTACTGCAAAGATGGTAGGAAATCCCTTAAACGTATTATACGTTATAATAGTTCAACATAGGGTTGCCATGGCGATGTGGGAAGGGTTGCTAAAACCTTCCATTGTCGCGATTTGAACGAGTAAACGTTGACAATGGGAAAGAATCGATACGGAAATCGTTGGCCAATTTTGAGTTCATCGTTACACTTGTATTTTTCGATTTATGACGCAGTAAGAGATCTCGTTTATTAATTTTCACAACCTTATATCTCATTAAATTCTTTCTACCGGAAAGATTACAGCTCTTTGGCAACTCGTAAAATTAATAAGCTTTGAAATATAATATTGAATTGCATCCCTGTTTGCGTTAAATTAGTGACTTTGTCTACAAGTGGAAAGAAATTGATTTATAACGCTGTTTTACACAAGGTAATTAATTCACGAGATATAGTAAATTCAATAAAAGAATATATAGTTAATTATTTTTTCAATGTTCTTTTTCCAGTTATGTGTCAAGTTTTATAGTCAGCCACTTACACGGTAAGTTACGAAAATTACAACAATGAGTTTAGTAAATACTGGGATTTTTGGGTATCAATTCTTTGTTTGGAATAACTAAACCATAACGAATAGCAAAAACAGCATTATATCGGTAATTATTATGAATTAAAATTTAAAAACATCCAATCGTCACTGAATATTAATTTCTCACTTCATTTATGTCATAAAATATCATCGCTAAAGGTATTCTCATAAAAAAACAATTATTTCAATTTGTTAATTACCTTCCATCCTAAACACTTACACTGACCATATAACACATTGTCTTCTAGTTATTGGTTTCAATAACTTTCATTTATTTAACAGTATCGTGGTCTAGTGGTTACGCATTGAGGTTTCTATCCTATTCGACAGAAGATACACGCATTAGATTTTTTTATATTTATTATCTGTTCCTCGCCCGTCTTCTTGCTTCCTCGCATGTCATTCCAGCGTCTCGTAGCTCCACCGAGTACATCCTATAGATGGTCATCAGTGGCTTTCCACGACGGTGAAGTCCATCTTGTTGGTAGAAGAGACAAGCAGAATTCAGGTTTTCTTGAGGCATCCGCAGCACATGTCCAAGCATTGTCCATCGTCGCTTTTTCACTTTGGACGTGATTAACCACTGTTCAGTCCGTTATCTTATCTCCATGTTCCTGACGAAGTCAAAGTTAAAATCAATATATACCGAATCCTATATACAATACGCTGAGAAACCATGTATTTATTAGTAATATTCTTCTATCGTTAACATCTTCAAACAAAAAAATAATACAAACTGACACTTTATTCTCATTCAAACAATACATTTGTATAATATGTTATATATTGTATAATTTATACGTATGTGTTCTTTTTTTTCTTATAATTAATTTGGCATAAACTTAAAATTGCGCTCTGAATAGATGTTTTACTTATGAACTGAATTTGGCTTAAAGTTTATTGTCATTGTGAAACCTCTTGTTTAGTTTAATTATTTAGTATTATTAACTAAAACGTTTACTATACTCAGTCAAACTTTGTTACTCATTAAGCTCGGCCACTAGTTTTTTTAATAATTCGATGTAATCGGAAACGGTGGACCTGTACTATATTATAGTGCAATATATTTAAAATCTGAATTGCATTCCTTTTTTTATAATTCAATCAACAAAATAGTAAATTTGTTGCTTATTGAAATAAAACTACAAAAACACATACGTTTTTACTTTACTTGCAAGTGGCATAAAACGCACGGACGGGAAAAACAAACGTCTTGCTAAATTCATTATCTAAAGTGTTTAATTTTTTTTCACTTTTATGGCCGAATAAATAATTTTCAAAAACCGTTTTAATTAACCCTAATGGCTGATAAAAGCATATACTGCAGTTGCGGCCAACAATTACACCAAGAGCTTATTAATTTTAAGGTGTCTCAACTCCCTTGGAGTTTGCCCGTGCTAATAGGGTGTGTCTTAGAAATTAGCGCACTAAATAGTTTTCAATTGCGTATTTTTTGTCGTCATGAATACTTTAATTTTACTTTTCCTTTGGAGGAATTTTTTTAATAATAAGAGTTGTAGGTTTAAAATTTAGATTATTTTATTGGAATAAACATTGTTTTTGTATTTATTTTCATTTCCGCCATTTTGGTAATCTATTCATTTCATGCAGAAAATTACAAATCAAGACTTATTTGTTCATCGAAATACTTTTAATAGTATAAAGCCGCAAATTTCTTAAATAACTTAATCGAAAATTAAGTAATTTGTGTAAGCTTAAAATCAAGTCATGTCTTTTACTAATTGCTTGTTACAACCATGCTTATTATTCTAATAAATTTCAATAAATTTCAATTAAATTTAAAAATTATTCACAATTTGCTTGGTCCGTGATTTGCCTTTTTGTATATGGGTTTTATCAGATAAATATTGTATTTTTTTATATAAAAAAAAATGCAGACAATTGTTTTGGACCACTGTATTTTGTCTCGGTGCTTACAAACATAGAATAACACCTTATTTTGCATTTATTCCGAAAACCCGTAAATAAGAAAGAAACTTAATTTCCTGTGTTCCCTGACAGCCGCAGGTAAAAAGACGAAACAACCTTAGAATAATGTAGGTACGTACATATAAAAAGCTTTCTTATTAATTATAATTTCTGCAACCATTTATTCAGCCAAAGTAAAATATAGCGTTATTATTGCAAACGTCATTTCCTAACTAACACTTACATAAACATACAAAAGTTATTTTACATTAAATTGTATTAAGATACATTTTATAAGGTTTTGGTGGATGTTTTTCTAGGAAAAATCTACTGAAATATTATGAATATTATCAAGTCAATCATACTAATTGTACACACTAGAATCAGTAAAAGTTAGACAAATAGGATTTTCTTAACATGTGGAAAGTGAAAAAAATATATTTTATCTTGAATAACATATGTTGTTGATTATCCCACCACCACCCGTTGTCTATATGCAGCCGCAATCTAGAATTATCTAATTGCAAACGTAATTTTATTTTACTAAATTAATTATTGTTTGAATTTTTGCATTCGGTTTCCTATCACAACTTATTTTTATAATACCGTATGTTAGAAGCTCTTGGGCTTTGTTCAGTCGTTCATTACGTATCAAATTCAAATCATTCGATGGAAAATTTTATATATTGGTTCAATCAATGTATCGGTGTAAAAATGTGTGGTCCTTAAAGTAGTTTGTAATTTCTAAATGTCAGCGGTGGGCTGCCAATATCTTAACAAGGGACTCGGTAAATGTTATTCATTTTTTTATCGATGTCCGCTCCCAATGTCGAGCATATGGCCTCATAATGAAGGTATCTCAACAAAAGTTATTTTTAAACGAGAACTGCTTGTTATTTAGTCGCTCAAACTCTCTTTTCTAAAGAAAAAATGAAGGAAACTAATTTTCAAATTTAACCATCTACAGAAATTGCAGTTAGATACTGATTTGATCTAAGACGAATGATTTTCTTATCTTAACAAGGGGCTCGCACGAGCCCCCCAAACCCCCACCAGCCCATCTACTACTACTACCCTGACTACTAGTTCTAACCTTACTCAATTCATTTATCTCTACTATTCTAGAAATTCTAAATTAAAAATATCTGTTAAGATAAACTTTATTACGTGTTGACACGCTCCAGTTTGGGAACGGACATTGCAAAAAAAGTAAAATACTGCTCTAATTATTGTTAATTGTCAATTATTTGCGAAAATAAATATGTTTGTATAAAAAAAACACTTTTATTACCAATTTCATAATTTTATGACATGGTGGGCCGGTTTTGTTTATTGCAAAAAAATTACCACGTGGCAAACGAATCCGATTCTGATGTAGTCATAAAAATGTTCTCTGAAATCAAAATCATAGTGTATCTAAAAAATGCTTGTTCAAATCACGCATAATTTGATAAATTCAAATTAAAACTGAAGTATGTTTTACACCTTAGTTTATTCGATACAATTTTCTTCAATTCAATTATTTCTCATCAAATCATCCCCTTAGCGATCATCACAGAACTACACTGTCTTTATTATTTTCCGAAACGATTTAACATACATCCTTTCGAGTGATGGGACGTCTATATATCCTTGAGTGAGGATCCAATTCACTGTTTTCAGGGGAACAGAATATTGGCATAATTTTAAATATACGCATAATAACTTTACAAGTTTAATACAGATAAAAGTCCATTGAAGAGTAATAATAATAACTCATAACGGAATTATTTCAACGCAATTTGTTTTATGGGAGCTGCTTATTAATCAATTGTTTATATCTCTTTTTTGGAGAAATTACGGACAAAATAATATGGTTAGGAATGGACAAAAAAACACTCTTGCTATGCCTTCTTTTAGGGATAGAATAAGTTGGTATGAGTAGAGTTTTCAGTCTAGGGATCTTGATATTGATCAATTTAGGGACCCAATTATACCGGGATCGGAAACAAATATGGTTATCTTCATATTTTATTGAAAATGAGTTGAATATGTCATCGTGTAGAGCTGCCAATTCCGAATATAGTAAGTTGTTTTAATTTTTTGATTAATTTGATCATGTTTATTACAAAACTGGCAGTTAAATCAAACACAGCAGTTATTCATCAGATTTTACAAAAAAAATGTAAATTTATTTAAATTTCACGATAATACTATTTTTCCATACTTTTTATCTCTAAGAAATAAAAACGTTTGTATTTATTTGCCAACATGTTTTTAAAAAAATGCTGCTCTTGTTTTCTTCTTTAACACCTCTATGCCCATGATGCAATCGAAAATAATTGAGTCATTTAATCATTCAATATTTCTCTTAATATTGTCAATAAGTATTTATCATTTTAGGGATTCTAGCATAAATGCATTTTTTAAATTATTTTTTAGCTTCTAACTTAGGTTTAAATACTGTCAATAAACAGTGAAACTGAGATGCCATCATGGTAGGGAACGTGATTTTTTAGGATGGCATGTTACGGGTTAAAAAAATATTGTTTGATTTTGACGTTTTCATTCGTGTTTATTGATTTTCCAGTAAACGTGTTTGGCTATTTTTTAAAGATTTATTTGAATTTTATAATTTTAAGCCTACATTTTATATTATATCACTTTATTATTTAAAACGAAATCTGAATAGAATGAATTACAGACACTTGTTTTTTTTTAAATATTCTCAGCTTGAATTCTCCATTACTCAATAAATTCTGAAAAATAATATAGAGCATTAAATATTTCAAAAAATCTTATAATAATTTAACTTAAATAAAAACTTCATCGATAATCGAAAATACATTGACAATTAAACGCAATATTTTATTTTTGATTCCTTTATAATTCCAAACTCTCAATTAATGTTTAAAAATTAAAAGAGGAAATTATTACTTTTCCTTGAGTCATTTCAGCTTGGAAATAGAAATCATAATAATGTCTTCGCTTTTTCAATATCTGCTAAATTTAAAATCTATTCCTGAGGGTATATACGGGAACAGTTACAGATCTCTGATTTCGAAGCAAGTCTCGCTCGTATTTAGAGTGCTCAAGTCAGATTAGACGCTGGAATTATTCGCGTTGAAAGCTCTCCAGGGCCGGATTAGTGGCTGCACAAAACAATTCAAGAAACACGCGAGTTTGCCCCTGCTCACAATACACACCGTCTGGAATTCGAAGGTGAAATTCGGGACAAGGGAAATAAACATAAGTACTTTCATTGCTTTATAAAAATTAAATCAAGTAAAAAGATTCTCTCTTTAAATATATTATAAAAAAAAACATTTGCAGATATTTTCTGTGGCGGGATTGTCAATTTTTCAAATCCCGGGATAACGGTATCGAAAATTCACCATAAAATCGTGTATAAATTCAAGATTCGGAGTTAAGACACTTTTGATTGACGATTTTGAAATCCTGATAGTTTTCAAAAGAGAAATTAATTGATTTCAAAAAACAAGGTATTTACGAAATTCCCAAAATTAAAAAAAAATTGTGACCTCTTTTTTTATTACTCACTCAAAATTCTCAAATTTTCTCAGTCCTGAAATCTTGGGATTAGTACTATTATAATCTGGGATTTCGGGACTACTAAATTGGATGGCATCCCAGGATTTAAGGATTCAGGATCCCAGGATTGGAAGCCCTAGTAACGACGTCAAATGTTCGTTCAGTTTTTAGTACTGAGATTCTCTCGGTAGTAGTTACTCAAGACGACAATAACATTGACTTCTTGATTGACACGGGTATTGATAAAAACTTGAATACGTCGTTTTTAGTTTGCTTATCAACCAATCTACTTATTCAATTTTCTATACTGAATATCCATCGAATTTTTAACCGATTTTGTGATGACCCAAAAACATTAAGATACCGAGAATGAATTATACTGTCCAATATTTATCACAAATGCTTTCGATATTTCTACATTATCAATTATTTATCATATGTTATTTTAGAAAAAAATGCGCTAGATGAATTATAGTTAAATATTCTATTCGTTTTAAAATATCGTAAAATTGAAATAAGCTTAGTTTAATGCACATTACAATAGTGTTATCTCCCTAAAATAAAAATATACAATCCACCAAGACACCAAGTAAAAACGTGACTGTATTTAAAAGTTAAATGAATAAAATTTACCATTTTACTTCTTGAATCACTTCACCTCTCGAGGACTCATATTAGTATCTACCAATCTAGGGCTCCTGCATCACTTCGCAATAAATATTATGTTTTGCTTTTTTTACGATATAATTTCTATTTAACTTTTCATTATATTCTCTTTTAATTTAGAGCATATGAAGTTTTAATCGAGCTTATCTTAACATTATTTGTTCGGAAAGAACTGCTTGTTAGTCAGTAGTTCACGTTGATCTTTCGGAGAGATTAAGGTTAAGTCAGGAATAACACTGGTGTTTAGCCATTTGCTTTTGTTAGTTTTCATATATAAACACAAATATATCAATCGATTTAAAAATCAATGAATGAATCGGGAACTCTTACTCGTAGTTAACGCTACTGACCACTCGGCTGAAAACTCACCAAATACTCTTCAATAATGACTATACGTTTTCAAATATTCATTGTAATATACTAAATTAAAATTCCATTCAGTTCTAAAACCAACATCGCATAAAAATAATAAAGGCAAACTCACACAAGAATCCTTATTTAAATAATAAAGAACCCAGTTTTTTGAGCGTATACCTGTATTATTATTTGAATAGCCTTTTAGGTCGGTAAACTTAAGAATTTCTACGAATCGCGCTAGGTAGGTGCTGTTGTTTTCCGGAAAAACAAAAGTACGGCGGAAATTCTTCACACAATTGTCATCGTTCCGTTTGAAATACGATGCGCACGCGACGTCGTAAATTTCACATTCGCACAGTCTGCGTCCGCCTTTATATTTCGCCAGTGGCAGGACCCGCCATAGGGTCACAACTGCCACGAGTCACATTATCTTTGATTATGGCGTTCATTATTATAACCATAATATTTTTAATGTATTTTTTGTCCCACTTATATTGACCTACATCTCGGTTTGAATAGGAGAGAGCGGGGTCTAAAGTAACAACACCTCTCTCCTCATTTTTAAAATTTACCAACTGGGTGAGTATGATGTTCGAACCCCTTTTTCAAGCCTCTATTTTGCAAAGTAATCACCAGCCGTGGTGTATTGTCTTTTCTAAATTTTGACATATCATATAAAAAAGATACATAGAATTATAAACAAATAGATAAACTGCTATAAAAGTAATCATTTTTATTTTAAAACATTTATAAATATTTTAGCATTGAACTTAAATATCAAAACTGTTACTTTGGGCCCCGCTCTCTCTTACTCAAATCTGTTCAAAGTTAGTAAGCTCTCAATAATTGTATGGCTATTTAAATTGAATATATATGTATATATATATAACTCTCTTTTCCATGCATATTTTAGTCTCGCTTTACACGGTTTCGTTAAACACGGTGATTTATCAGAATCTATCTTCCATGTTAAACGAGGGATGGGTGTACTTAACTCTTATACATTTACACAATAATTTCAGTTAAGTAAAATTTAAATAAATATTCTATTATTTTAAAGTATCTTTGAATGGGGTCAACAATTAGAAAAAAACGTCTCACGGATTCTGATTGATTGGTGTTTTTAAAAATTGTTGTGATCTTCAATTGCGGTATCCAGGTTATTTTATGGTTTGCGTTAAAAAATATGGATGTCTGTGATGTCCAAAATTATCTTCTATCCATCCAAACTTAAAAAACGGGATTAGCGAAGCTATTAGTCAAATCCTTCTTTACTTACTCTCTTAGAAATTAACGGTTGTGTGGAACAAACTCTAGTAAGATATGATCCATTAGAAATCCATATGCTTTATACTGAAAGGGAGTATAGTTGAAAAAATTGTAGCAGTATTGTTTAGGCGTATTATCCAATTGTACTGTTACATCTGTAGTGTGATGGCATGTTTCTAGATAATGTAAATTGAGCTCAGAACTTGGTTCAACTCAAACTAGTTCAGACGTAAATTTTGTACCGCTACTGCACAAATCCCGACTATTTCATCAAACATAAAAATATGAAATTACGTTAAAGTTTACCACGTTTTATTTTATAATAATTAATAAGTTAAGTCTTACTTTTCCATTTGGATAAAATTTATTTACATATTTTTATTTTATGATCATTAAAAATGCTTCTATTTATCTGGTCGATATTTAAAGCATCTTTTGGGCAGTATATAATACAAGATAATCAATATTTGTAGTCAACTGACAATATTAATAAGAAATAGTAAGTATTTTTAAATAAATACCAATATTATGTCATAATTTTAAGGCATTTAATTAAATTGAAAATAAATACTGAGTAAGTATTTTTACTAACAACAAAGGTAATTTATACTGACCATTCGCTAAATATATATTTTTAACCATGTCCGCTCCCAATGTGGAGTATATGGACTCCTAATGGAGTTTATCTCAACAGAAGTGTTTCTACGAGAGCTACTTGTTACTCAGTTGCTCGACCTCTCTTTTTCTGAAGAGAGTAGGAATATATGCGAGGATAGGGCTAAGACAGGACTAATGATAAGCTAATCGCTCTCGATACGCCCGTTCATAGGATAGTATGGGTGGGAGTGGGGAATTGAAGACATCACATACATCCATGCCTACGAACAGAAATTTATAAATCGATCGAAAAATCAATTTATAAAACTCTCCGCACCGGGATTTGAACCCGTGCCCTTCGTAACCGAAGCCAAGGACGTTGACCACTCGGCCACACAGGCGGCATATAAAATACTGACTATCAAACTCTTTAAGTGCTGCACAATTCAAAATAAGTCGTTAAAAACCAATTCACATTGCATTGTAAAGAAACAATACAATTAAATATCAAAAGATTTTTGATTCCTCTTATCTTTTTTATCGACTGCTATCGATGCAATAAAATTCTAAGTGAAAATAGAGCTTAATACACTCACGAATAGTTTCGCGCACGTCCTTGTTTCTCAATCTTCAACTGGGGTACACAGGTATTGCGGGTGTTGACGGATGGCGGTACCCCTTTTGGGCCCCAGGTGGATACTCTACGGGCCCCGGTTATCTCCTCGACGTGCCGAGTTTTACAGGTGGTGTAGAGACAGAGTAAATGTGCATTTTTTAACAGTCAGCACTTAGAATTTTGCATTAAAAAACGAATCCCTTAGGAAAGTCTCGGGCATTCTCCAAGCTGGTACTTTGAATAATGATTTTATTTATTTCGTTTCATATAAAAAATACAAATATGTTTATCCGCAAACAATATAGGTTAAATAAATAACGTAAATAACCAACATTTTAGTGCTAAAAATAATTAAAAATCATGAGAGATTTACAAGCTTGGCTTTGGCATATTTTAGAGATTCTAAAAAAACACTGAAATTGAGCCGATTCTAGAAAATGAAAACAATTTAAAAATATGAACAAAGCTTGAAGAGACCTTTATTCAGCAGTTGATTGTAGACATGTGTAATTTATATTGAATGTTGAATCCTAATAAACATGCTTTTGACAAAGATTAGAAAGAACTTTTGATTTTATATTATTTATAAACTAGCAAGCAAGTCAAAATCGACGTTCTTTTGTTTTAACCAATTTAATGACAATGAAGACCGGTTCATTTTTAATTGATAGCACGTATTAAACCGTTATGTTATACATGTGATAAAAACACAGTCGTTTGACCGATTGCTCGACTTTATGACGTCAAAATAAAAATTGTTTTTGTTTTTTTTTTTGTAACCATTACAAAGAATGTTAGCCATATATACCAACATTTAAATAGTATAAAAACTTTTAATAATTCTTTTTACAATACTATCAGTAAAATAACTGTTCTAGTCTTGTAACACTCATGTGCGTTTGTTTTTTTTCGGTCGTCTGCAGGTTTCCGAATTTGTACGGGCATTTGATTTTTAATCGATTAATAGATTTGTATTACACACATAAATATTTACATTATATATTATATTTTTATTGAACGTTGAAACGAGGTACAGCTAAAGCAATTATTTACTTAGTTTTCGTTTTTTTTAAACCTTCTTTCTCATTTTAACTTAACCTTCTCCATTGAGAAACTATTCTCGTCTCTAAGTCTCGGCTTTTTTCAAGTTTTTTGTGATGCGGGATACACAATTTTTAAGTCTCGAGAGTTTTCGGTTACCGAGAGCACATTACAATATTTGAAACCTTCCATTTTGTTTTAATTATTTTAATTTACGAAATAATACAAAAAACAAAGAATAATTTCTTGAATTAAACCTGCCGACATAAAAAGATCTACAACTGACATAATATCGATTATTTTTTTTGTCACCGTAAGTTACTCAATAAAAGATTTTTTTTAAAACAAAAATTAGTATTACTGCTAATGTCAATACGCCAGATATTATAAAGTTGAAAGATCATACTTGAAAATCTCGATAAGCATTATATTTTAAGTTACTCGAGATCAACTTGAGGTAAATTGACATCACAAATACCCACGTCTTAGGTCTCAAATTTAAAATTTAAAATCTTAACTTGACATTAACTTTACCGGGAATCGAACCCAGACCCGCCTGGTTGGTAGAGCAAGCTCTAACCCAATGGACCACAGAGGGCGAATAATATTCCCTTCACCGTATTATCTGCTGAGGGCTGTGCTTAGTGATTGTTATCCACGTTTTAGATGAAGAAAATATACTTGTTTGTACATATATATGTATGTAATTGAAAAATCAGCTTGTCTTGAGTTTCGGACTCTATTTTTTGAATGTCTCAGTAATCGAGACAAGCAAAAAATGAGGATTTTCCTGGAAATATTTCTCGTGCTTACTTGTCACAGAAATACTATTCTTGGTCAAACATATTCTGTAAAATCTCTTTATTGTGAGCCGCTTTGTTCCACAATGGAAGAAAATTTAGATATATAAACGTATTATTAAGTTTGCAATAATGTTTGTGACTGTAAGTAACTAAATAATGTTGCCTATCGTTTATTACCTGCTAACGGTACGACTTACCTGGCCAAAGTCACTGCGAATGCGATTGGAACAAGGTCTAAAGCGAATCAAAATATCAAAAAAACTGTTCGCGACCTGCATTTTGTCACGTGGACACTCTATAGTGATGGAGACCGTTTGATATTTTCGTGCCGCACCTAGTTGCTTTGCATTTGCTTTTGTTTGGATCACGTAAGACAAACAGTGAGGTTGTGTCTAGCGATTGTTATGTGTGTTTTGTCTGAATAGTCTGAATAATATATGCCTTTAACTTAAATATATAATTTAAAAAATTGTCAAGTCTTGAAACTTGGAATGTATTTTTTGGATGTCTCGAGAATATAGACAAGCAAAACAACAAATTTCTCTGGTTGTCTCGACAAAAAAACTGTAGATCTAATTAAAAATCTTCTTCAAAAAATGCTTCATTATAAGTTAATATAATCCACAACAGGAGTGGATATAGACAAATGCTTAAGTACAATTACGTTTTCAATAATCAATTGTGAATAGGAAAAACGATAGTTAATTTAATATTCTGTATTTTCTACGAAATACGAAATAAATACAGTATTCATCTTATTAGTGAATTCGTTTGAAGGTGATATTTCAATTACATCAAATTGAATTCGAAATCAATTTTGCATATACACTTTGAAGTGTCACGGTAGATTTGGCTGAAAATTGCGCCTGATACGAAACAAAGCAGGGTTTATTGATATTGCGGGTGGCCGCAAACGCCAGCGGTTTCGCTTTTGTCAATGCTGACGGCACCAGCTGTGACGGTTTACGAAACCAGTGCGCGAAACATTCTTTCAGAAGCGCTGATATTTTGGTTACTATTTTTTAACTTTATTAAATTCTTACGTTAGTAATTGTTGTTTCGTGAAAAATTACCACTTTTAAAAGTTGAACATTATTTATTTATTTATATAATAAACATTGCACAACGTTGACAAATTATAAATTTAAAATTTTTACAATTAAGAAGAAAAAAATACAATTTAATATTAAAAACAGTATAAAAAATGCTAAGGAAGTCAACTGAGTAAGCTCCGATGAACTCTACTTTAATACATAAAAAAATAGTATCCGTCGGAACTCATCCACGTCTACGTGGAATATGTCTACATCCGAAGCAACACCGTTAAAGCTCTCTCCAGTGGCATCCCTATTAGCAGGCTAGTTTTACACCTTGGGAGAACAAACAATTCATGTTCACGATTTCTAAAAAAACAATCAGGAACACTTAGATTCACATTCTCAAGAATGGTGGAATTCTCATTTTAGCCTCGTATAAGTCATATGAGTCCTAAACAGTATAATAGGGTAAAAATATCTACGTATTTAGATTTAAAGTTTTTATAATATTAGTTAATAGTTATTTCGGCTTTCGCCATCGTCATAACTATGTTTAAGCTTACATTTTCGTCAGCTCCGAAGAGATACACAATATATCTTGTTATTCACTCTAACATCCCTAGTTCATATTACACTTATTACATATGATTTTAGTGTTTCGAAAAACGATAAGCAATATGGGATTTTTCAATGTAAATTAGGATAAATTAAACTGATATTTATTATTATATAACATTAGGGTTTTTAGCAACAACAGTATATCTAAACTTAAACCTAAACAGTATATCTAAAAACGAGTTACTTTAACGAGAAATTGTTATACCATATTTTTTCTCGAATAAGTTAAAGACATAATTATGAGACTACGAGGACTAACAGTCACGTAATCAGAATAACAGACAAATCTTTCAACACAAATCCAAAAATCGGTTGACTTATTAATTTTGTCCGTAAATGGATTCGAATCCTTAATTATAATTAAGTAAACAATAATTAATTACGAAGTTTGCCGCCTGCGTTGTCGAGTCTTCAAAGTCTTTGGCTTCGTTCACAGAGGTCACTTCTGTTGAGATCCATATGCTCCACATTGGGTGCGGACATGGTAAAAAAAGTACGAAGTTTATAAAAATGATTTTTTATGAAATACCACACTACAAGCTGCCAAACTTGTTGAATAACATAATATGTATTATGTGTTATACCGACATAATTCATGTTGACAATTCAGACTGACTGATGCAAAAATATAGAATCCTATTTTGCTAAAGAAACAAAATAAATGGTCAGAGTTTAAATCAATTGTTGGTCAGAATTGAAATAAATTTTCGGTCTGAATAAAATATTTTCTTTGGTCAGAATAAAAATATTATACGGTCAGATTATATAACCATTTTGGTTAGGTTAGGTTAGGTTTTTTTTCAATTTCATTTAAATTATGACTATTGATTATTTATTCTTCGCTCTGTTCACTGACCGATATATTATGACCATTTAATATAAATTCCGACCAATGTAATATAAATTCCGACCAATGTGATAAAAATTATGACCGAAACTGTATTAAAATTCAGACCGGTTAAATACGAGCCTTTTACTAATTACTCTGTAAAAACGAAGACTATACTTCTATAAGACGTATTCTTTATAATTGTTTTTTTAGAACACGTTCTGTAACGTAAATTGATGTAAAATAATTACATTTTCAGTGGTTATAAAATTAAATGCCCTAAATAATTATCGGTGAACCACTGTCTTTTGTAAAGTGTACCTTTCCAATACGAAATTCGTCCAATCGAGTTGAACAAACGCTCCAAAGGCAAAGAAAATACGTTGCGCAAACCTCTCCTGTTACTGTGGAAACAAGATAAATGAAGTTGGCCAGTGCTGGAGAACCATTAGAATACGGCTATATCAAGAATATTCTTCATCTTAAGATTTTATTAATGTATTGATACGGTACCAGTTATATAAGCAGAAGCTCTGACTCTCCCTTTTGTAATGACAACAGGCGACAGTAAAAAGTTTAGTTTAATTAATGACTTTAAAAAAAAAATATGTAATAATTTCCAGATATTGCAATTTGCTTGCGACAACACTATTTTGGCAACGTTGTCTAAAGGCAACGATGTATTTTTTTACGCTCAACAGTCAGCCGAGGGAGGGAGTAGTTGTAAATTGCTAAGGATCTTCCTTCTTGTGTGAGCCGTCGATTTGAAAAGACGCATTTCGATGCAGTAATTAAAAAGCCGTCGCGGGCGACAAAATTTTGCTAAAATTAGTTTGTTTTTTCTTGTAATGTCATTCTCTATTAATTTCGGCGATGTTGATTGTTGTAATTTAAATCCCATTTGTAAAATTTTTGTATGATTTTAAATAAAATGTTTGTGAATCCCTAAATAAACGCATAATTTCGTAAAGCTGAATTTCTTTTCTAGTTCCTACCATCGCCGGCTTGCCTTTCGGTGAGTACGGCAGTGTGTTTCATTTACTTATTTCACACAAATTGGTTAAGTGCATTCAGAGAAAAATTACGACTCATGTTAGTATTTACTGTCAACTTTATTGAAAAAGTTGAAAATTAATTATGAAACTTGTCAGCTGCATGGTCAAGTGTCAAAGCCGTTGATTTAGAACACGGAGATATATAAATTATAGATTAATTTTCAAGTAAATTAGTAGATTTCTGCCCAAAATTATAAATGTATGTGATGTCATGATTTCCTCTCACTGTTTCTATCCAAAAAACGGATGTAGTGAGAGTGATTAGCTTATCACTAGTCTTCTTGTAGTCTTATTTTTTAAAAAGGAGAGGTTGAGCAACTGAGTAACAAATAGTTCTCGTAGAAAAAATAATTCTACATTTTTTTTACATCAGAATTAAATATTGCTGATAGTCAAAAAGGATGCAAGCCTTAAAAAATTCATGATAAATGACAAAAAATAATTCACTTCTAAAAAAAGACAGTTTCACTTTTAAGATGTTCACTGTCAATACTTGGTGGAATGGCATTATAATAAAAATAATAAAAGATTTTTAGTATTTTTTCCACTCAAAATTTTATTTGATCAGGACCGGTTTCGCTCCTCACGAGCATTATCAACTGATAAGGAAAATAAATTAAACAGTGCTATTTATACAAGTTAAATTGAAATAAAAAGGTGTAAGCAATTACTTACAATTAAAAGGATTTACAAATTACATTATAATTACACAAAATTAAAATGCTTAACACCTATAACATACAATTAAAAAATCATCAATAAATATAAGTGACAAATGATGTCAATTATAAACACAATTAAAAGTTGTATAAATAGCACTGTTTAATTTATTTTTCTTATCAGTTGATAATGCTCGTGAGGAGCGAAACCGGTCCTGATCAAATAAATTTTTGAGTGGAAAAAGTACTAAAAATCTTTTATTATTTTAATTAAAAGACAGTTTTATGATAATCAATATTATACCTAATAATTGTTAGAATGTTGACAGTATTAAGTTAAAAACTTATGTACATTCAAACCTTACACTATGCCAAGACCGTAGCAAGGTGTTCAATGGCTATATTAATCGTGAGACTACTAGTGTAGACATGGCGTCTAACGCATTAACGATTTTCCATCACTGTCTTAAAGGTGGCATGGCAATTGGCGAGTCGAGGTGTTTTTATAAAACAGGCTTAGCGCTGAAGATTCTAAAACAATGTTTATTTTTACCTGCAACTGATGTTTTCGTAGTCCTCCATTAGTGGCGAAGATAATAATGAGGATTTTGAAATGTTTTTGGAACCCACTTGATATTTTTAGCGACTAGGTACAAGTATACTAAGTTACCAAAAACTCCCCAATTATTGATTCTTTTACAAATACTTGGTATGTGTTTAAATCAGGGATGGGCTGGAGGGGGCTCGGGGGGGCTCGCGCGAGCCCCTTGTTAAATTTCGACGTGGCCGGCGAGCCCCTTGTTAAGATAAGAAAATCATTCGTCTTACATCAAATCATCACATAACTGCAATTTCTGTTGATGGTTAAATTTGAAAAATAGTTGTCCCTTCATATTGTCATCCAGCGTTGTGGGCTTCCGTGTCGGACCTCACGGGCTCGACTCCCATTACGAAACAGTATTTTTTCGATCGATTTATCTATTTTCTGTTCGAAGGCATGGGTGTTTGTGATGTCTTAATATTGCCTTCCACTCTTCCGATCCTTCAATTCAACTGGGCGCTACTATTAATTAATCACTAGTTCTGTCTTATCCTTATCATTTTATTCCTACTACCCTCTTTGAAAAAAAGAGGTTAAGTGACTAAATAACAAGCAGTTCTCGTAGAAAAATAACATTTGTTGAGATACCTTCATTAGGAGGTCATATGCTGGACATTGGGAGCGGGCATGGATAAAAAAATGAATAACATTTACCGAGCCCCTTGTTAGGATATTGGCAGCCCACCGCTGGTTTAAATCGTAGATAGTAAAGCTGGTATTGGAAATTATTTGTTGTTGTCTACATAATATGTTGACGTCCAATTTTTAGGAACGGATATACTGTACCTGGAAGCTTCAGATTATCCTATATATTATACGATTCATAAAGTGATTAGAAATTAGAGACTGAATGCGTCTTTTTGTCAAGATTCAAGGTGTCGACCACAAAACTAGGAATGAAGAATCACTCGACTTCGTTCACCGACTTTAATCTAATATATATTAGCCCGCTGTGGTCTAGTTGGTTAGAGCTTGATCTACCGATCAGGGGGGTCCGGGTTCGATTCCCGGTAAGGTCACAATTTCAAATTGGATTTTTTCAATTTTTCAATTGAGATCTAAGGCATGGGTGTTTGTGACGTCAATTCTCCTTGAGTTAATCTCATGTGACTTACAAAAATTCTCATCGAGTATATCTCGTATGATCTTTCAATTTTAAAACTTTTAAAAAAATATATGTGACGCATTGGCGTAAGCTGTAATGTCAATATTTTATCTAAAATTTTACAAATTAAAAAAAATATATATATATATATATAAAATGAATGTTTGTTTGTTCGTACTTTATTCGTTGCCACATCACTCATATGTATGCAATAAAACTTTGAAAAACTTTTTGCTTGCAATTCCGGGAAGGTTATAGGCATAGTAAAATTAGTTTACAGTAAGTTTTATATATAAAAATCAATGTTTGTATGTTTTCCATACAGTTCATTTTTTACAACGTATGCTTGCACTTGCGCGAAGAAACATAGAAACAAACATATCAACCTTCAAAGGCATTAATATTTTTTACCTGATCTTCATTTTAATACATTTCGAATTCTTCCTTTACTGCGCAAACAAATAATTTAGAAGTAATAATACAGGTAGAACGGTTTCCCATTTTCTCCGCAAACGATAATCAGCGCGACGGTCCCTCGGCTTGCTTTTTGCACCGCTAGATGTCGCGATTGTCGCTTTTTTATTATTTATTATTATTTTTGCCAGAGAGGTGAGTCTCTCCTCCTTAATGAGGGAAGCTTTCTTTGCGTCCTAATGAGAGGGCATCGCTTTTCGGCGACGTTCCACAGGAAATTATACCGTTTTCGTTTGTTTTCTGCCGTGATTTAGTTTCAATTGTTTATTTTTTGACTGTTTTATTCAATAAATTTTCGTGGCGTTTTTTTCATTAAAAATGTGGAAGACGTTTTTCATTATAAATTTATTTTACTGTGCTGCCATCGTTTGTTCAATCCTGACATGTTTCCTGACTGTAAAAATAGTCAGGCGTACATTGCTCCTGACGCATTTATTTATCGTTAAAGTTTTTCACAATTTTCCACTGTGTCGCACATAATATTGCTGCCTTTATTTTAAATCATTTTTTCAACGATGCGGTTTTTTCAATTTTGATAAAATAAACCGTCAACAGTTACACATGTATATATATATGTAAAATATAAGCAAGCGATTATAAAAATCGTTGCGTAATTTAGCGCGAAAATTAATTTTCACACGGAGCGCATTTAAAAAGCGAACACACCAGCATCCCTTCCCCTAATGTTGCCACTTTATCACACCTACCCAACGTGTTTCTGAAGCAATTTTTAATAACGGCCACCCCAGGTTCGATTCAACCCCCCCCCCCTCTTTCCTCCAATCTCACTCCCTACTACACACTTCTCTTCCATACTAACACCACCCCCGTTAAACCTATTTTTATAATTTAATTATCCAGAAAATTTTCACAACAGTCCATGGTTTTTTTTTCAATTTATTTCTTTACTTTTATCCCCCCTTATAGGAAGCATATTCTGCAGTTCGTCCACAATTTTAACAATCTTAATTGTAACTCTACTAACAAGTGTTTTTTCAATTAGAAAAAAGGTGGTTACTGTATATTACGGTAAAATAGTAAATTATTATAAAAAATATTGGTAAAATAGTTTAAAAGAGTCAATTCAACATTATAGTTTTAATTAGAAATGGGAAAAACACAAAATCATCATTAAGTTATTTACTTTAGTAATGTAGTTTCATTTTGTTTAAAAATTTCCCAAATTTTAATTGGGTTTATGATTGACATCATTTTCCACTTATATTTATTAGTCTGATGATTTTTTAATTATATGTTATAGGTGTTAAGCATTTTAATTTTGTGTAATTATAATGTAATTTGTAAATCCTTTTCATTGTTAGTAGTTGTTTACAACATTTATTTCAATTTAACTTGTATAAATAGCACTGTTTATATATTTTTCTTCTCAGTTGATAATGCTTGCGATGAGCAAAACCGGTCCTGATCAAGTGAATTTTATATGGAAAAAGTACTAAAAATCTCTTTTTATTTTTATTTTTACTACAATGCATTGTTTCTTTTTCAGTTATCGATGCAATCATTGGTGAATTGTCACGGAACTTTTATAAAAAGAGGAGGTTTGGTTAGCTGGGAGATGTCCGCTTTTTGTTTGCTTTGCATGCAAAAAAAGTAATTTGTGGATACTGACTCGAAAAGAGGAAAGCGGCAGGAGCGAAAGTGTTATTCCAAACTTGGTAATCCAGTTGGTAGGATTATCTCGTTTAATTTGCCGCTCAGAATACACACCATCGCTGTAGGGTTACCAAAAATCCCACATCACTGTTTCACAACTACGCAACTTCATTTTCTTAATCGTGGAAATATATCGTTGTCTTTGTGCTTGTAACTAAAACAATATTATATGGGCATCAACATTTTTCGAGCAATTTATATGTATGATTGAATTTTAAAAAAAATCACAAATCATTATTCTTGGGTGGTTGTCCTTAACCCTTTGCCCGCGTCACCAAATTTAGCGAGCATGCCCTGTACGCGGCTGCTTTTTTTCGGATTTTTTTATTGCATTTTTTACCATAAATATAGGTTGTAATATTTTTTCAACTAATCAAATATGTTAATTGCCACCCAAAGTAACTTTTTCAACATTAAAATACAATATATTTCTTGTATTTTCGGTTTAATTCAACAATAATCATTCTTCATACAATTGTGGCGTGACGTTGCCATATTGCAAAATACCGCCATGCGCGACCGAAAACACTGCGCCATCACCATACCATACTTATAATATTAAATTCTCGGAACAATTTCAATTTCACCCGTACTCGATCGCTTATTTACACTATCCAAAATCTTGCATTGGTGACGTATGTTCACGGCGTGTTCCAGAAATAAATTATTTTAGCCTATATTGAATCTTTTTTGACTAGTGCCATCTATTGAATTTGGTTAAATATACATTTAGTAATATTTTCAACCAAGTTGTACAATTTTAACACAATAGATAGCTCTTGTATAGGGGTTCAAATTTCCATGACATATATACGTGTCACGCGCGCTGAGGGCCTGTTCGCTAGGACATGCATAGCGGTCATACGCGGTGAGAAGGTTAAATGTATATGTAAGAATTTAAGCATTAAATTAAAATATTTTTTTTGTTCTTGTCCACTTACAAAGTGGAGAATATGTCTTCCTGATGGAGGTATCTCAACAGAAGTTTTTCAACAAGCACTGATCGCTATTCAGTCACTTAACCTATTTTATCCAAAGAGATTAGTAGGGATAGAAAGATCTAGGATAGGAGTAGTGGTAAACTAATCGCTCTCGCTACGCTCAGTTATTGAAGAATCGGAAGGGTGGGAGAGAGTTTTTAGACATCACAAACATCCATACCTTCGAACAGAACAGATCTAAAAAATACTTTTTGTAATGAGACTCGAACCTGTGAGATCCAGCACGGAAACCAACAACGCTAACCGTTGCGTCTTAGTAAAATAATGCTTCCTGTCACAATTCACTCAATACGCTTGATGCGAACTATGTACAGGCATAGTGTGTGTGTGAGTGTTGTGCGCTTAAAAATCATCGAACAGAAAAACAGCCACACTTTGATACACACCCTCTTCTCCAAGGGTCGGCAAACTTTTCTTATAAAAGTGCCAAATATTTTTCCTTGGGTTAGCGCGGGCCGCACTTGGGTCATATTTCATTACACTGTAATGACATGTGTAGACAAATATTTTAACCTGGAGAACCTTGCGGGCCGCACCACGACGCTTCGCGGGCCGCAGGTTTCCAACCCCTGCTCTACTCATTTGCTGAGACAGAATGTGTATGTGAGCGTGATGCGTAATGAGACTCCAGCTAAAAATAAATAAAAAAAAACATTTATTTTTCCCTGGAAATATGCATGGGTATATTTTAGTCTGTGAAATAAAGCAATTAAATCATTCAAAAATATTATTATTATTTCAGTTCAAATATCTCTTCATCAGCATGATGACCTGGTATTTCATTATCTAGATTTGGCGCCTCAATTATACACCTTTCCCATTCTAGTTGGTGTATTTCAGTGGTACTTATTTGGTGACATTTTTTGAGTTTTGACGTATATTTCAAAACACACAAAAATCAAATAAAGATATTCTTTTTTTTTTATCCATGCCCGCTCCTAATGTGGAGCATATGGCCTCCTAGAGGAGGTATCTCAACAGAAGTTTTTCTACGAGAACTGTTTGTTACTCAGTAGCTCAACCTCACTTTTTTCAAAGTGAGTAGTAGGGACAGAAGGATAAGGCTAAAATAGTACTAGTGTTTGGAAAATCACTATAGCTACACCCAGTTATTAAAGGATCAGAAGGATGAGAGGAGAGGAAATAATGTGAATTGACATCACAAACGCCCAGTCTTCGATCACAACTTTGAATTGAATAATTCTCAAATTCAATGTGATCTTACCGGTAATCGAACCTAGACCTGCGTGATCGGTAGAGCAAGCTCTAACCAACTGGGCCGCAGCAGGCGACATTCTTGTTGGTTTTCAAAAAATTGCTCATATTAATTTTGTAATTTTCTACATCATAAACCAAGAAAATACTTCACGAAACTTTTTATTTTAACTAATTAAACTACGATGAAAACATTGTCACCCTACTCGCGCAATGCGATTGTTCTTCTCGGGAAATAATAATATTAACAAATTTTCGATGACGAGGCGTCGCAGTTTCCTCTTAAACAATTTCTCTGTAACAACATACACCATTACACTCTACCTTAAATTCAAATGGCCTTGAAGAATATTATCATATCTTTAGGTAATGGATCATATTACTTAGTACAAAGCTAATGTTTACTATATTAATAGTGGTTACTATAAGTCGATCTATATGGATTAACGAAGCTTTCATTAATGGTTTGTGGCTGTCATTATAAACAACTATGATATTTTCCGAACGAATCAGACTAACATTACATAGTTTTTATGAAAACAGTACAGACTAGGGCACCAATTCCAGGATTCGGAATCCGTTCAATTTTCTGATCCACGAAATACTGGAATTGACATGGTCGCGATCCGGGATTTCGGGATTGAGAAATTTCGAGGAAATCCGAAAATTGAGACGAAATTGGCAAATTGTAGATTCAAATTCCTCAGTGAGCTAAAAAAAAAACGAGCTTCTGTGATAATCTGGTAAAAATTGTACCAAATCGAGAATTTCAAATTCTTCGATGAGCTAAAAAAAAAAACAAGGTTTGGAGATAATCTGTGGAAAAAGTATAGGGAATTGAGGATTTCAAATTTCTCGGTGAAATAATCTAATCCTGGGGTTGGAAAAAGGCTCCGGTATTGGATAACCTAGTACAGGCGGACATCGACTTTCAGACATTTTTTTTTGGACACCAAATTTATGGAGCTTTAAGTACTTCGAGTCTCCTTTATCGCTAATGTTTTGCTAGTTTGTATTCCCTTACCATTGTTGCCAACCAAACTGCGTGATCGCTACAGAGGTGAGAAATCCTTCGTGAAGCCAGTTCATTCATTTTAAAACCACATTATATATACCTCCCCACATACTATATCCAAACATCTACACCAGCGGTGGGCTGCCAATACGCTTACAAGGGGCTCGCTTAATCTAAAAGCAATTAATCACTCATATCCAATAATATGTAATACTTAAATAATCAAACGATTTTTACTTAATACGCTTATAATATGCAACGACATGCAGTTTACCATAAACTAATTAATGTAAATGACTAAAAATCTACTACATGGTATACTGGAAGCTGTCGTAGATAATATATATAAGTCAAAAATTGCAGTTATGTACTAATTTGATCCGAGAATTTTTTCTCTTAAATCTAACAAGGGTCTCGTACGATCCTTTCCGAGCCCCCTCCAGCCCACCCCTGATATACACACATCCGCATACATACTTATATAAATCAATGACTTTCTTTCGATTAATAAATGCGTTCATTTTTTTATTTAAAACATGTTGCATGTTTTTTTTGTCCATATAATAGAGCTTTGAAAGATAGTGTTTTTGTGCGAATTTTTTCCGACAAAATTATTTCACCGCAGTGGATTCTTGGTGAAGGATTTTAACAGTATGTATTTTACGATTATATCTGATTGCAATTCAATTTTTTTTTTCTAAAAGTTTACTTTTCTAAAAGAATAACGATATAGTAAAATATAAGAGAAAATATCATAGTATCACGTGTATAATTAATTGCTCATAAATCCATAAATTAAAAACTCATATATGTACATTAAATTGATTGTTGCTATTTTGTGTTGTGCTTAATATTTTTATTATTATATTTAGAAACGTCTTGCATATTTTTTGATGGTATCTAGATTTTTCTATGGCTGATATTGTTTTTTTTTATATGAACCCTCGTGAAGATTGTCTCAACAGAAATTGTTGTACGAAAACTGCTTGTTATTAAATCATTCAGACAGTATTTTTTTGAGAATATGGAGCCAGTACAGGACTCATTATATCTTATTTTTAAGATATATGCATTTGTTTACGAATCCGTAAATCGATTTAAAATTTAAGTTTATATGATATATGATTTAGCATTGTTTAATACAGGTTCGTGGCGTAATGATCAACGTCGTTGGCTTCCATACTGAATCTCACAGGTTCGAGTCCTAGTACGAACTGCATTTTTCATTCAATTTATCGATTAATTGTTTGAACGCATGTGTGTTTATGACTTTAAAACTTGCCGTATTCCAATCATAAAATTAGCTAGGCGTAGCGAAAACGATTAGTTAACCACTAAGTTTTCCATATCCTTATCCTTCTATATCTACTAGTTTCTTTGGCAAATAAAGTTTGAGCAACCGAGCAACAAACAGTTTTCGTAGAAAAGCTTCTTAGAAACTAGAAGGTTCGTTCTAGCTTTATCTTTACTCTTTTTGATAAGGAAAGATTAAACAACTTAGAATCAAGCTCGTACAAAAAACTTATGTATAGATACCTCTATTTGGAGGCTATATGATCCACATTGGAAGTAGACATGAATTGAAAAGCCGATGTACTTGTGCAGGTTTTAATTATACTAAAATAAATATGCGGTCATTTGAAAATATCGTAAAAAGGAAAAAATAACAATCTGTCGCCAGAAAGAAATAACGCAAATTAAAGAAGACAAAAGATGGTGTAAAATTGCAAATAGAATTGTGACGTTATGGCAGCGCATACATACAGAGTGCTTCTCTTTGACATCACCCTTTGATATTGCAGCGCTCCAAACACCCTTTGTAAAAAGTGTAATAATCTTTTTACGTGTTCGTTATAATTTCACATTTCTCGTTCGCGAACCGAAGGCGACATGAACCGGCACGACTTCTGTCATGGCCTCCGTCAGAGGGAATCAACACGAAATGGCGCAACTATTCAATCAATAACTAACGGTGTGCAACCTAAATACGTAGATTTTTATGACATATTACATGCCAATATTTGCACGACATACATTTAATCTATGGAAAAGTATATATATATCGACTGTGGAAAGGAAAAAATACTCAACTCTCACGTAATAAATTTTACAGGAGGCACAAAAAACAAATTTTGATGATTAAGAGCCAAATGCAAATTACGAAATATACATAAACTTGAAGTGCACGAAAACTGATAAATTAGAGTTTTATTAATATTAATTCAATATATTGTTTAAGAGAACTCTTAATTAGTCCTTTTTCCTGATTGTAATTTTTACAGACCATTATTTTTTCATACTTAAGAGCTAAGTTTAGGTACGTTTTGATAGAACGGGTGTTAAGTTGTGTACATTGTAATTATCGAAAAAAGCCGTTTTTTTTTTAAATTGTGGGTTAAGTCTTTTTGCCTTTCTACCGTGGATATAATATTGCAATTGATTAGACGTGAAAGGGCAAAGTAATAAAATGGTAAAACTTTTCTATTTTAACTCTCGCGGCTCGGAGACTAGAAAAATACTTCTCTGCCGATGGAGGTCGTTTAGGGACCCCAGTGGTTTCCTCATTATTGGCCTTATTCTTATGAATTTCTTATGAAATAGTCTAAGGACTTCAAAATAGTCTAAGATCTTTGTAATATCTCTCTGCATCATTCCTCATACACTTTTTTTTATAAAAAACCGTGGTATTTAAATAAATAATCATATTTTAAGTTGCGCGTAAAAAAGACGTCATTCCAGCTCACATATTAAATTGCAACTCACGCGTTTAGCCCAACTATCTTACGAACGATCGCTGATAAGCGGGCGCTTATCTCGTTATCCCATTATCTCGTTATCGCGTATTTATATAAACTACAAAAGGTCCAAAAAACTATGATATAAGAATACCTTAATTATAAACATTGTATCACCCATATTAAAATAGATATTTAAGAAAATGTGGGTATTGGGGTCGCATTTCTTGAGCTTAGTACCGAAAAAGTTAACAACCACGTCCTAACTAAAAAAAATATTTTGATTTTACGTAGAAAACACCATTGCAGTGTGTATTTACTAAGCTCATTTCACTTTTGCGTTATTTTAAGATACTCATTCTTTTCTAAAATATTACTTGGGTCATTTTACTTCTTATGGGCTCAAATTTTAAAATATTTTCCTATCATTCATTTTTTTAATCGTTTTATTTACTATAACAAATATTTATAAAACTTTATTGTATGTTTAATAATATACTAGGGTAGATTTTTGCAGTTATGACATATCCCAATTAAAAATGAAATTTAATTCAGTCAACGTGGCTGAAAAACTTGTATCAATGAAGCAAAACGATGTGAAATAATGGAAAAAAATATTATAATTAAACGTTTTTATAAAAATTATCTCGTAACAGTCTTCCCAACCTTTCGAAACATGTGGATCACTTAACCAACATTTTGACACCCACGGACCACTAAGATGCTTCAAAATAAAAAAGAAAGTAACATTTTTAATTACAAAATGGTTATATCTAATTGTTATTACTATTAACTAATTACATTAATAATATAATAATTTTGTCTAAAATTTCGTTTTTGCGTCCGAACGCAACGTGCGGTATTTGTATTTTAATATTTGCTTTGCACAGTGTCTTTTTTATTCGAACGCAACCCCGTGGTTGTTCTTTTCTATCAGTAACCGCTACGACTGCTACGACTACTACGATGGTAGAGACAGAGCGAGGATTGTCTTTTCACATCATTGTTCTGTGACCGAAACTTATTTTATATACAGTTTATATTGCCTTGCACAATGTTATTTTTTCTTTCGCACATTGGTCTTCATTCCCTTTCATAGTTTTCATATATTTTTAATACGTAAATATTGTTGCTTTAATAAAGAATCAAATTAAACCTTTACGTCAGAATTAATTAATCGTTTACATAAATGAAAAGACAATTAGTGAGCAAATTAAAATAAAATTCTACAATGACGTATACAATAAATTGTTTAAGTAAGACATGTGAAGCATTCGGGGTAGGTTTTCCGTTTGCTGATTAAATTATTGTACCAGGGGTACGTATTAGGTATTTGTATGAAAATTTCATCAATCTTTTGTTTTGATGCATACAATTGCTTTTACGTGCAAATTGCAAACGTATAAATCGAACGATATGTGTAAAATAATTATTATGAGAACATTTTCGAATATAAAACGTACATAAATGCTATCTGTACGTATAATACCAAGAACACGACATACAAACATTATATTAAAAATATAAATCATGTGATCTTAAAAATATAATATATATAAATAAGTCGCTCTTCGTGTTTAAAAAAAGGAGATTTTTTTACAATTAAATGCAACCTAAAATAAGCTATTGTAGTAAACCAATACTTTTTTTTCAATCTTGTTAGGATCTTCAAACATATAAGAACGACAGTTGAAAACGCCGTCTCAAATAAGTATTTTTTTAAGCAAACTATTCTTTCATTAAATAGTAATATAATTATCATATATTGTAATAACAAAATACCGAAATTTGCTTTTTTTCAAAGCCGATATTTTGGTGTCGACAAAAATACCTAAATGCCAGTTTTGCAGTTTTTAATTATTATACGATTTAAAATATATTGATATCGTCTATTTTAACAATTGAATAATGAATACGTTGGCCTTTCTGTCTTAAAATGTGTGGATCACTGATCTATAATATCAAATATATAATTGCTAAGAAGTTATCGAAATCTGTCAACATACACACTCTAACATCTTTAGTTTTATATTAATTACAAAATTCTGCCAGAACGATGACGACAAGATATTATCATTAAATAGTATTTAAACACAAAGCTTACTTTATTCAAATGAAATGTTATGGAGCTCTATTGCCGTTAAATTTCTTCAGGTTTTAAAGTTTCTCGACAGAATTAAATAAAGACTAACCTCTTTCTTGCTTAGCACGACAGTACAGAGGCCGGAACGTGTCCACTTAGAAAAAGGATATGGGTAAAGAAGAGAGTTAAATTTACATAAAATGTCGGTGTAGGTATATTTCTAGAGATAACCACTTTCCCATTGACAGGCAAACTCTTGAAAATAAACATAGTTATATTGTTCCTCCCATTCGCCAACCTATCAGCCAGCATCGATATATTTTCTATAAGAGCCTACTCCATTCATCTTCGGTGTCTGTTCCCTTGGGATTTAGGGGTAATCACACCATCCTACCCAGGCGAACGGGTTTGCGGTTTCTGCGTAGGCTTCTTTACCTTCGCTACGATAGGTTTTCGCTTAGAAGCGTCAGAATCCACCCTTGAACCCTTATCAGTTTGCTATAAAACTGGAATGCACGGTTTTGTGGCAGCAAACACACAATATTTTATAAATATACTAAAATCTTTCGAGAGATAAATATTTTTTGAATTGTGATATTACTGCTTCTTGCCGTTTACCCTTCTGCGGTTAAAACAAACTAAACACATAAAACTTCCAACGTGTTTTTTTTTTGACTTTCGAGAAAAAATTCAAGCACGATTAACGTTTCTACGCTACGGAATACATCGTGGAAGCAATGTATGGAAGTGCTACGAGTGTGTATTTGTATAACGTAGATTATCTCATGTAATTAATTGTAATGTCATTTACAAGGTAGAAATGGTGAAAAAATATAAATGTATTTTAGTTCCACAATTAAAATTTTATATATTTTTTAATTTATATTGTATCTCACTTTTAAGGTGTTCACTGTCAATACTTGGTGGAATGGCATTATAATAAAAAATAATAAAAGATATTTAGTACATTTTCCACATAAAATTCAGTCTTTTTCAGAATCAGTACTTCATTACTTGGAAGCGGGAAAAACACAAAATCACCATTAAGTTATTTACTTTAATAATGTAGAGTTTCACTTTGTTTAAAAATTTCTCAAATTTTTAATGGTTTTATAATTGACAACATTTGCCACTTATATTTATTGATGATTTTTTAATTGTATATTATAGGTGTTAAGTATTTTAATTCTGTGTAATTATAAAGTAATTTGTAAATCCTTTTCATTGTTAGTAGTTGCTTACACCTTTTATTTGTATAAATAGCACTGTTTATATATATTTATTATCAGTTGATAATGCACGCGATGAGTGATACCAGTCCTGATCAAATAAATTTTATGTGGGAAAAGTACTAAAAATCTTTTATTATTTTTATTATAGTGTATCTCTTGTAAATCGGTTTATATAGCATAGTTAATGTTTTTTTAAACGTAAAATTAATTTGAAACACTTAAAACTACCATTGTAAAAAAAAAATGTTTTCTCTTAAGCAATAATTTGAATTCAATTTAATTCGCATTTTATATGACTCGTTTACAAAATGACTTCCAAATTTTTTTATATTGTTTGATATATGATGAGGTAAATAACAATCAAATCTCTTAAAAACAATTTCTTTTAAGATGGTTAATTAGAAGTCAGTTTGATCTCCAGCGAGAGCATAGTTGAAAATAAATATTGTACGTTCATTCCACCAATCTATTTGAATCATCATTTTGACTTTATATAAATCGATCAAATGCATATCTGTAAGTTTCCTGGCTCTTGATTTGTTGTATGCCATGGACACGGTGTATAGACTGTCGTGGTGCACTTCCGGGGTCACACATTTCCGGTGAAACGTCACAAGGATGAAATCGTCCGCTGACTTGGGGCGGAAATGACATCAGCGCTGCTAGTGTAGGATAGGAAGAAGCTGTAGAGACAGCCTGCCGTACGGAGGCGCACGCAACGCCGCCGGAAGCCGATGGTAAAAATTATTATTACAGGTCTGAACCAGCAAATTGATTTATTCTATTCAATAGGATGATATTCTCTTTCGTATATCTTTAATCTACGCTTCATTCTTTCATCCTGCAAAAATAATACAAAATGATGCGCTAAGCAAAACTAATTTTCAGACTGTAGCTTTTTTTCAGGCAGAATAAATATACAAGTATTTTTAGACCATTTACGCTTACTATTTGACAAATGACCACCACATAGTGCCTCCACGTATCGTGCCATCCACTTAACTCTTTGTTTTCTACCAAGAATTCCTAGCTAGGGCCTCCAATCTTGAGATCCTGTTCAATTCTGCGATCCCAAAATCTCGGGATTATGACAATACTAATCTTGGGATTAAGAAAATTAAAGAAGATTCTGCGAGGGGTAAAAAAAAAGAAGTTTCAAAACTTTGGTTAATGATAAGTTTTTCGAACTTAAAAAATAACCTTCCACCTCATTTAAGTTTGAGAAATCTGCAAATCTTGGAATTTTGGATTCTAAATTCTGAGAAGAGCTAAAAAAGGTTTCTTTTATTATGTATACACAACATTATACCAAAGAGTGCTACGTTAAATTATCTATGACAACTTTTAACAATAAACCTTTCAACTAAACCGATATCCTTCTCTTTTCTCGCCAGCTCAAATCGAAAGGTCGACAGCCAAGTAGAAACTCCTCGATACTCACATCGTTATCATTTTTATTAATAAGATTAAGTGATTTATTTATAAAGTGTGTAAATTATATATATGGAATAAAGTTGAAACAACATTGAATTTAAATTAGTGTTTTAGTACAAATATATCCATAACACTATCTCGAGTCCCAATTTAAACATGATTAAATGTTGAATGTTCAATTCTGGAATTCCGGGATCACAAAAAGGCTCCAGAATTGGATGCCTTAATTCCAGCGTCTCGTATTTCCGTAGTGTACATTCTATGAATTCTCGTCAGCGGTTTTTTATGAATTTAATATTGAAGTACTGCTTTAAAAAAATGATCTCTCAGCTTGCATCTTATTTTCAGGGTCATATCAAAGAAGGTTAATAAATAAAGAGACTGCACTAATTATAGATTCGAGTTCATAAATTGATTGATTTTTCATTTGGAGTGTCTGACATTTTACAAACGTGGTTCATAATAATTCAGTATACTTGCATTCGCTCAACGCGACGCTACATGCAAGCATAATGAGATTACGATAAAATCAATTTGCTTATATTTTGCTTTAAACTCTGAACTCAGTCAACCAGCAAAATTAAGATAATGTGCTCTTTGCCATAATCAATTCGTCCGGGCTACACCTTAGTTAAAAGGTTGCCAACTGCTTTATGAAGCGCTTCTACTCGGCTATAAAAACGTCTGACTATAATTACACATTTTTTTCTTTGTAATAATTGTTGAAAAAAAGTTCATTCAAATTTGAATCGTTCAAATTATGTACATTCTCACCGATTTTGTCACTAACGACCCGGGTTTCGCCTTTCGGCATCTTCAGGCGTTCAAGTGCACGGATGAACTTGAACTGACGTTTAGTAAATAACTAAAGTAACTAAAAAGTTAGCGGTAGTAAGCGTCGGTTCAAGTTCATCCGTGCACTTGAACGAATGATGATGCCGAAAGGTGAAACCCGGGTCGTTAGTGACAAAATCAGTGAGAATGTACATAATTTGAACGATTCAAATTTAATATTGAAATTCTACCAAGCACCTTCAGTCGAAATCTTAAAGTTCATTCAATCGATTTATCAAAGCATGGGTGTTTGTAATGTCTAGATAATCCTTCACATCCTTCCAAAATTAAGTAACATGACTTAAGAAAAGCGGTTAGCTTATCACTCATCAGTTCTCTTCCAGTACTATAATTTCTGCTCGTACTATTTTCTAAAAAAAGAGAAGATGAACGCCTGAGTAACAAGCAGTTCTCGTCGAAAAAACTTCTGTACAGATACCTGCATTATGAGGTCATATGCTCAATATTAGAAGCGGGTATGGATAAAAAATATTTAGGAGAATTGGGGGGGGGAAATCATGAATACAAATTTAAATAAAACAAAAATACAAATTATGCATTTTTTTAGAATAATTGTGAAAAAAGATTTATGGCCTCCGCGAATTTTAGCTGTAAAGAATTGAATTCCTGAGACCATTTTTTATATTTTTATCCAATCATTTACATTATACAACGCTAAGCGATGACAATCCTTTTTAATTATCATAAATGAACAAATACTTTTTAATCCAGCCCTTGTTATTTGACAAAGGGGGATGGGGCGCCTCTAGCGGTAATAAGAGTTAACCTGGAGACAGGGTGGAGGGTAACGAATTGAAATAATAGGGTTTTAAGGAGTTGTTACGACAGCATACTACCTACATACCTTTATTTTATACCCCTATCTAAAAGCTTTGATCGTTGCTTTTATATAATATATATTATTTCAGCTGATTCATTTCAAATTTGTACCCATTCGACATCATAATTATAATGAAAGCTTTATCAAAAATTAGACAACCGAAAATGATTGTTCTAGATTGGATAATGACGTGATGCTTAAACAGTTATTGAATTTATTAAACAATTCTTTTAAGACTTTATATTTATTTTGTGTAAAATATAATATAATTTAGAATTTCGACTGAAGGTGCTTGATGGAAATTTAATGTTAAATTTGAATTATTTTCATTCTGTACACTTCCTTAAAATTGTTTGCCGATAACGACCAAGTCAGTTCGAGTGCATTCGTACGCTGGATAGTACCAGAAGATGCCGAAAGGCAAAACCCAGGTCGTTATCGGCAAACAATTTTATGGAAGTATACAGAATGAAAATAATTCAAATTTAAAATATAATAGCTAGTCTTAGTTTTACAAAACTGTATTTTGTACTAATATTATTCCTAAAATCAACTGTTTTTACTTTCAGCATATGGACTTATAATTTAAGACGTCGACATCAAACAAATCCAATTAATTGATTTAAAATAATTTATGAAATTGGTTGGACTTGGACTCAAACTTATGAAAACGGGAACTTTTAATCCTAATTATTAGGCTTAGAAACATATCCAAGCAACATTTTTTATGGACAATTATTATTACACTATTTTTAACGATTAAACAAATGTTTTTTATGAATATTTAACTATCATCAGTTTTATAACGCAAGAGTATAAATATTTTTTTATAAAAATAACAATTGAAGCTTTTATTCCAAAAACTGATTGTGTCAACGAAATCAAATTTTACAGGAGCGATTAAAAACCGTAGAGCAAGAGCAAAACAATCAATGTTGGATTTTAAAAAATAGTTATTCTTGAGAATATGAGTAAGCATATTCATACCAGATAAATGTTTGAAACCCACATGAAGTCATAAAAAAATAATGCGTGGTCTATCCTGACATTGTCAGTTTCGTCTTGTTCTCATGATATGTCCTGTTTTTTCTGGAAATATATTAAAGTTTGTACCGCCATAATGAGAGACATGCTCAGTTTTTGTACATTTAAAATATATAGTTCTGTATAAATTTGAATCGTTCAAATTTAATATTGAAATTCCACCAAGCAACTTCAGTCGAAATCTTAAATTATAGTTCTGTAGCTTACTCGATTGATTAATAGGTGGCATTCATAACTAACTTTTTGATCTGGACTGACATAACCCGTTTTTGTAAGTTTTGTTTCTTTTAAACGTTTGCTGCAAAGGTGGGGATTGTGTTTTTACATTCGTTTTTATTTTACATAAAAGCATTCAAAAAATTAATTGATTTTTTAAAATTCATGTCCGCTCCCAATTATATATCAACAGAAGTGTTTTTTTCTGTAACTGTTTGTTAATCAGTTGTTCTACCTCTATTTTTCTAAGAGATTAGGAATAGAAAGAAATTGCTAAAGCAGGATAGGTGAAATCAGTCAAGGAAGACAACGAAGCTGTGCCACGGATGTATATGTATATATTAAATCATTAACAATATTTTCTAAATAAATGAGAACAATTGTATGAAAAACATGAAATCGGTAAACTAGCTGCACGGTTCTTTTTTTGTTCTTAATCAAGGTCACATACATTTTAAATAGATCTCCCGTCATTATTACAGTCACAATTATTGTTTTATATACGGGTAAGTAAATAATATAAAACGTAGAATTGAGCTACTTCAGTAATGAAATAAGTCCTTTAGTCCGAATTTCCTCAGAACATTTTCGACATTACATTTAAATAATTCTGTTTTAAATCGTTGAGATGAAAGATCACACAGCTGGCGAATCCACTTACCTACAAACTTACTAGCGACCATTTTCTTAATAAAAACAAATATATTTTGTTATAAAATCGTTGTTATTGTAAACGAAAATTTTTCTTAAGTAAGAAGATAAAAGATAAAATTCTGTGGCAGGGCAGTTTATAAAAATTGTGTATGTCGCTGCTGTATTTTTTATTTTTTTAAATTAAAAGAAAAATATTTGACATTACAGCTTACGCCAATGCGTCAAATATTTTCAAGTTGAAAGATCATACAAGATATAGTCGACGAGAATTTTTGAAAGTCACATGAGATTAACTCAAGGAGAATTGACTTCACAAACACCTATGTCTTGAAATTAGAATTGAAAAAAATCCAATTTGACATTGATATTACCGGGAATTGAACCCAGACCCAACTGATCGATAGAGCAATTTAATTGTTAAAAGCTTAAATTGCTAAAAGTGATAAAATATGGAACGGTCAAAAACTTAAAAAATACTATTTTGACACAAATACCGCTGATATATTTAGACAAAGGTTATTGAGTGCAGTAGCATATGGAGTTCCCGTGAACTTCTTATCTCTGTAGTGATCGCGCCATTCCGTCTGCAAACGATGGTAAGGGGGTGCAATTTACAATCTCAAAAACTTTATCGATGAAGGAGACAGGATGAACCTTGACGCTGGCGCGTCCTGGTACTTGAAGCTACATTAATTTGATATCAATTTGATATCCAAAAAAAAAAAAAAAATATTTATGAGAATTTTTCATCAGCGCGCTACTCCGCGGATTTTACGAACATTAACTCTCCGACTTAATTCAAGCACTGCCCATCTAATAAATTACTTTAGTTAGACAGTGGTGTAGTGGGGCGGAGGCGCATGGGGTCGGCGTTTCCAAACTTTTTCTACGCGATTTAGAAATTTTGCGATAAATGTTTATTTTTACGTTAATATAATAAAATAATGTATTGGAAGAACATTTTGTTTGAAACTTTTTGTAGCGGAAATTAAATCATTGTGTTTATAGAGCATAAAAATATTATAATTAATCAGCATTCCCAGGTTTGTTTAGTTAGCACTACACCAATGGCGATAGAAAAGATTATCCGTGACTTAATCACTAAATGTTTATATTGATATATTGTAAGATTAAGTGAGGGATTCAGACCTAACTAACAGTCCTAATTAGTTATAATATTTTTTTATTCATATCTCTATCCCAATTTATAGAAACGTTTAAAGGAGTGGAGAAAGGGATGGAAATATCAATGATTATGAACTGCTGGTGTAAAATTTCAACATAAATTTAAAGGTATAAGTTATTTGGTCGTGAATCATTGCGCTTATCTTTTGCAAGAGTGTAAGAATTAAATGACTGACTAGAGAACGACGAGAAATAAACTGATCACTAACTTTATTTTTGATCGAATAAATGATTCGTGGAAAAGTATGAAAACATCACAGACATACATCCATAATATATATCAGGCAGAAGAAAACAGCGGCCCAGCATGTTTTCTCTGTTTTCCGCGAGCTAATCAATTGTATTTCTGAAAAAATAATTCCGTTTTTGCTTACATAAATACAAAGATTGTTTGTTCACTTGTCGGTAGACATATATAATATCATTTGAAGATTTTTAACTCCGGAAGAGTTAAAAAAACAACTGATGGATTTATTCAAAATTATTTAACTTTTACAATTTTGAATCATTGACCATAGAACCAAATAGGAATTTGTTCTAAAAATATTGTTTTGACCACGGGACCTCTAACGAGGGAAATGAAATTTAAATAAAAACGTTAAAAACAAAACGAGTAAATAAAATTTTAGAAAAGCAGGTAAGCGTTTCTTTGAGTCAGCGAAATTTAATGTATTTTCAAAAATCTATTTTCAACCCTTCGCAACCCGCATGCTGAGTTTCATAATTAAGTCGCATCTGATTTATACGGCGTCACACCGGAGACGCAATATCGTGTTTCACTTTCACAAGTGAGAGTTGCAGTCCCGGTAAAACGAATACCGGCTGCTCGAGATAAATTATATTATGACTGAATATAATGAAGCGAATTGCTTTTAACTTCCGAAGTGACAGTAGGCTTGCACCCTGTCCTAAATAATACAATTAATTAATTATATACTAGAACGTTGTTAGGTTCATATTTTGCAAATAGTTGGTCTTCTATAAACGTGTGTGGAAGTACATTTACGAAAAATAAGTGAAATTAATTGGGGCTTGTTGTCGAGTGGTTAAAGTTGTTGCCTTCGATTACTGTTCTCGTGGATTTGAATCCTAGTACGGACAGTTTTTTTCAATCGAATTTTAGATTTCTGTTCGAAAGCATGAGTGTATGAAAAAGCATATATATACTGAGGTTTAGTGAGAACAATTAATTTGACACTTGTTCTGTCCCATCCTTATCCTTATATCTCTACTCTCCTTGGAAAAAATAAGTAACAAGCAGTTCATGTAAGACAACTATTGTTGGCTGACATATACCATATTTTGTTGCTCGACATTGAGAACGGATATGTTTTAAATCATATATTTTGAACATTGGCGGATCCAGGGGGAGAATTTATTTTCCATTTTTCTAATTTATTAAAACTTTTTTGAGAAATGGGTTCTTTCATTGTTTAGTTCATTATGTTTTATAGAATACATACATAATTATATATAGACTATTTTTATGTATATATATTATTTTTTGTCGCCTGCTGTGGCCCAGTTGGTAAGAGCTTGCTCTTCCGATCACGCAGGTCTGGGTTCGATTCCCGGTCAGATCACAGTGAATTTGAGAATTATTCAATTCAAAGTTGTGATCGAAGACTGGGTGTTTGTGATGTCAATTCACATCATTTCCTCTCCTCCAATCCTTCTGATCCTTTAATAACTGGGCGTAGAATAACGATTAGCCAACCACTAGTCCTGTTCTAGCCTTATCCTTTATCCTTCTTTCCCTACTCACTTTGAAAGAAGTGAGGTTGAGCGACTGAGTAACAAATAGTTCTCGTAGAAAAAAATCTGTTAAGATACCTCCATAACGAAGCCTTATGCTCCACATTGGGAGCGGACATGGATTAAAAAATATATATATTATTTTTTAATTTACTATTTATGTATCATGTTTATTTTCAAATTGAATGGCTCCTTCCTGGAACAATTTCTGGATCTGCCACTGATTTTAAATAATGAAATATTCTATAAATTTGTTTTTAGACCTGTAGCAGAGTGTTCAGTGCCGTTAACTTCAGTTCTAGTGTTCAAGAGTTCGAATCCCACTATGAATAGTTTCATAAAATGTTTTTTTTTAAGAATCCCTTAACGATGACACACTGATCATGAAAAACGTCGGGCGGCTATTTCGAATCTTCTGACCTCTAATGCATTGAATTTCTTAGTTATGTAGTTGAGTTTCTGATTTAATTGTCTAATTATTGCAAATACACGGCTATGATAATAATTCTAAATGACGTTACATAAAAAAAACAGTAGTATTGCAGAATACGTAAAATTTCTATCAAATAACCTCCGAATGCATTTGCGTCAATCAGCGGTCGCCATATTGTCGCTGTGTGCACACAGCGTTGCCAACACCCAGCAGTGGCCATTGTTTTATGACACCACCTAGTATTGCCAGATTTATTAGATGAATAAATCATCGATACAAACTTTAAATTAAGAAATGACAAACGAATATTGGCTGACACTAAAAAAATGAAATATGATAATGCTTATGGGTAAGAATCTATAAATAAAGAATATAACATGAATCAATATATACTTTTTTTACTATGCCAACAGCAAATGTGCCAGCGGTGGCCTACCAATACGTTAACAAAGGACTCGCTTAATATCACAGCTATTCGCGTTGTATGATTATATGAGGACTTAAAACATAGTAGATTATATGATAAGCTTATGATCAAAAACTCTCAATTCCGGTTTTTAAAAAGTATGAGATATCGCTCTTATATTGGAGTGCTTATTCAAAAGAACAGAATTATTTTAGCGTTGCTAAAAACTTCGTACTTTTCTTGCAATTAAGGATCAAAATATGACCTTTTTAAAGCGTGTTTAGATTTGGTGTTTGAAATTCAATATACCTATGTGATTTGATTAGGTAGCTCGAAGACCTTTATTTGTGCAACAATGGTCAAGTAGTGATTACTGGTTAGATTTGGAATTTCAGACATCAGAGACATTAATCTTTGAGTATAAGTCAATTTATGAAAGTGATCGTAACCGGATTGGACACCGCAACTGAAGATCACAATGTTAACCACTCAGCTTAAGCCCCAGTAGTGTTAAGGATACACCCGGTGCTCTTTTTGCATGACCAACACTTTTCAAATACTATCTTTCAAACATGATAAAATGCACATATTATAATGTCAACAAGGACCATTTTTTTTTAAATTGCTCAATAACAATAATACATAAAAAAAATAAGTTCTAAATAAATTTAATTTATGTAAAATATTGTAATAAGTAGCATATGATACAATATGTTTTTGTTTCTATCACGTGATTCCTTTCTTAGGGCTAGTGTGGTTCCAAGTATAATTACTTCCAGAAACTGTCACCCGTACATCACGGTCAGAACAGCGTTGTCGCATTGTACATTTTTTTGAACTGTGTTATTACAAAAAAGTTCATAATGCAAAAATCGAATGTATGTAAATAATACAACTATGTAAAAAAAAAAACACGAATATTTCCGTTCAAAATGGCAACACTGATACCAAGTGAGACAGGCGTACCAACCTTCCGTCGCCCGTCGTTAGCAGGCTGGCCAATAGATAGCGATCTGTGCAAAACCATAATGGAAATACTATGTTAATCAATTCTGAATTGTCTTTTTTGTACTGTCGTTCGACTGTGCGAATTAATGATTGATGCAAATAATTAACTGGAATGGTGTCTATCATTTTAAACACGAAATTTTAATCTGAAAATGAAATCATTTTACTACTTTTATTTAAATAAAATAGACTTTTGGTTTCTTATTTCACTATTTGCTCCGCATTATTTCGTTAATCATATTTTCGAATAATAAATACAAAAAAAAAATCCAATATCGAAATGTGTCATCACCAATAGCCTGAGGACCGATGTTTCAAAGTGGAAGACCATCTTAAACTCAATTATTTTTAATAAATAAATCAAAATAGGTAACTCAAATCGGACGTCTAAGCTGTGATTACCATAACATAACAGTGTAGTGCTCATCCCTAAACGTGTGATTGATAGGGGACAATGTGCGCCCATTGGCGCACAGAATTAATAATCTACACACATCTTCCAAGGAAGGTCTTAATATTCGTATGCACTTATACAGTTGAAATGGTGAAGCTATTATAACACCACTGTTATTCATTATAATACCATTGTCAGGTTTTACACAACTCAGGTATCCGGAACCTTTGAAATGTCCAATGTCATAGTTTACTTCAATTTCTTCACTATGTTTAAAAAGCTCAATTTGTTTATACTTGATGAAGCTTACGCTTCTCGCTGAGATAAAAAGATGAGTTCTAAAGAAAACTGTTTTTTTTCAGAACTGTCAGGTTTGTTTTGATTCCATTAATCATATGACACAAATTCGAATACTTTTCTAGAGGATTTATATATTTTTTTCTCTATCAATATAGCCTCTGAACTAAGGTTTAACTCAATCCGAATTTACTGTAATATCCCCGGAATTTTATTTTCTATCAATGCCGGCTCAAAAATATCAAATAAGGTCTTATTAGTTCAAAAAGTTATTGTAACTTATTTCTGGACACACTCTTTACAAGTGTCATTAAAACAAACAGATTTATGCCACATTTTTTCAGCTTGACAATCCTACCTCTTTTTGTTTAATCCATAGAAAGTTGATTGTAGTTCACGAGGTCCCCACATTAATACCCACTTGTCAAAACAATGGAAAAAACGGCTACATCACATCTCACAACCAATTCACTTGTTACCTTATTTGCTCTGATAATTATCGCTAATTGAGTAATACTTTTCTTTACCAGCGAGTTTCCATAAAACAATAAGTAATGTAAAATTATTTTTGACTTTAAAATATGAAGACTGAGAAGTTGTTGGCTTATTACCATTTTTTTCTACGTCTGACTTTTGGTTGCGAAATGCACTTTAGTTTTGGGACGTCGAATTCGTTGGCAAAAAGTGGTTTACTGCTTTCATTATACTATTGAGGTGGGTACAACGTTGAGTATCATTGAAAATGTTCAAATTTAATATTTATATGTAGATTTCTTTTACCATTGAAATAATACCATGGGAATATATTATACATGTTGCGAAAAATGAACATTGATAATTTTTTTGTGTGATTTATGTAATTATGGAATTTTTAGATTCAACTATTATTTTATATTTTCTATGCCATCGAAAACCTGACAGGTAATTAGAATTAAAATATATATTTTTTTTTTTTTAACAAAATATTAATCGACCGTAATAAAAGCATGCAACCATTATATTTTCATAAGAAACAAATTCAAATGTTTTACATTGTTCTAAAATTCTATTGATAAAAACATATTAACACGTGTGTACACAAAAGTTTTATAATGTCTGCAAGCAAGGGTTGTTCAGCGAAAAGGGGTGGGAGTGAGCTGAAAGATGATAGTAATTAATCATTCAAACCAGAAATACACAAAATGATCCCTTGGTTACCAACCCCCCGCCACCTCCGTCCTTTTGTTACACACCCTTGTGTGGTTTATTATCTGGGGAGGAATGTTACCGTTTCCGTCTGGGGGGGGTATGGGGTGCTAAAAATCATTTCCGTATGACAACCTAATTAATATTTCAATCGTGTATTATTTTTGTATATAACAGGCTCCAGGAATTGATATTATGGATTTTTTATCCAGGCCTTTTCCAAGCATTTGGCCTATGGGTCGTTCTGGAGTATTTGAAGTTCATGAAGTGTGACACACTCCGTCAATCATGTTAAGTAGCATATGGTTAGGACTGCTAGGAGTCTTAAGACTGGAGAAGATGTCAGATAATCACTCTCTCTACGTCAAACATATATTGTTGATTCTTACAATTTAAATTTAAAACTATTTATTATTTATATTTTTAATTAACAATCGCTTTGATATCATGACCCCACTTCTTCTGACAACTTTGGCTCATCGAAATAAATTCGTTTGAATGGTCGTATCCACTTTTCGGGAATATATGGGTATGGTTACAATTATTACTGTATAATAGGAATCACATAAAAAATATATTAACACATTATGGGCGGGAAACGTAAAAATACGTTTATCGTGTACTGTCAGTTTTGTTGGTATATTGACTCATAATTTAATGGTTTCTTCAAAATAACTGCCGTTTATGACAATAAGCAATAAACCTCATAATTTATTATGCCCTGAATGTTCGTTTACACATAGTATTTTTTTAACATATTTAATCAGATTTCACACTTCCAGTGATTGTAAATTTGTAGGAATGAGAATTTTATACTATAATTATTTTTATAATTGTATGGTATGGATGAATGTTTTTTTATATAGAATATTTTGAATATTTCATATTGATAACAAGTGTAGTGCTATTTATTTAATTAATAAAAGGTTTTTATATTCAGCATAGAAAATTAGTGAAATTATGATGTATTCAAAATGTTTTCATTTTATTTGTAATGATTAAATGTCACATATGATTTCTTTGAAAATTTGAGCCGAAAATATTTTTTGATTTAGAAGTTGTGTTGATTTTAAGAATGTAATATATTTTTGCGCTAATCACTAAAAAACGCCCGCATATAATGTGTATCGATTCAAATACAACGTTTACAAACTCGTGACTCTTAGGTTGTTGAGCACTGGTATATTATGGTATGTTTAGTTCCTCGAATTTATCTCATTTGGCTTGAAATTTGAAAATACCCGGAGCATTTTCGAGAATCTCTTTTATTAAAAATAAATTCATTAGGCACTCATGTATTATATTGTAAAATATATTCTTTCTCAATCGATCTAGAAACCTTTTCACGAAGCTCTTTGGTCATAAGCACGCTGGAGGTCGACAAACTATTGATACAGTATTAAAAATGATATTGATTTGATTCTCATTGCCTAAGAAGTATCATGTTATAATTCACAATATATACATAATATAAACCATAATATTTGATACTCCGCGTTGTATTGTGTTACCTATCTTGTCAATCGATTATTCCCCAACCGTGGAATATTATTTCGTACCTGCTTAACAATAACACCCCTTCGACCCCATCCCTCTACGATTTCACAGTCGCCTGGTACATGCATAATAATATCACTATACCGGTTCCAAATTATCAAAGTTATGATTGTTAAATGTACATCAATAGTCACCGTATATCCAATAAAACGAGAAACGTATCAAATTTTGTGTTTCCGTCGCCCGCCGTATTTGTACCAGGATTTTGGAATCGAAGTCGGAGTCGGGGTCGTGGAGTCGGAGATTTTACCTCTAATTCGGAGGACTCAGGAGTATTAGTTTTGCCTTTAAAATTTCTGTAATAAGCGAAAGTTTGCTTTAATCTTTACGTACTTCGTAAAAAAGGGCCAAAATATTTTGCAATTCCCTCTCAAACTTCCAACTTCTTTCCATTATAGGATCATTTTCTATTAAAAAATGTTCTAATTTATCAGCCAATCCTAAGCCGTTATCTATTTTTTTTATTATTGTGAAGCATGCAACTACTTCGCTGAAACTGCTTTCTGGGTCATTAATTATGGTAGCTTCATCCAACATTTCGACTAATTCTTCTTCAATGTACGATTCTCCAATATTTCTGCGATATCTTGAATATCAAAATCATCATATTCTTCTCCACCAATACCACGACAGATATTGATTGTCTTTTTGGTATTCATCTTACTTTGGATTACTTCTGGCCACAGTTTTTTCCAGCAAGCCATTTAAAGTGGATTATTTTATTTTCTTAACGGATGCAGAAACCATATCGACATAATTTCGAATGGAAAAAAGTGTCCAAGCTTGTGTAACTGTTCAATTCTCATCTTGGCCGATATCATCTAACATTTTTTCAAATGTTCGACGGATATAATACGCTTTAAATGATGAAGTTATTCCTTGGTCCAAGGGCTGAATGATAGACAAAGCATTTTGTGGTAAAAATAATATTTCAACATTTGAATGTTTTAAATCGAGTAAATGTCCTAGTGAATTGTCCACTACCAATGATATTTTAAAATCAAGTTTTTTTTTCTTCATATAAGTTTCTGCATTGGGATTAAAGCCAATCTTTAAAAATAATAATAATTGTGGTGTAAGTCTTTTTATTTGTTCTCCAATAAACAAAAAGTCGTTTTGTCATATTCTTTCAGTGCTCGGGGGTTTAAAGACCTATTCATATTTTCATTTTTTTTTAAACCGTGTTTTGTAAACCTATTCATCAAACGTGTTGTATAAAACCGTGGTATACGAGCCCCAAGTGTATAAGAAACCATAGTGGTGTATAGGGTTGCCAGGCTTCCCGGTATTTCGGAATTGTCCCGGTTTCAGGCATCTTGTCCCGGCCTCTGAAGAAACTTTTCGAGGAAGCCAAATGTATTTTTTAAATATTTTTTTTTAGATTTTACTTCTTCAACTATACGATAATATAACGGCCATATATTTGTATTTATTTGAAATATATAAATATATTGGTATTATATGTGCTTCTTTGTCACTATGCGTATCTGTTTTGTCTGCATACGTCCGATAAGCATTTGTCGTATCTTTCTTCTTGTTGTTCATTTACAGATAAAAAAAGTCAATTTTTTTTAAACTGTGCGTTTTAAATTTTTATAATCTGATTTTCGTAAAAAAATTAATGGAATACAAGAATTTTTCAATAACTTTAGCTTATAATTATATCTATGGCCAGTACGTCGATCATGGAGGTATTTTTGATCGATCGCGGACCTATATATATATTTCAATTTTCTTTCATAATATAGATAGTTACAAGCGATATCAGTCGATCGCCATCGGTAATTTGATCAACTACCTAGACGTTCCTAGAAAAAAAAGTTACTAAAGCCTGATACAGATAGTTACCCCTCACAACCCCTCCCAACCCATAATATTTTTAGTTTTTTTTTGTGGCGCAAGATGCCATTAGTTGCATATCTAATTTGCCGTACGCACAGCTCATACGAAAGGAGATAAATACTCTTAAATATGGGTTAACTGTATCGCTTCTCGGCCTCAAGGCTAAGATCAAAGTGTAGTATCTGTTCTTATCAGCTTAATATCTGATAGTTCCCGCATCGCGGGACCAGTATATTAAACTGATTTTTGGAATGTGACGGGAAGTTCGGGGCTTGCTCCACTCCTGTCGCGGGTTGGCCCGGCATTGCAGTGCCGCCGGGATCGGCCCATCTATCATAATATTTTACTCCGAGATAGGTAGATAGGTAAGTACCTACCAATAAAGTTCATTCAATATTTTGGGCTATTCGTCCGTAAATAAATAGTCCACCCCTCCCAGGTTGGATATCGTTGATCAAATTACTGATGACGGTCGACTGATATCGCTTGTTTATGAAAGAACAATTAAAAATATTATAAGTCCGCGATAGACCAAAAATACCTTCATGATCGACGCACTGGCCATCGATATAATTATAAGGCAAAAATATTTCAAAATTCTTGTTTTCTATTTTTTTTGTATGAAAATCAGTATATAAAAATTTGAGACTTACCGCTTGACGTATATGAAAGGGGCCCCTCTGAAGGTCGTCATTTTTAAGTTATGCTTTTTTACTCATCTTATTAACTGACAAAAAGAAACAATCTTGACGTCACTGTTAGGGTATCCAATCCCGGGATTTCGGGATTGATAAATTTTCAATCCCGGGATTGAGATAAATTTACCGAGGAATTTGAAATCTCCGATTTGGTATACTTTTTCCCCGTATTCTCACAAAACCTCGTTTTTTTTTTTTTTAGCTCACCGAGGAATTTGAAATCCTCAATTTGGTATACTTTTTCCCCGGATTCTCACAAAACCTCGTTTTTTTTTTTTTTTAGCTCACCGAGGAATTTGAAATCCTCAAGTTGGGATACTTTTTCCCCGGATTCTCACAAAACCTCGTTTTTTTTTTTTTTAGCTCACCGAGGAATTTGAAATCCTCAATTTAGTATACTTTTTCCCCGAATTCTCACAAAACCTCGTTTTTTTTTTTTTTTAGCTCACCGAGGAATTTGAAATCCTCAATTTGGTCAATCCCGGGATTTCGGGATCAGAAAATTGAACGGGATCCCGGGATTGGATGCCCTAGTCACTGTTGAGTGGAGATTGACGACAGTGAAAAAGAAAACAACGGAGGTAAATAGCTGTAAAGAACGTCAAACGACATTTTTATATTTAAATCAACTAATTTGCTTTGAAGATTACTAAATCGTCTCATATTTATTAAAGTTCCTGGAAAAAACATAAATTCTGTTTATTAATTTATAACTGTATTTTTCAACATAAGAAGTTACAATAGTTAAAAAGATATATTGTGTATTTCTTCTGAGTCAGTACTTTCATATAGCTGTTAATGTAAATTAAAACATAGTTCTGAAGATGGCGTAAAGCCAATTCAGCTATCAACTACATATATGTATATTAACCGTTTGAATACTGCACAAATAAATCATGAATATGCCCCAAATACCACATGTATTTTGAAGGAAACATTTTTACCTAATATACACTTGAATTCGATATTTTAAAAACCTATATTGACTCAAAAATAAATGGCACTACACATATTCATCAAAATATTGCTTCTATTCTATTTGAATACCAAGTATCTGATTTTTTAAATTTCTGGATACCCGTGATATAGATTTGTTGGATATCCGCTTGGAATCCAAGCGGTTAAAAAAATGTAGAACTAAAATAGAGTGGTATGTGTTGACATTATTGTTATAATGAACGTTGAATATTAAAATAATTATTAACACTATTTTTAAAAATTAAATGTTATATATGACATTTCAGAATATACTTAAAACCTAAATTTAAGTAATATTTAATACATTATGCTAAAAATCATTCAATGATCCAGATCTTATGAGCACAATTTCTCAGTAAATGAGAGATTTGAGATTTAATGAGACCCACTAATCGTCCAATTAATTTTCTGTATTTCGCAAACGCTGACGTCACAAGGGTTGCAATTAAGACCTCGCCCAGGGGGCTGTTTCACTTGTCAATTATTTCGAAGGGGGTGAATAGTTTAAACACCTCTCCCGCAAGTTTATGGCGCCAACCCTGCCGCATCTGACATTTATTGTCATCTTAAAATTCAAAATGCACAAATACATAGGTACGCACTTACTATTGTCATTAGGATAGGTAATAGGCATACCAAATAGTATCACCCAAAGCCGTGGTACTTGACAAATTTATAAATATAAATGTACATTGTTTTTTAAATAAATCCGTTTCTACCTAGGTTATTAACAACTTAAAATCGAAAAAAGGGCGGCTTGTGACAATTTAAAATACCATCCACCAATGTTTTTTTTAACACGTTGGATCCCGGAGCCGTGTTTTCACGTGATAAGCTAGCCGAGCGTTGAGTCTTGGAACCGTGTTTTCACGTGATGAGCTATGCTTTAAAATATAGCCATCATTGTGGTATCAAGCAACATTTTGTATAGAAGACTTAGTATAATTAGCCAACCAAAAAAAGGAGTAAGACTCTGTACATGTAAAAACATTGTAATATGGCATTTCATAGCAGAAGATTCTAGCAATAACACCATACATAATTGAATATTAATAGTCTTTCGAGCAACCACAAAAGGTTTCATTTGATTTGACTTTGTGGTTTCACACTTGCAGCCTTTTTAGTAAGTCATTAAGAAAAATGCAATTCTTCAAAAACAAGCCGGGCACACGAGACAATTTTAGTTGATTTGGGCCGGGGACGAGAGCTTAACTGTGCGGAGAATTCAAAGGCTGCGTGGGCCAATCCAACAAATTCGTGGAATAATATTTCATATTTGATATAAAAAATAGTATTTTTTTTAAATTTTGATTTGCAAAATAAAAATAAGGTTTTCATTTGATGATTTGCAAGTTTTTACTAATTTAGTATATTGAATAAAACGCAGCTCAAAGGGAACTTTACTCACAATTTATACAACGTCATACACGTTCTATCAAAAGGATATATGCTGAAAATGCCGAATTAGCATTTAAATTTAGCTTTAAAGTTTGAAAAAAGAAAGGCCTGTGAAAATTGCGACTAGGAAAAGGAACATTCATAAAAGGTTTTTTAAGCTACTTTTAAATTTTATATTATTGTACACTAAGTTGATAAAATATCAGTAAAATAAAAGTCTTTATTTGCTTTATCCACTTTTTCAAGGCTGTGTTTATTTCATTTATAGATTTCGGTACAAAATCGTTATAAAACATTTTTTCATCCTTTCTGTAAAATTTGTTCTGACTGCAGTCCATTTAAATAGATCTTTCTTAATTTAACAAGAACCTCGTCGGCTAAAGTAAAATTTTAAAAAGGCTACCACGAGCCTCTCTGAGCTCATTCCAATCCACCCCTGGCAAGACCATTTGACTATGTATAATAAAATACCGAAGCAGTTTGATAGTTTGTCGTCAAAACATTTATTATGGACTTCTTGCAAGAATTTTCTCCGCTTAACCTTATCCAATTTAACCCATAGTATGAAAGAGTGAAATAAATGCGAAAATTTAATTCCATTACATAGAAATAAACAAGATTTATTTTCCATTCACACGTACCAATTTTCTCTCTCAATTCCACTTAGAAATCTAACGCTTGTAAGTTGAGATGTAACAGTAATGTCGTAGAACAGTGATTGCAAAATCTTAATTACAATGACTTAAGATAAACATTATATTCAAATCCTTTACTTTCTTATATCGGGTCCATAGCTCAGTGGTCAATATCGTTGGCTTAAGTACGAACAGCATTTTTTCAATAATTTTTTTCGATTTCTGTTCGAACGCATGAGTGTTTTTGATAATTAAAAATTACATTCCAACCACCAATCCTAAAATAACGGGACGAAGCGAGAACGATTAGTTAACCGCTAGTACTGTTCTAGCACCTATATTTCTATCACTTTGAATGTGTTCACTGTCAGTACTTGGTGAAAAGGCATTATATTCAATGGAGGATTACCTTTTAAGCAAATGAGGCACGCACTTGGGGCTTCCGAATCTTAAGGTCCTCAAAAATCGCTTATATATACATTTTGTTCTTTTGCTATCCTAAAAACCGGGCCTCTAAATTTTATTGCGCCTGAGGCCTCCCATGTGTTTAATCCGCTACTGATTATTTAGAAAACTTTTGATTTTTTTTGGCGTTGGTATTTGTGATATCTCTCCTTAAATTAGCCTAATGTTTCAATCCTAAAATTAGCACCGCAAAACGAGAGCGCATAGTTAACCACTAGTCTTCAACTAGCCCTATCTTTCTATCTTTACCTCTTTAATATAGGTATGTTGAACAACTGACCAACAAGGAGTTCTCGTAAAAAAACTCTATTAAAATACTACCATTAGGATGCCATGTCTAGGGCATCCAATCCCGGGATCCCGTCCAATTTCCTGATCCCGAAATCCCGGGATCGGGATTAAGAAAGTTTTTCGATAATTGATTTTGGTATTGGAAGAGCTAAAAAAAAAACTAGTTTCGGAGATAATCTGGGGAAAAGGTATAGCGAATTGAGGATTTCAAATTCTTTTGTGAGCTAAAAAAAAATAACGAGTTTCGGAGATAATCTGGGGAAAAAGTTTAGCGAATTGAGGACAAAAAAGCGACTCACCAAAACTTTCAAATTATACACGATTTCACGTTGAGTCCCCAATCCCGGGATTACAAAAAGGCTCCGGGATTTGATACCCTAGCCATATCCTCTAAATTGACAACAAACATGAATGAATTTTTTTTTGTCAATAATTGAGTTTCGGCACCACTTGTTTAGTGTCACTGCTAAGACTAAGTCCAAATAAATTTTACTTATACATAGTGTGTTTGTAATACAGACATGGCAATGAAGTTATGAGATTATTAACGACTCTTATAACCATAGAAGCAAAATACTTAACTCAATAGTGTTCTTTCATTTGGATCTTTTTGCCTGTTTTTAATGAGCTCATTTATCATATGCACATAAGCTTACCTGGAGAGAGTGTTACCTACACTATAATTAATCTCATTAAGATTTTTTACAGTAAGAATACTTTTCATCTACACATCGAGATGGGTAAGGGTATTCACCCTCCAACAAACATAATTACATACACCAAAGTGCTTTTTTATACATCGCACTCTTGGTAAACTAATGTCTCCCGTCTAACTTTAAGTTCTTCAGCTATGGATATGGTTGAGCTCGTGATTCTTTGCTTTATTTTTATGAAATAAATTGTTATCTTGAACTCAAGAAATGTTAAAGACAAGTCATTTTATTTATTTGATCATTTCAACAGTTAAAATATCTTCGTTTTTTTGTATTTGAAAGAAAACTCGAACTACAGTTATTGAGAGATCATGTTGTTTCATTAAAACGAACAATATTTTTTATATTTAGACTATTTTTTACTTAGCGAGAATTTTTGACAACTTTTAATGGCGCTCCTACAAAATAGCAAATATAGACTTACTAATATTACGACTGTATCATTTTTAACGTATTAAAATTGAATTCTAATGTGTAGGCTTAATATTTATAAAATTAAAAGACATTGTTTTATCACTTTTTAAGTGAACTGACAATACTTGATTGAAAGGCATAATATTTATAAAAAAAAACTATTCTACCATTTTTGCATTTATTGTACAGGATCAGGACCAGTTTTGAACGCGATGGTATAAATTTGGAGATAACACCTGTTTTTAAACTTCATAAATCTCAGACGTAGTTGAATAATATTTGATTTGTAGTGAAAATTTGAATATAGTTTTTCTCATATCAAAATGTTATTTTGAGCTATTCAACGACTGATATTACGCAGCATCCATAAATATCCGTGTAATAGAAGAATTGTCTGTAATTAACTTTTTATTTAATACTTAGAGAGTATTTAAATGTAGTTTTAATATAGTACTTAATCTGGATACTTCGCAGTATAAGGAGAAATTCTTTTACCTGATTTAAAAGCTCCGTTAGTCTACGCCGTAGCGATGTCACTCGCCCGAAGCTTTGCCATTGAAGTTTGCAATGCAGATGATGTTTTATTTTGAGATCCAGCATTCTTGCAATCTGATTCGTAATCCGAGTCAGTCGACGCGACTCCCAGCCTCGGATTGTATGCATAATGTATAAAAAGCTTTTACCCTGGTTCTTGAATACCTGTAATAACCTTTTGGCATGCCGAACGCCAAGATATGGCAATCTTCAGACGGAAATATCCCTAATATTTATTACCATCATGTTTATTATACTATTTTTTATGCTGGATGTACTACGGTTTTACTTTAAATATAAAATCAAAAATTATAACGGTAATAATATGTCTTTGTAATCATATATTTGCCGCCTTTGTGGCCGAGTGGTCAGCATGGCTTCGGTTACGGAAGGCACGGGTTCAAATCCCGGTACGGAAAGTTTTATAAATTGATTTTTTAATCGATTTATGAATTTCTGTTCGAAGGCATGGATGTGTGTGATGTCTTGAATTCCCCTCTCCCACCCATCATTTTCTATGAACGGGGCGTATTGAGAGCGATTAGCTTACCACTTGTCCTGTCCTAGCTCTATCCTTCTATCCCTACTCTCTTTGGAAAAAGAGAGGTTGAGCAACTGAGTAACAAGTAGTTCTCGTAGAAACACTTCTGTTGAGATAAACTCCATTAAGAGTCCATATGCTCCACATTGGGAGCGGACATGGTTAAAAAAAAAAAGTAAAAAAAACTATAGACTGACAAGTGATGCACATGATAAACGAAACTGACCCTGATCATTGTATAAAATTGAAGATTTTTTGCAAAAAATGTGTTTTATACATAACATATATACAGAAGCGACTCGTGCTTATAACACTTGGAGGTGCTGTGGTTCCTGTACCTTGTGACGTCATTCTATAAGCGGACTGTAGCATGCGATGTTCAAACTCGCAGCATCTTGCTTCCTATATCTGTATGATGTGTATTCGACGCACAATAGTCCGTAGTGTTGCCACTGCGTGCTAGGCTGACAAAAAATGATCTGATGTTATACATATATATAATTTAACCACTCAAAAGCTAACGACCCACCGGTGTGTCGCATACCTACTAACCACACACGCTACCCACCAGTGTGTTGTCATTATTACGACGTCAATAAATATTGTTTAGAGTTTGCATCATTGAAAAAGGGTCCGACATCTCTTACGGACTCACAACATTAATATTAAGTTTCCCTTTATTAGTTTGTAGAAAATTGCTAGCTTACAGGACAAAAAATGTTATTTTTTCTAGCTGTTAACGGGTTAAATGACATGATTGAAAAATTTCTTTGGATTTGGAGTAGTTTTTTATTTTAAGGCTGGAGTCGGAGTCTTTTTTTTACCCAACTTCACAGCCCTGCTAAAAACTGATGCAAAGGTTATAAGTATTTTAAATGTAAATCCTTCTTTTCATATATACAGTTTTGTTCGTGTACATTTTTTTCCGTGTATATTTTTTTTCCGTCCGCTTTTTTCCTCTCCAGTTTAATCTTAGAACCCTGGTTTATATACCAGAAAAAATATATCATTATTAGTTATTTAAAAGTCATTTAAGTCTACAACACAACATCCAACAACATTAAAAATCATAAATTACCTACATATTACAATATTAGACATAATAATATGTTTGAAGTGTCATATCTATACAAATTGCATATACTATACAGTATTTTAACGTCCTGAAAGCGCATTAATTCTGAATTTTAGAAAAAAAATGCACGATCCTTCGTAAAAGATGTGCCTTGGATTACTCTTGCTACAAAATAAAATAACAATGATAACCACATTTGTTGTAGTCTAAGCATTGAACAACGAGTGTAAACAGGTTTGAGTCACCTTGCAGAAAATGTCAGAAATTGATCAATGACTTTCTGTCCGAATGTATTGTTCTGTTCTAGCCCAATTATTCTATTATTACTCTATTCGAAAAGGATTGGTTATGAAACTGAATGATAAACAATAAAATTCTCTGTTTGCCGTTGTTTCAGGTCGGCCATTTGGCGTATTTTATTATTGCAATATTTACAACAAGCTCTTTAACTTTTTTTAAATTTTGTAGTAGGTATATGTATTTCTCTGGAGTTATCCGATTATGTCCGCATAAAAAAGTATATTGATCTCATTATGTAGAAATAACCATGACAATCCTATCGGGCATCCATATCTAGTTTTGTCTCCAGAAAATTTCTGTCACTTCAAAAAAATTGCTACTTCTTTAAGAGAAAAAGTTTACATTCCCTACCTCTCACCATTTAATCCCTAATCACATATGTTTCAAATTCAAAATTGTTTTAATAATGCCATAAACTACAATTATTGCTTATTGTTACCTATGTATTTACTTAATTACTTATCACTTTTAAGTTGTTCACAGTTGGTGGAATGGCATTATAATAAAAATAATTTAAAAAAATTAGTACTTATTCCACATAAAATTTATTTGATCAGGACCGGTTTCGCTCATCTCGATCATTATTAACTGGTAAGAAAAATATATAAACAGTGCTATTTATACAAGATAAATTGAAATAAGGTGTAAGCAACTACTAACAATGAAAAGGATTTACAAATTAAATTATGATTACACAAAATTAAAATGCTTAACACCTATAACATACAATTAAAAAATCATCAATAAATGTAAGTGGCAAATGATATCAATTATAAACCCAATTAAAATTTGGGAATTTTTTAAAAACTAAATGAAACTACATTATTTTACTTTAGTAATTAAGTTCTTATTATTTTTATTTATTACTTATAGTTATACCAATTCTATTTAATTAACCTTTATAATATCTACATATTTTTTAATTCTTATTTATTGTTGCCTATCAAATTGTTATAAAAATGTATTTTAACTGTATCATTGAGGATATATAATCTACGGTGTGATACAGAAAGGAAAAAAAGTATATGTATTTAATTTAAAAATAGATACAACCGAAATATAATGTGTCTTATCGGTATTCTGTTCTGAATTGTCACTGTTCTGTTTCATCACGTGCTGTTACCAGGGATGGGCTGGAGAAGGCTCCGGGGAAGCTCGCGCGAGCCCCTTGTTTAATTTCAGCGCGGCCGGCGAGCCCCTTGTTAAGATAAGAAAATCATTCGTCTTAGATCAAATCATCACATAACTGCAAATTCTGTAGATGGTTAAATTTAAAAATTAGTTGTCCCTTAATTTTTTCATTCAGCGTTGTAGGCTTCCGTGTGGGACCTCACGGGATCGAGTCCCAGTACGAAACAGCATTTTTTCGATCGATTTATCTATTTTCTGTTCGGCACGGGTGTTTGTGATGTCTTAAGTTTGCCTCCCACTCTTCCGATCCTTCAATTCAACCGGGCGCTACTATTAGTAATAGTCCTGTCTTATCCTTCTCATTCTACCCCTAATACTATCTTTGAAAACGAGAAGTTGAGCGACTAAGTAACAAGCAGTTCTCGTAGAAAAATAACTTTTTTTTGAAATACTTGCATTATGAGGCCATATGCTCGACATTGGGAGCGGACATGGATAAAAAAATGAATAACATTTACCGAGCCCCTTGTTAAGATATTGGCAGCCCACCGCTGGCTGTTACCGAAATGAGCTTGTGGTGAGTTAGATTACGGTCGCGAATTTGAGGTAGAACAGCGACTTTATGTTTGTATACGCTGTATACGTGTTGCGAGCAATCTTAAAACTCCGCCTTGTGAATTCATCGCTAACGAAATTGGAAAAAAAAACGAGAAATTACGACTATTTTTACAGGCAAACGAATAACGCAAGAGAACGACGCGCACACTTTATAGTTTTCTCGTCGACTTCTTTGAGATTTATATTCGAACGAGACTGAAGTGATACCCTTAATTATTAACTTGTTGGGGTTTTACGCGTGTCGTGCTGGGACGAGCACATATTATCGAGCAGTGTGCTCATGGCGGATCATAATTTACGAGCGACGACGCAACAAAATGGAGGATTGGTGACGAAGGACGACGTCGTAAAGGTATACATCACGCCATTAGCGAATCCTTGAATACACATAGCGGCAGTGGCGGATTAAGCACTTTGGAAGCCCCAGGCGCAATAAATTTTAGAGGCCCTGCTTTTTGAATAACATAAAAGTACTGCAAACCTCTTCGTAGAATAATAATGAATATTGAAAACTGAAATTTAAATATAAGGGTTTATATAATATATGCTATCTTTGAGGCCCTCAAAATGGGGAGGCCCCAAGCACGCGCCTCTTGCGCTTATAAGGTAATCCGCCACTGCATAGCAGGCTGCAAAAGAATCAAAAACGTGTATTATAAGGTGCACAACACTTTTACAAAATCCATCATTAGAAAAGTATAAAGCATAAATAGTGAACGCATTATTCTGATAGATGATTTACGTTACAGATTCTTAACCTTTTTTCCCCTACCGTCCCCTTTTCTTAAAATTCTTAACGCCTCCCTTTATAGAAAAAAAACACACCTCGTCTAGTCCAACGCACATTTGCCTCTCGGTCTTTTGAGCCCCTTGAATCCTTTCAACGCCCGCAAGGCAAGGTTGGGCTAGAGGGGGCATGGAAGGACACGCGCGAGCCCTTTGTTAAATTTTACTAAGTCTGGCGAGCCCCTTTTTTATTTAAGAGAAAACAATATTCTCAGATCAAATTAGTATCTAGTTGCAATTTCTAACATACATACGTACATACATACATACATACATACATACATACATATATTATCTACGACAGCTTCAAAATACACAGTAGAATAGTGTTAGCTATTTACATTGATAAGCTTACGGTAAATTGCATATTTTTTTTCATATTGTGTATTAAGTAACAATCGATTGCTTATTTAAATATTGCATATAATGACATGGGAGTGATAAAAAAATCATTCCTTCCCCCCAGAACACCGAGAATTGCTTTGAGATTAAGCACGCCCATTGTTAACGTATTGGCAGCCCACTGCTGCCGCAAGGAGACGGTATCTCCTCCGTTGGGAACCTATGATCAACGCAGTTGCTTATTAGCTTATATGAGTGGTAAGTTGAATTAAATTATTTTTTGATAAGGTTCAAATACCCTTCATTATTTATCGTTAACATAAAAGATTTGCAATGGCTTTATATTTCAAATGTTAGTTAACATTCTACCCAATAAAATAACCCTGCTTTGGTAGTACATTACAATTAATATAAGTATTTAGAAAAAGGCAATAATGACTAAGTCGGTACTCATATAAACAATAAATAAACCAGGAAACTGATCGCCTACTTTGCACGTTTGCTACATGATAGGTACAGATTTTTTACGTCCTTACGACTCGGAGACCCCAAGTGTACGCCTCATTTGCTTACGGGATAATCCGCCACTGATGAGATTACCACTTCCGTTTACAGAGATCTCAAATAATAATCACTTAACTTAAGGGTTATTAACTGTTTTCTATTCATTGACAGTTTATCATCAGTCCACTCCATTATTCACATAATTGAAACCTATTCCAACTAACTACTGTACTGGCCACTTTATTTTTGTAAATACAATTGGTGGTATTTTAGATTTATGCTGGTGAAAATACAGTCTTCAACTAACAATATTTTGATATACGAAGTAGGCACATTGTTTTTGTTTCGTATACATTCATTATTTTCATGTAGCAAGACTTCTGTTGAGATTAGGGCTGACAGATTTTCTGACATCAAAACAGGGACATTTTTTGTGGCTCGAAAACCCGGCCCTAGGTCTTACCTTCGGTGATCGGAGGAGACGGTGTGTACAACATGCTATGAACACTATTTATACCGTCTGAAATTATATTTGATAATTTGCTTGCAGGAATATTTTTTATATATATTATGTCAGGTTATTTACACTTCACAAATGATTAACAGTAAAAACCAGTGTGTTTTTTTGTGAAAAAAGGTGCTGGAACTCACTTCTGGTCAAGATTATAATTCATAAATCGATTGAAAAATCAATTTATAAAACTGTCCGTACCGGGATGTGAACCCGTGCCCTCCGTAACCGAAGCCAAAAACGTTGACCATTCGGCCACACAGGCGGCAAACTCACATTTAGTTGCATAATATGTCTTTAGTCAATTTCTATATCATAAGAATTTTAAGTAAATCAGATTAATTATAAATTATTTTCGGTATGTGGATAGGGTTTCCAAGCGTCCCGGTATTTTAAGAGTGTCCCGGATTCGGGCATTTTGTCCTGGCGTCGGTTGAGACCTTTTGAGAATGCCAAATGTCTTTTTCATATATCTATTTATTTTTCATATGACTGAAAATAGATTTCACAAAGTCTTCGACTATTGTTTCGTTTCAATTTGTGTTGTCTTTTTTCTTTTTGCTCATTTACGGTTTCAAAAATAAGTCTTGAAAATTTCCCATACTGATTTTTCATACAAAACAAAAACAAATGAAGGAAATACGGTGAATAGGAAATAATTTATGCTTATATTCATATACATAGATGGCCGATCACAGACTTATAAATGTGTTTTAGTGTTATTTTATAACGTACTTCGGTACAAGCTACATCAATCAATCACCATCGGTAATTTGATCAACTGCCTAGTCGTTCTTGTGTTGATAGCTTTGAATGATCAGGTATGGTCGGAAATAATCGTCCCGAAAAGTTGGTCGCTTAGAGCCGCCCAGAAAAAAAGTTATCAACCCTGATAGTTACCCCTTCGCAACCTCTAGTTCTTTTAGTTTTGTTTTGTGGCGCAAGATGCCGTTAGTTATATATCTAATTTACCGTACGCACAGCTCATACGAAAGGTGATAAATACTCTGAAATATGAGTTAACGTTATCGCTTCTCGGCCTCAAGGCTAAGATCAAAGTGTAGTATCTGTTCTTATCAGCTTAATATCTGATAGTTCCCGCATTGCGGGACCAGTATATTAAACTGATTTTTGGAATGTGACGGGAAGTTCGGGGCTTGCTCCACTCCTGTCGCGGGTTGGCCCGGCATTGCAGTGCCGCCGGGATCGGCCCATTATAAACTTTATTTACTTCGACTCTCCATTTGACTAATCTAACAGTAATAGAATTACTGACTTACACCAATAAAGAGAAAATTTCCATTAGGAGTCTCTATGCTTCACATTGAGAGTGGACATGTATTAAACTAGAAGGTTGAAGAAACACTTTCGTATTAATTATTAAAAAAACCTGAAGCATTTACCTGTGTGTAACTAGGGCTGTAAGTCTAAATTGATTTTTTTAAGTATTTCCGTATACCATCGGAATTGAAAGCGCTGTCCCGGATGGATCCGGATGAATGCTAAATTGTCCCGGAAATTGAGCAAATTGAAGATTTCAAATTCCTCGGTGAGCTAAAAATAACGAGTTTGAGCTATTTGTCACGGAATTGTCCCAGAAAAAGGTGGCAACCCTAACCATCACTAGTTACTAGAATAACTGTAGTAGATTTCACCAATCAAATGATGAATAGACTAAGTACCTACCTTATATTTTTTCAATATCCTTAAAAGAGTCCACTTCCCGAAAAACATCCAACTCCACAGTCCTGGTGGTAACTAACCTACTATACGTTGATTTACATTGTCTTGCACTACACTCAAACGTACAAAGACGTTAACCCATTTTTACATCGCCAAACTATACGTCCAAACGAATTCGAATAAGTCTCTCATACCTTTGAGCAAAGATTCTCAAAACGTGAACTCAAGTTTTGAGAAATATTAATTTAGACTGTCAATAACTGTATGATTCTTTCTCACTTAATCACAACTCACAACAGACGTTCAATTAATGTGCTTAGTAAAAGTTTTTTATATCTTTATGATCTCTCGTTACACAAGTAGGGTGTGGTAGAAGAGGCATCCCCATTCTAAATTTATTAATCTGAGATGACTTTTTAATTATATGTTAAATATTTTAATTTTGTGCTATTTTAGAATCACTTTTAATGTCATTGGTATTTTCTTTTTCAATGCCAATTGTTGTTGATAACTGTTCATTTTTGTATAAATAGAATTGTTAAATTATATTTCTTATCAGTTGACGATGCTCGTAATGAGCGAAACCGGTCCTGACATATTAAATAAAATGGAATGAAGTACAAAGGAATATTGTGTTTTTACTAATATAATGCCTTTCCACCAAGTATTGACAGTGAACACACTAAAAGTGAGAAGAGGCATCTTTGTCTTTTAGGGTAATAAGCCAGCTTAACATTATTCTAACATAAATTTAAAAAAAAATGATACATTTTTATTCTTAGTTTCCTTTCCCAGAGAGAGCATTAAATTTCATGGAAATCGTTTCGAAACAATAATTAAAAAGGGTGAATGCTTTACTAATTAAATGTCCCAGTACGAATGCATGCATTTAGACTAATGTTTAAAATACTGTCCAATTACTGTGAAATGCCACCATCTGTCATAGTAATTGGACACTCTTACTGCTTTGTACTACTGTTAAAATCTCAATTTATATTGACAGTTTGTGGTTTTGCACGATACCCTGAAAAGTTTCGTCCTAACATTCAAAAAACTTTTATAGAAAAAATGCTATTTTACTCTTATATGATGTTTAAAGTCGAAGTGTCCTGTGCTGCTTAATATAGCATACACTCTATCTGTTTTTCGTCCTTAAGCAAATAAAAAGTAAATATTATTTAGGATACTTTAATTCTGAATGACTGTATCATATACTGCGCATTCGACTTAGTCAACGTAGGTAATTACCTATCAACGTCTCGTAGTAATATAATATGTTAGATGGGCCGATCCCGGCGGCAATGCAATGCCGGGCCAACCCGCGACAGGAGTGGAGCAAGCCCCGAACTTCCCGTCACATTCCAAAAATCAGTTTAATATACTGGTCCCGCAATGCGGGAACTATCAGATATTAAGCTGATAAGAACAGATACTACACTTTGATCTTAGCCTTGAGGCCGAGAAGCGATAATGGTAACTCATATTTCAGAGTATTTATCACCTTTCGTATGAGCTGTGCGTACGGTAAATTAAATACACAACTAATGGCATCTTGCGCCACAAAACAAAACTAAAAATACTAGGGGTTGGGATTTTTGGGAAGGGGTAACTATCTGTATCAGGTTGGTAACTTTTTTTAATAACTGTAGCTGTCCAGCATACTATAGCATTCACCCTATGTCAGTCCTGTTTTTGAAACTATTTTTGCTCACACAAATTTTAAAATAATGAAACAAAATGTTGAGTATCAGCATTCTACGGTGGCTTAGCAAGCGAGAGTCGTAGCACCGTAGAGGTCACCTCTACTAGACTACGAGAGTCGACAGCGGTCCTAAAAGGAAATAATAATAATAATAAGCTCCTTATAAAGCTTACCGTTCGAAACATTTCCCAAGTACCAGTCGCAAGCATGCGAACATACCAGCGATGAAAAGTTAGTTTTGCAATGTTTTTATATGGGATACTACAGTTCTACTTCGACAACCCTCTCTAAGTAGAAAATAAAAAGTATCAACGCATAAAACTACAACGACATTCGGTATATCTGCCAAAGTATTTGAAGTAACCATTATTACATACCTAAATAATATCATGACCATATACGACAAACAGGTCACCGTATACGTTTGAACCTCATTGTACCTACACATTCGATGGTCCTTAAACCGAGTAATCAATTATCCCATTTTTATATCCACGTTGGCACTCTACATTTCTTCCTAATTCTCACTAAGTCTCAAGAAATCGTTGGAATTGATATATCAATATAATGTATATAGTATTAATCTAAGTTTTCTATACAATGAATTTCCACTATCATCCGTTTCAATTGTATAAGGCACGCAGGGTGGGCCAAATAAAATATTGCATGTCTCTGATGGGCCACACATAAATATGTTAAGACTTAATAATGATATGATGTTTTTATATTAATGATATACTTTTATTCTTTTTTTTCAATAATTTTACCTTTTATTTTTATTATACGATTTTTTTTAATGTCGACCTGTAATTTTCTACGTCGCGCATCACTGTAGATTAGTTAATTTTTCATCAGTAAACCTGTTACGACACTTTGATTTTTAACTTTGATTAAAATGACTCGCAGCAATATGTGGTGTCAAATGCAGCTATAATGTACATTGCTAATTGTCTTAATTGTCTTAATTTTAGATTTTTTTTTAAGGATATATTTTTGATAAAATTCTTGCATTATATTTTGTATAATGTATTTTACCAATAACAAAATGCAAAGTTTATAGAAATTTGAAAACCTCGAAAGGGCCACACGAAAACTTCAATAGTGTCACATGCGGCCCGCGGTGACATTCTAAAATTCTTATAAAGTATTTTTGCTTCTTTATGAATTTATCTCTAGAAGAACTGATTGCGACTTAGTTGCTTAACCTCTCGTTTTTGTAAATAGTAAGAATAGAAATATGAGGACAGGGCTAGTAGATAACTAATCACTCTCGCTTCGCCCCCTTTATTTTAGGATGGGAATTTTTAGACATCTCGAACACCCATGCCTTCGAAAGGAAATCTAAAAAATATCTACTAAGCTTTGTGTAATTAAATGGAGAATGCAGTAACGCAATGTACCGTTTGAGGAAAAATGGGTATTCCATGTTACCATCCCGAATTGTCGTGTTCAAATATAAATGTGTTCACAAAATCGTAGCATGACTTTATGGGCGTAAGTGAAATACGTAAATAATCCGCGGACAATGTCAAATGTTCAAAATTGAATTTTGAAAAAAAATGTTTGCTGAAAATAGTCCGGTTTCGTGACATATCGCATTGACCTATTTGAAACAGTCGTATTATTTCGGCTTTTTGCGTACAGTTGTTTCTCCATACTAATAAATCAGCTGTCCCAAACTAGTTTGGACTGCGATAACAGATGGCCCGTGTCACTCTTTCGCCCACACTCTCTTCCCAGTCCGCACGTATCACCACGCTCTTATGCCTTTTTATAACGGGTATTCTTCATAGCATAAAACTAGCCTTTTTCTTTTCTTTTCGAAGCACAATATTGTATGGTTAACTGGCAAATCTCGTGATTTTATAATAAATTTTATTTGAAAAGTTTTATCGGAGTCAACACATTTGTTTTCTTTCTTAAACTAGTAGAAGTACTTAATTAGTTCAATCATTCAATGCCTAAACATAATAATTTTCACATACCAACCTTTTGTTTGCTATAGCATTTAATTATTAACATAGCATAAATTATAAAAATCGATTTTAAAGTAAGTAAACATCAAAATTATTTATATGAGGCATTCAAATATTGAGACAATATATTTTGTATCGGTATTCTCAGCCTAAAACCATTCATTTTTAATTAAAATTAAAATAGTCTAATAAATTTTACTAAAATCTGATTTTAGATATCCGTTTCGCTGAGTGGCTGGTTTATTTGTATTTGCATAATTTCAAACATTTTAATGAGATACTAGTTGCAAGAGCTGTTTATTCAGAATCTTACGTTATTAAGATAAATTTGAATGTTTAAGCGATCACTTAAATATCCAGGTAAATGTTTTCAACTTTTGTAGAAAATTAAACAAAATTTACACAAAGCTACCGAAAAAATATTGTGGAATAAGTAAAAGTATATTTTGACTTTTTTATATACATACCTAATGTCCTTCCATAAGGATTGATAGTTGTTAACAAGATTCAAAACATTCTATCACGAATAGCGACATTATTAATTTCCACTTTTAGCTCTCGCCTAAGGGTTGAACATTTTTTATCCGGTATTAGCTTTTGTTTTACGTCAATTTATTACTCGACTTGTAGATATTGCCATCGCGACTATATTCATCGCCATAAAGGCTAAAGGCATCCTTTTCTATCCTTCGGGTAGGGTTACCACTTATCAAAAGACCTCGCCGCCGTGCATCGATAGGTCGTAATATGAAACAGGGTTATCACTAGTTTGTACGCATAAAAAAACACAATATTAACTCAGAAATTTTCAATAAAATCAAATCGGACGATGGTTTATTTCAAATCAATAAATCTATTTAACTAACTTTGCAGCCTTATAAAAATTAGGGCTGAACTTGTAGTATTTTTTCCTTTAATTAATAATTTTGTATTAGAGTGTTAAATATAAAATATATTTCTGAAATATTCTTCCTGTTTAAGCCTTTCCAAAGTAAATTGTTGAATATATAAAATACAAGAAAAACTGTGATAAAAATATAACGTAAAACAATTATTATAGCTGAAAGTGTACCTATTTACGATAACATGAGTAATGGCTATACTAAAACCATCGTAGATAATATAAAATTTGTTAGAAATTACAGTTTGATACTGATTTGTTCAGAGAAAAGTGGTTATTTACATTTTCTTCATTTACAATGGGCCTAATGTAAATTTTACAAAAAAACTCGCGCAAATCCAATCGCAATCGTTTCAAGCTCACTCATGTTATGTTATTTTATATTATATCAGGAATGAAACCGGTAATGTTGTTTAAACGTAATTTTAATCAATTAAAATTTAATCAAATTATTTTGACAACCCTACATTTCATCGAATCGGGATTTAATTTACGACCAAACTGGAATGCAGTGAATTTGGTAACGAATTTTAAACGTCGACCTGATGAATAGTGCCGGACTGGCCCTGATTGAAATATTGCCCGAGGATATATTGAATCTTTGTGACAAATGGCCCTACCGGTGACCCGGCCCGACATTATATAAAAAAAAGTCCAGCAGGGGCCCTGTTCAAACGTCATAAAACATAACCGATAACCTCCACCTTGACGTACGTTTTGTATGAGAGGATATTTCATTCTTGGGTAAAACTGTTTGCCCAAAGCAATTTTCCGATAAATGGTTTATTTTACAAGTAACTCGGCATTCCTGACACAAAAGTGATAAAACTTTGCCTTGATACAATACTGTTTAAAATCAAAATATCGTCGACGGATTTTTTAAAACTTATCTATCATATAAATAATCGATTTGACAGTAACTGATCACAAATCAGTCGCTCAATATTTTGCTTATGAGAGAATACAAAAACAGTAGTTGTTGTTTTGAAGTTATCTTAACGATTTTTCTACGCCTAAAAATCAGTTTTTTTTTTTTGGATATCATATTAATGGAGTTTTATGTCCTCGGGCGCGTTAACGTCAAAGTTCTTCGTATCTTATTCATCGTCGATGTTTTGGTTATTTGTATTTTTCTTCATCGTTGCTGACGGAAGGGATTGATCGTTACAGAGGTACAGGTTACAGATCGTTAAAAAAATGAGCACATTGTTTGGTTGGATTAAGAAAAGGACAATAAAAAGTATAACAACACCAACATAATAAAATTGTTCACGAACATTAAAATAATCACGCGTGCACTCATGGTGTTGCCAGTCACTTTACACTGCTGTTGTGTTTTATTATCATGTTAGATTTCACATAACCTCAAAAATTACAATATCTTGTTTTCATTATTTTTATTTTTATTCATCTTCTCTTTTTCTATCAAATATATCTAACCTTGCCTTACTCATCTTAACCTAATCCGTTATTTCATTTCTTCTCTGTTATGCACTCTTTAGTGAATTTATACACTTAAAAATCAATTCATACATTGACTAATCAAAGTGAATGCGAATTATAATGATATAAGCTTCAACTAATACTGCTAATAAATGTATAATTTGACTAGTGAATTTATACTTACAAACTTTAACTTTGGCATAATACATACATTGACCTTGCTGGAGCTTGAATCTGGAACTATTTGATCTCTAGGGCAAAGCTTTTATCGTTAGAATACAGAGGCCGATAATATTATATGAATTTACATAAATTATATGAATTTACAGATTGATAACACGAAGTGATTTTTTTTTTATCGTACAGGTTTTGAAGATTTTTGCTTTTACTATCAATGATATCATGTTGGGCTCAAATAAAAAAGCAATGTCTCGCCAATTACTATTCTCACCAATCGTTGTGGAAAATCATGTATGGTTTTGAAGAATTATAAGACCTAAGTAAATAAAAGTACAATACAGTTGTAATACCAATAAATAAACACTGCACTACACAACACCTTTTTATCTATGCTCCACTATTGGAGTGTTGCCACTAAAAAGAGGCAGCAAAAAATACTGTCCAGACAAAAATCGGGGGAAAGCATTTTTCCATTGTTGCCACCTTCGTCTGACGATGAGCCTGCAGATTTTTATCAACACAATGTTTCAGATTATTTACGAAATAAAGTGGAATTTATTTCGTAAATACAGCCGTATTTATTCAGGCGAAGAATTGGCAATTTAAAAATGAAAATTAACAACCGTCCTAGAGTCTTATTCAATTATTTTTGAAGGATAAACTACGCCATTTGAATAATAAATAGAGGCGACCAAATTTTTTGTACTAAAGAATTGACAGAGAGTCTTGTACTTGAAAAATACTTACGGTTAATTAACAGATTGTACTTATTATTACAATTATTCGAGAAAAAAAACTATGTTTAGTATATTTTCTGCCACAGTATTAAAAAAACTCAATCATGCTTTCTCAGCGTTTTTATTACCCACTGAAACCGTGCGTGGCATTCGAGGCGATCATCCAGTTTTCTTGCTATTTTGAAATCTTTATATTTTTTTCCCGCATTTATTAAGATTTTTTCAGTTGAACATTTTGAATTGGAAAACAAAATTAGAAAACCTCTCCTTAATACTGACTATATACTAACCGCTATTTTTTTCGTTCCGGTTCAAGTAAAAATATATATATCGGTTCGGTTCCGGTTTTCGTTCCGGAAAAAATAGCGGTTTTAACGGTTTTCGGTTTCTTATAGTGATTTACCGATTTGCCAAAAATATCTCCGTGACTTGTTGTTTTTAGCTCACCGAGGAATTTGTAAACCTCAAAACCCTATAGTAATTTACCGATCTGCCCTAAATACTAGCGTGGACCGAAAAAAAACGGTTCCCGTTTTTGTTCCGACAAAAATAACGGTTTTCGGTTTTCAGTTACGTTCCGGTTAGAAGTCTTGATATTAAGCATCGATGGTTTACTTTGAGAATATATTTAAATACTTTTAAGTCTTCTACTATTTTATTTTTTGCAGCAATTTACATTCTCAATAACTTTTAACAAACTAAAAAGTTGTAAAGCAGTTTCTCAAACATACATTAACTTACATCTACTCTAGTCTCAACTCTACTAGCTAAGCACGGTTGATAATTTAACTCCAGGCGTATTAAATAAAGTTTTAACTTATGCTGCAAATGAAATTGTGGAAAATAAAAATAATTCACCAGACGTTTCGTTGTGATCGGAGCAACTGCATGAGAAAGATTTTAGTATTCGTACTATTTTCTTTACACTGATCTCTCCCGGACGGGCATTCACTTTTAGTTACGCCAATGCCATCCAGAGATTTACTGTATTCCCAAGATCCCATAAATTCACGGCCTTATTTTCGTATCATAAAAATGCAATGTTTCATTTTTGACTCCAGGACTCGGGTGTCTATCGTCAGATCTGGTTTCATTTACCGCAAACGCGATATCTGATCTGAATTGAATTTTCTAAAAAAGCTTTTCTTTAGCTCAGAGTGAGACGAAAGAGTGGGAGGGAAGAATTGGTCGGCGGGTAGGAATGTAGGTAAGCGAGTTTATGAAACTGTAACACCGAATGAATAACGATTGCTACAAAAGGAGAAATACTGAAAAAGTACCGTAAGCATATTCACATTTCATTTGCGAATGGTGTCGGAAACCTTTTGACCGAAACGAACTGTAAGGTAAGCTCTTTCTTTACTAGAGATTCCAAGTATTCGTTGAAAACAAATATTCGAATATCTAATATCAAAATCTTATGTTTGATTACAACAATATGTGCATTTCATAATTTATATTCAATATTACGTATTAATTATTTGTTACTGTCTTTAGTGATTATTTTTGTGTTTACATGAATTAAGTTCTAAGGGCTGTTTGGCTGATCAACAACATTGCTTAGAGAAGTGGACATTTTCAGCAACAATATTTGTGAACAATACATAAGTTGATTTTTTGATTTATGTTAAAATTTTTGTCTTTTAATGTGTATTAGGTACTGTGTTTTTTTTTTAATTTTAATTATATTTGTTAAGCACATGGCGAATTGTCGTCAGCTGTAATGCTATCTACTGCATTCTTCTCATTTGAAACAATAAACAATATAGATTCAATATATCAAGGTGTAATGTGACATTGAATGTCATTTTAATTAACACAGTGCTTTAATATGGATAATTAGTTAAACCATTTTTTTCTAATATTCGGATATAAAATAAATCGGAATATATTTTTAATTTCACATATTCGAATATTTAAGTCGAATCTCTTATCTTTACATTATGGCTAAGTCTTGAATGTTCATCACTTTCATTATTTGATAGTCAGTTAAAAATGTTAGCAGTGAATGGAGTCAATCCTTATTTTTTAATATAATAATGTAATCTGCTTAAAATTATATTTTTTCATAAATATAAATTATCGAAAAAAATCCAAAATCTTTATTGTGACATCCTGCTTTACAATCAAGAATTGAAAGTAGTATTATTTCAAATTAATGAGCCATCTAACTACAAAATAAGAGCTAATATTTTTTGTCAGTACATTTATATTTCTGTCAGTACTCTGTAAAAGTTAGGCAACGACCATTCACCATTTAATTGCAATAAATTACTGTCTCATTTATAAAGTAACCAATGATTTAGATCAGCGCCACTCAGACTTTTGCGGTGTGCGAACAAATACATATTTATCAATGTTAGCTGGGGAACGGCTTCATTATGTAAAGAAAATAAATAAGTTATTCATATATTTATATGGGTAACTTTATTTTTATATTGATAAGAACGGACCAGTTTTTCTCGGCCCGAGTAGTACTAATATAAATAACGGCTAAATAAATACATAACAAACATAAAAAAATAATTTTGTAGAGAGTTTTCATCATATTCCAATTTTGAATAAACTCAATAAAAGATTAAAAAATATGTATTTTAGATTTAGTTATATATGTTTTACAATCTTTTAAAAAACATAAGAATCCCAAATTAAATTTTCTACTTAATATTAGAACATTATTATAATTCGTTTTCAGTTCACAGTTAAATTATATTTAAAATCATTTGACCGAGCCATTTGTGTAGGTTTATTTTAATTATTGTGGCTCTCGGTCCACTGTAAAGTACCCCTTTGACAGTGCAGACCGCACGCCCCGGGATTAAGCCCAGGGGCGCACGGTGAGAAGGGGGAATTTGCATTTTTATTACCAACGAACTCACTAATTTGATACAATCTCTGTGACAAATGTATACGGACCTCTAACTAAGTCGCTTGAAATAAAAGCGTGCACGTGTACCCTCACCTTTATGATTTACGCCGATTTTATTTTATTGTTATAATAAATTAAAGAAAAAACGTGATTATGTACAATTTTAAATTAGACTTTATGTTAAAAACGTAAAAGGCTATTTGATAAATTATGAGATGTGTTTATTAAATTAGTTTTCGAGCGACCGGGGGCTTTGGGGTTATTAACCACCCACGCAGAAATTAAAACGACAAAAACTATCATAAAAAAAACATTAACAATACTTCAATTTTGATTCTCTTAGCAGTACACAGTAAAACATCGGCAAAGTGAACTCGTATTAAAGTATCTATCAATAGTGACATTTCGTTTAGTAAAACAATTAATTTTAATACCATATTGCTCTCATAATATATATTATACCTTTATGAAATACAAAGATACTCTTAATCAGTGAATTCGATTCTTGTATCATCTTAATTTTATTTATTCAAAGTTTAATGCATTTTATTAATGTTGTACATAATTCAAGCAAAAAAAAACGTTGTCAAAAACAAAAGAAGGCAGATAAATCAACACAACTGGGCGTAGCTTAGCACACGTGAAATTAGTATACAACTACATATATACTTTTGTCTAGCTGTTGCCCTTGCGAGCAGGTTGGTATGAATACCAATTTCAGTATGATGCAAACTAAATTTAGATATTTTTGACGTGAATACGTCTTTAAAATTGCTTCCATAGGGAGGCAATTCAAAAAAACGAATGATAACAAAATCGGGGGATACAATTTGGTGTTGGAGCTTCATATCTATCATCGCCATCCAAAATTCTATTACACCACTGGATAGCTAAAGAATCAAAAAAAATATTGCATTATGTAAGAACTGTGATACATTGCGTGGGGTGGAGGAGGAAGCGCCGCCATTTTAAGGTAATTTTGCTGCGTATCGAGATTTCTATTTACTATAACTTTTGACTCGAAGAAGTTACGATGTTTGTTCAAGTTTCAATCGTTCGCTCTCAACAAAATCTATCGATTATAGAAAAAACATTACTATAATATTGTGACTGTGATTATAATAAGGTGTTAAAATATTTAAAAAAATATCAAAAATATATAATGTCAGGCTGTACGCGTCAAAAAGCCAAATCGAAATACATAGACCATATTTTGATATCTTAGACATTTTAAAGCGAAGTATTAAATTCTTATCGAGTTTACTTCGTATGATTTTTAAGTTTCATAATATTTGGCGCATTGGCATAAGCTATAATCCTTTTTCTTTCTAATCTATTGTCAATAAAAAAAACTGTTGCACAATGTATTCACGTGTTTACCATGTGTTTAACTTAACAAAACATAAAAAATGCTAAAATCTTTGTACAACTAAATATATTTCATAAGTAACGCTTCGATAGAAATTTGGAGGTTGAAATAACATTTTTAAATTTTTCCGTAAACATTTACTGGATATTTTTTTTATTGAAGCTCACCTGAACGCAGTCAATAATTACTTATGATATCTTATCTGTTTATTATTAGGCTGAAATTTGGCCAGAACGACCTATTCATTAAATAATTAATATACCTATGCATTTAAAAAAAAATAAAAAAATGTTTGACACTGGTATTCTGAATAATTGTCATTTAATTCTGCAATATATTATACATAGCTGTAAATAGTGAAAGATTATATGATTTACTGTTTGATTCAAAATGTATTATAATATACATATAATTGAGTATTTAAAGTGTCGTTTAGCGCTTTCGAAATGACAGCAATCCAAAGGGTGAAAGTATGCACCGTTAGTCCATTACTGGCACCAACCTAACCTGCGAATATATGAGGACATTATATTGGCGGGAAATAGCGGCGCGGAAAATTGAATTTGGAAGCCGACTGCGCTTTTCCGCCAAAGTTAATTACCGAACTCCATTACGCTCCTGCTGCCACCTGGCGGTAGAGTCATGCAGCTACATTTTTGACGCCTTCGCAAAAATACAGATATCTGAGTAGGTACTAGATGATTAGGCGAAACGAAACATCAAATCTTTCAATAATTCAGAGTTTTTAAAGTATTTAATAAACTTATGACAAAATTTCAAGCAAAATGCGGCAAATGGTGGAAACATGTGACGTCAAAAGCTTGCATGAATTTGATTTTGTTAATGTTTGATTACGCCATTACGCCACCGACTCCCTGCTATTTTTTATGGATACATTTTATTGGAATATAATAATAAGGAATGCCTCAACCGAGACATTTGAAAATTCTATCAATTACTCGAATATGTATTTGTAAATTGGTCACTTTTATCATAGGGCACTCACCCTTAAAACAAATTCGGAAATGTTCAAAAATTTTACGTCATTTAGATAGTAAGGGTAAGAAATTTCCGTACACACTTAGTTTGGAATACAAAGTATTCTGAAAAATTAAAAAAAATATTTGATGAAACATTTAAAAACATATTGTGGTGCTAAATACTTCATAATTTTAAGTCAGGTTGGGAACAAAAGTAATATTAAGTTATATATATATGTTTCCAATACGTTTATTCAAATTTAATAATATGTTTAGTTTCTATGTCAAATTTCAAATATGAAAAAATTTAAAATGTACGGAATATTCTGTGTATGGAGTTTTCTATGTACAAAAGCGAAAAAGTCTTGCTCTGAAAGAAACTTTTCATGTATGGATAATTCGTGTACGGATTATTCTTTACGGATTTTTTTTATTCGGAAAAATCTTGTACGGATAAATCACAGGATAGGTATAAGACAATACTAGTGTTTAATTTACCACTTCGCTTCGATTTTGGGATTGAAAGAGTGGGAGGAAAAAACATTTGAACAGAAATTCATAAATCGATTGAAAAACTAATTTACGAAACTGTTCGTACTGGGATTCGAGCCCGTGAGCACTTCAACTGACGCCAACAACGTTAACCGTCTGACCACGGTCTTTTCTATGAAAAATCTTTCAATCAATAAAATATAATCGTTGAATCTCGCTCTTACTAGACAAATAGTTGGAAACCGTCACCTCAAAAGGTGATAAACAGGTCGAAATTCTTACTAATAGTAACCTCAACGGATCGTGTCGCACTGCTCTAGCACGTGTATTTGCAAAGTCGGCTTATATCTGCCTTTCATTCAGACTACTGGATGCGAATATAGCTATAAGAGTCACATTTCCTTAATGACCACAGTTTCAATAACCAAACATCAAAGAGCAATTTTTCGCGCAGTTTGTATTCCGTGCAACAGAAGGTGCATTCGTGTAACGCCACACGATAACGGACGATGAACGGTCTCGAATCGTTACGTTTTCGCGCCAAATTCGCGTTGCCGTTCACCGGAAGTGCGTTATTATGAAAGCTAACTATTTTTTGAGCGCCACCGGAACGACCGCCGCCGACCGGAACGTCCGGCGGTAAAGATAAAACAATGGAGGTTTTTTTAAGTTACCGAATTGCATCCACGCTTGTTAGCCCGCTTTGAGTATAATACAGGCGGACCTCTACTTAAGAACATTCTACTTTCGCACATTTTAAGAAAATCGTTCTTTTTAGATTTTTTTGACAATAATACAAAAATGTTTTATTTCGGCGAGTAACGGCTGGTTTGCCAAATTTTAAACAAGGTATTATTATTATTTACGTAATATAAAATTCATTGGAGAATCGGCTGATGCGGATAGAGATGCTGGAAAAGACTTTCCTCACTGTCCAAAATTATTGAAGATGGAGATTATACCCCATGTCAAATATTCAATGTAGATGAGACTGGTTTATTTTGAAAATGCTTTATCGTACATTCTTATTAACGGAAAAATCAGTCGCCCCTAGGCACAAACCTTCTAAAAACCGATTGATTTAAAATTGATGCTAATGTTAGTATATCAAGCAGAAAATTCTATAACATTGAAAGGTAAAGATAAATACAACTAACTCTTGACAATTTTATCAAAAAAACGTATTTTTTATCAAATACATAAGTAAATTTTGATAAATAAAAATTTTAAAGGACAATTTTTGGTGTTTTTTTTTAAATTCCTCTACTTTCAAACATTCAACATTCGCACACGTTTTCAGGAACCAATTGTGTGCGAAAGTGGAGGTTTGCCTGTATGTGTATTTTGTAATTTAATAACTTTTAATTATTTTCAACATATTTTTTAAATTATTATATCACGTCATTGTAAAAAGCAATTGATGGCACAAGCCATTACAGCTAACACCAATACGCCATGTATTTCATAAATATTATGATGAAAACACATGTTACTGTAAAAAAGCATATAGTATAAGTATTACATTCAATTTAGAAAAAACAAACAACAAAGTTCAATACCTAATGATTTGAAAGTTAACACAACATTAGCTGTACAGACCTATTGGCGAAGGTGTATATTTCACGGTGAATGAATTCTTCCAAGCAAGAATCTTCATAACATTAATTCTCTATACAGAATAATCCGTACACGAATTATCCGAACAAGAATACTCCGCACACAAATTCTTCCGGACACACACATTTATTATTTAAACTTTTTCTTGTTCAAAAAATATTTGGCATTCGTGACATAGAATAATAAATATAATATAAAGCAATAATTTTAATGTAAAAAATATTAAAATGAACTGAATATTCTGTGTCCAGAGTATTCTTTGTACAGAATTGTCTTGTTCGGTGAATTCGTGAACGGAGTATGTTGTACGGAGAATTCGTCTTAGGAAGAATCACCAACCCCTATTTCACATCTTCTTCTGTAACAGGCTTTGGCAAATTACGACCCGATGTCTATTTTTGTGCGGCGCGCTTTGCGGCTATATCTGAAGTACTTGTGCATCTTCGTGGTTTTTAAAATGACTTTTTATTTTTAATCCATTTACGGATATTTTGTTGAACTTCATAAACTAATATATTCAATCGTGTATTTTATTATTAATTAATTAACAATATCAAATTTGGGTTATTATTATATATATTGAGATTTAATTGTATTAAATTTTTCATTGATTTGGTTTAGAATTCAAATCTTTATTTTTCTATCACATTTTAAATACAGAGTTTGTAAATAATTTACCATGGCTTCCACCTATCGATTAATCCTGAGAGCTTTTAGAAATTATTAGCAACGATTCCGAAAGCCATATCGATGCCTCAAGCAAAGTTTACACAACAAAACAAAAACACTTGTAGTACCCAATACCTACGTTATATTATTCTTCATGACAAGCGTACAGCCGAAAAGTATTGTTTTGATTTGTTTAAATTAAAATGTTTATTTTTCAATGTACACTTCTATCAAGACTCGGCTTCATTTCACATAAAAACTTCTCTATTATTGTATAGGAATATTATATCAATTTTAAATGAAGTAATTTTAAGGTTTTGCGTCCTATTTTTGAAGATTTTACTACACGATATTAATCAAATATCGATCAATTAATCGGTGAAAAAATCAGTATATATGAACAGAAACCAATATTTTAATGGACAGTATTTAATTGACCAGACATAACCATATTTTATTGTAGTGCAGTGGTTCTTAAACGATGCACTGCGGAGCACTGGTGCACCGCAAAAAAAAGTCAAAATCAGGAAAATCCGTGTAATAGTGAAACCCGAAAAAGCCTTTCGCGAAATTATAAAATCCAGCAAAAGATCTAATGTGATTTCGATTTCTTATAAAAGTCATTTCTGCATATTTTTCATTGTTTTCTGAATTTTTGATTTTGTTGCTCCGCAATTTTGTGCACCGTGACTTTTGAAGTTTAGGAACCACTGTTGTAGTGGCTGCAACCCCGCGCCGCTTTTTTATGAACCGCTACTGATAATGAATGAAGTAATTATTATCGTACATGAAGTCGGAGCGCTCCGTAAATATTTTTAGTGTGTTTTAGTACTATAATTGCACACATCATCAAGTGATTCCCAATCTATACTGTGTATTGATACAACCAATTTTACAATTTATTTTTCACCAGTGGTAGTTTGTAATTATTCACATTCAATTTTCTTAGATACTTTCGATAAAACAATTTTAGGAATCTCTTTACCAGACTAAAGAGGTAAACATTGCAAAGACAACAAACGTGTAAATTTCAATTCAATCGATAAATTAATGAAACATAATTAACCAAATATATGTATATATGCCGTTGTAATTGTGCGCCATTAATAAATCATCAACAAAGCAGAGGTGCGCAAACTTTGTGTTAATACTAAATTGAATCGAACAGAAATTTCGCATGCAACATATTAAAACCGCAAATAGCTTTTCCGAACTCGCATAAATTACTACTGAGAAATTTTCATTCGAGTAAATAATATATCGAACACTCCGCACATTGTAATTTCATAATCCGACGGACTTTGTGACGGATCAATGAATGTGTTTTTATCATATCCGTTACCTACTCGAAGCATTTGGCTGCCACACGTATCCTCCAAGATTATCTTCCTTTTCAACAGTCTCATTGCTTCATTTAATGTGATCTCAGCCAACGGTGGGCTGCCAATATCTTATGGGAGAGGCTCGGAAAATGTTTTCCATTTTTTTATCCATGTCCGCTCCCAATGTCGAGCATATGGCCTCCTAATGAAGGTATCTTAATAAAAGTTATATTTCTACGAGAACTGCTTGTTACTTAGTCGCTCAACCTCTCTTTTCCAAAGAGAATAGTAGGGATATAATGATAAGGATAAGACAGTACTAGTGATTAATTAATAGTAGCGCCTAGTTGAATTGAAGAATCGGAAGAGTGGGAGGCAATCTTAAGACATCACAAACACCCATGCCTTCGAACAGAAAATAGATAAATCGATTGAAAAAATGCTGTTTCGTACTGGGACTCGAACCTGTGAGGTCCGACACGGAAGCCTACAACTATTTTTTTTTTGAAATTCATAAGAATAAGGCCAATAATGAGGAAACCACTGGGGTCCTTAAACGACCCCCCATCGGCAGAGAAGTATTTTTCTAGTCTCCGAGCCGCGAGAGTTAATTATGTTTGTAATTACTTTCAATCGCAATTATAAATTTATTAATCTGGGATGACTTTTTAATTATATGTTAGATGTGTTAAGCATTTTAATTTTGTGTTATTTTAGAATCACTTTTAATGTAATTGGTAATTTCTTTTCATTGCCAACTTTTCATTTTTGTATAAATAGCATTGTTAAATTATATTTCTTATCAGTTGACAATGCTCGCAATGAGCGAAACCGGTTCTGACATATTAAATAAAGTGGAATGAAGTACAAAGGAATATTGTGTTTTTATTAATATAATGCCTTTCTACCAAGTATTGACAGTGAACACCCTAAAAGTGATCTTTGAAGAAAGTCCTTGTGTTTTAATGCCCAAGGATTCGATTATCGAATACATCTGACCATGTAAAAAGAAACCAACTGCAGTGTTGTAATTTTCATTTACAATGGCCGAGAGAAGAAGTGATGTACATTATATGTGTATATAATAGCTTCTCGGTAAACCATTTTCGATGATATAAAAAAACAAAAGACCTAATACAGCGTAACATTCTGCCGTTAGTATAAAACCATTAGTACTCTGCGAAGTTAGTTTCGACTACTTTGCAGCACACCGTCGACCGATATTCGAAACCGGACTGCGAATGGTTTCCAACGTGTGACCACACCTTCACTCGATAAATTATCGTCGTCGAATTGCCTTGTTATCTCTAAGAAACATTAGAAGTATTAGAAATTAAATCGCAAAAAGGCTCATCAAAATATTTGTCGATACAATAATTATTTGCGTAAAGACTTACAGATAAAGAAGTCAAACGCGATTATCTCAACGCGAAATACTCAACTGTTTGCTGCAAATTTCGTATTATATAGGCAGGGGTCAGCGGTGGGCTGCCAATATCTTAACAAGGGGCTCTGTAAATGTTATCCATTTTTTTATCCATGTCCGCTCCCTATGTCGAGTATACGGCCTCCTAATGAAGGTATCTCAACGAAAGTTATTTTTCTACGAAAACTGCTTGTTACTTAGTCGCTCTACCTCTCTTTTCCAAAGAGAGTAGTAGGGATAAAATGATAAGCATAAGACAGGACTAGTGATTAACTAATAGTAGCGCCCAGTTGAATTGAAGAATCGGAAGAGTGGGAGGCAATCTTAGGACATGACAAACACCCATTCCTTCGAACAGAAAATAGATAAATCGATCGAAGAAATGTTTTTTCGTACTGGGACTCACGGACGCCCACAACGCTGAATGAAAAAATGAAACGACAACTAATTTTCAAATTTATCCATCTACAGCAATTGCAGTTATGTGATGATTTGATATAAGACGAGCGATTTTCTTATCTTAACAAAGGGCTCGCCGGCCGCGACAAAATTTAACAAGGGGCTCGCGCGAGCCCCTCCGAGCCCCCTCCAGCCCATCCCTGGCAGGGGTGGGCTAAAAGGGGTACACGAGTACTTTGCTATTTTTTAGTCAGGCCGGCGAGCCCCTTGTTAAATTAAGGAAAAAAATATTTTCAAATTAAATCAGTTTTTTACTGCAATTTCTGCAGATGTTTTTAATGTATAATGAAACATCAGACTGTTGTGAATTTTTAAATTTCAAAGATGTATAATATAATATATTGCTTCCAGATGTTTTTATATGTTCAACGTAACATCTATCTATATGAAAGATTATCATTTATACGATACGAGGAAATTTTTCTGATATATATATATTTATTTTTATTTTTTTTACCATGTCCGCTCCCAATGTGAAGCATATGGACTCCTAATGGAGTTTACCTCAACAGAAGTTTTTCTACGAGAACTGCTTGTTACTCAGTTGCTCAACCTCTCTTTTTCCAAAGAGAGTAGGACTAGAAGGAAAGGGCTAGGACAGGACAAGTGGTTAGCTAATAGCTCTCGATACGCCCCGTTCATAGGATAGGATGGGTGGGAGGGGGGAATTCAAGACATCACATACATCCAAGCCTTTGAACAGAAATTCATAAATCGATTAAAAAATCAATTTATAAAACTGCTCGTACTGGGATTCAAACCCGTGACCTTCGCAGCGGTAGCCAACGACGTTAACCACTCGACCACACGTGCGACCAAATATATAGATGTTATTCACTGCGGATTTTCTTAAAATGAATAGAAAAAATCTATCTTTTTCCGAAATACCGCAAGTAGCTCCGAGATTAATCGAACACCATGTTAACGTATTGGAGAACCACCGCTGTATATATGGGATCAAATGTTGGACCCACACTCCCGACCTGTATTAATCGGATCACCCGATATTCAGCATATAAATGAATATTCAAATTATACTGTTTTCTAATTTCTTATCACTTTAAAAAAATATTTGATGAAGGTATATTACTGCCGAACTGAAGATTACGTATTAGGCGGGCTAGGCAGTCAATCAAGTATAATATAATATTTGATCAAACTTAGAACTGAACATTGTGCAATTTGATCGCTGTATTAAATTTCCGCCACTTGACTAAATTAACCAAGAAATTGAACTTATAAAGACGTAGTTAAATCTAAAATGGCGATTCTCGCAAAAGTCTTCTTAATTGTTTAGACATAGCCCACCGCTTAAAATAATCTTACTGCTTTACATACACCCTACGCCTTTCTGACACTTATTTGAGATCACGGCTTGTCATTACAATGTAATTTCAAATTCTATATCATTATTTATTTTTTGTCATAGTTTTAATAATCCATGGTCACCCGACAGTGTTTATTATGAAAGATAACGGATACCGAATGCAAGGCAGAATACAGTATTAACAAATTGCCCCTTTCCCCTATCACAATTCCAGACACAATTAATAATTGTTATTATCAATAATCATTTGCAGATGGCGTCTCACACTATGTACAATGATTTAATAATGGCCGACGCTGCAGTCATTATTTGACTTTGACGGGAAATTTGTTATACTTATTAGTAATCACTAAGGAATCAAGTGCTGAAACCATTATTATATGCATTACTTAATTACTTATATTTTAGCTCATGATTAATTTGACTTTTAACTTTCACTAAAATACTGTCAAAAATAATAAATAAACATTTAACTGGAATCAATCATTTATATTATGGTATTTTTAGTGTCATTTGAGTCATTTTGCTAACGTGTTTTTATGAATTTTTTTTAATCAATTTACTTATTATTTTGACAGGCTCCTAATATTTCCTTTTAGATTTATTATTATTTTCTTCTTCATGGAACTACGAAAATATATTACCGCCGCGAATAGAAGACGAAAACTATTAAAAATATTTAAATTATTAAGCCAACTGAAAGCAGAAATCTACGATTTGAGTTTTTTTTTTTGAAAATTTGTAATCAAATCTACAAATTATGTACATTCACACAGATTTTGTCACTAACGACCCGGGTTTCGCCTTTCGGAATCTTCAGGCGTTCAAGTGCACGGATGAACTTGAACTGACGCTTAGTAAATGAATGTTTCGTATTTATATAATAAATAAATGTATCAATAAATAATTGTATAATAAATGAATGCCTACAGATTTGAGTAGTGAGTGGTTTTAAGAATTATATTAATTTGTTTGTCAGAAAAGGTTTTATGATTATATTTATATAAGGTATAGGAGTGGAGATCCCGGCATGTTTAGTATTTCATTTAAAATCGGCTTGGAAATCGACAAAATCTGTGTAAATGTACATAATTTGAACGATTTAAATTTAATATTGAAATTCCACCAAGCACCTTCAGTTGAATTCTTAAATAAAGTCAAATCTACTTTTTTCACAGCCGCAAACAGTCTCTCGTGCTAAAAAAAAATATTCTTTAAGCCGTGCAGAAAATAATATTTCTATAAACCGTGCAAAAACTGAACGAGATTTAAGGGTTATGAATAATGTAATTACGAGTAAAAGAAGTAAATATGTGTAAGTATAAGTGGTCGACAACTAGGTGTTCACGAGTACCCAACGACCGAAGAATTATATTCACTGTGGTATTAAAAATATTTTAAAAAGATCAACATTATCACAAATATCATGTAAGATAATCTTTCTATTCTCTGTCTCTACGCCAAGTTCTGTTTCTGTCTGCTCAATATTAGCAAACGATGCGTCAATTAGTTACTTATGAGTAGGGCATCCAATCCCGTCTAATTTCTTGATAAAATTCCGGGATTGACACGGCCACGATCCTGGATTGGAATGAATGAATTGGAAGAGCTAAAAAAAACGAGTTATGGAGATAATCTGGGGAAAAAGTATAGCGAATTGAGGATTTCAAATTACTTGGTGAGCTAAAATAGAAAACGACTCACCAAAACTTTCAAATTATACACGATTTCACGTTGAGTGCCTAATCCCAAAAATGAAAATTAATCAATCCCGGGATTACAAAAAGGCTCCGGAATTGGATACCCTACTTATGAGTCATCACTGATGTCGTTGTATGGATGAATTGCTACTTGATTTGAAGATGTTTTTATTTTTCGCATATCACAATCTTCTCAACCATCACAATTAAAATAAAGTGTTTTGTATAATAAACAATTCTTTAGTGGTGCTTATCGTAATTTTCAGGTTGCCGATAACTGTTGGAGATATTTTAAGTAAATAATCGCTTTTTTTTTTTGTTGAGATCAGTACAAGTTTCACCAACCAGTCAGAAAATTCTGGCATAGTGTTAAGCCGTGCCCCACAAATCACCCATAACTCTTTTTTAAGGGCACCTAATGGTGTGAGCAGAAAGGGGAGACTGGAGTAAGTAAGGGCACCGGCAACTCACAACTGGGAGTTGCCTGTTAAATGGGCCGTCACTTAATCGCAACTGCTGCTGGCAACACTCGCTTCGTTAAAACTTTCCGACCGATAATACATAGCGAATTGTTAAATAACAGTGGAGGTATTGTACTTTTGAATCAGCGTCCAGTAGGATCTGATAATAGGGATGTTATGAAGAGGTTGGGAATCATGAAAAATTTAACTTCCCGTCCATTTGATGACACTGATACATACATTGGCAGTTAGATGCAAAGACTTAATTTGTAAATATTTATTATTTTATAAGTAAGTTCATTCTTTTAGTATCAGCTAATTTCTTAATGCAAGCAAAATGAGCTTAATTTTATAATAAATTAACATTTTATTTCTACAAATTTACCACTTCCCTCTTTTTAAAAGAATTAGTCTAGAGATGCTTCCAGAAGTGGCAAAACACGTGTCACAACTTGTAACACAACCAGTGGAATAACAGTGTTGTCAACATTAATTTTACCTATATATCAGTGTTTCCCAACGGGGGCAATTTGAATATAGTAGGGGCAAATCCAAATCGTTAATATGTGGTACATTTTGACGTGAATACGTCTTTAAAATTGCTTCCATAGGGAGGCAATTCAAAAAAACGAATGATAACAACATCGGGGGATACAATTTGGTGTTGCAGCTTCATATCTATCATCGCTATTCAAAATTCAATTGCACCACTGGATAGCTAAAAAATCAAATGTATTGGGCTATATAAGGACTGTAACACATCGCGCGGGGCGGAGGGGGAAGCACCGCCATTTTTGGGTAATTTTGCTGCGTATCGAGATTTCTATTTACTATAACTTTCGACTCGGAAAAGTTACGATGTTCGTTCAAGTTTCAATCGTTAGCTCTCAACAAAATCTATCGATTATAGATAAAACATTAGTGTAATATTGTGACTGTGACTATAATTAGGTGTTAAAATATAAAAAAATATATATTAATTGCTATACGCAGAGATCGTATACAGTTGGAAAGAGCTTTTCAGGAGCAATCGAATGGTACCATTAAAACACCATATGACCAAATTAAGCAGTGCCGGGAACGTAAAAATGGGGCGTAATATCACCTATTACGAGACATATTCACGTACAGCACACGGCTGTGTCCATGACACAGCCACACCCCATTTTTTTGTTAAGATTTTCAGATTTAAAAGAAATTGCTTTCCAGCATTTAATAACTCAGGCGATGTTGGTAGACGTAATTGATATCGAGAAGAGTTCTTAGAATTGGAAAATTAATATTCTTTTAAAACACTATTGACTTTAAAAAATACAATAGCATGACTCTGTGTTGAGACATAAACAAAATACCCAATTACGAAAAAGCCAGGAAGTATGAAAAATACCTAATAATAACATGAAGCTATCGGTGGATTAATCACTTGGGATGCTTAATGTACATTGATATTTCTATGCCATTTTTTTCGAATAACATAAAAGCATTGAAAAATTCCACGTGAAATAAAACTGAATTCAAAATACATGGGTCATTTACAGGGCCGGCGCCACCACACAGGCGATATAGGCAACCGCCTAGGGCGCAAACCATTGGGGGCGCATAAATGGAGTATTAAAAATATTTGTATATACGTACTATAATAATTATAAATAATGGTAAGCTATATTTTATTTTGATGTTTGTATTTGTTCGTTGTAATTATGTATCGTAGTCTATATTATTCGAACAAGATAGAAAAACTTTTGATCGTACACCTTCATTAATAGACCATATGTTCTACATTGGGAGCGGACATGGATATGTAAAAAATATATTTCTAATTATCCCGAATTGCTTTTTTTCATTATTTCGAAAACAAATGGAACGATTTGCTATAAGGGGGCGTGCCAATAACCGTTGCCTAGGGCGCAAAATAACCTCGCACCGGCACTGGTCATTTATAATGCCAACTATTTCGAGGACCCAAAGATTCGACAGGTCCCAAGCGCGCACCTCATACGCTTATAGGGTAATCCGCCACTGCCTGTAGCAACGAAGTTAGAATATTTTCAATACTAATTCAAATCTTTATTATGTAGTCGGAAATCAATTATATTTACGCCTATAATAAATTCTTTTTTATAGGAGTGTATCTTCGAAGGTAGTTTTTTTTTATAACGTTTTTGCTGATTTATAACATTTGCCTAAAATCCAAATACGATAATAGTACTTAAACACGCCAGTACATACTTGTGATAAAAATAACAAACTCTTATATTAGGCCGTGTAAAATAAATAAAACTTGTTCTCCTGAAACTTACATAATACTAGCATTTCTTGCCTAAATAATGTAGTAAATATACTGAAAAGAAAGAAATAAGATATTACGGTGGTTATGGACGCACAGTAACTTTTTTCAGGGGCTTGCAATAGTTTATTTCATATTATGAAACGCTACTTTGTTCAAAAAGTAGTAATTAAGGAATATTTGAAGCTAATATAAGTACATGTATTTTAACCATGTCCCCCCCCCCTGTAAATCTGAAGTAATTATCTAAGCAGAATTGTTTCTACGGTATTTTTTGTTACTCAGTATTGCTCAGCTTTTGAAGAAAGTGGGGACAAGGATAAGGTTTTTAGTACACAATAAGTGAGATGGAATTTTAGACAACATAGAAATCCATGTCTTCAAATGGAAATCCATAAATCAATTAAGGAATAAATTCATAGATTTAAATTATTGACCACTCGACCATGGGCGCGTATTAAAGTATTTATTGTATAAGTTAATATGAAGAAATATTTATTATATTTTCAGTAAAAATCTGTAAAAAAAATAAATTGTGGTTTACCGACATAGTATTATTATTTTAATAAAAAAAAGGCTCAAATTAGTTAGATTATCTATTTGGTATTCACCTAACCTTAATTTGTATTAAGTAGCCATAAATATAGCAATGTACTTTACGTATATTGGCAACACAACAATAGTTTTCGGAATAAAACTACGAGATTTAAAACATTAAATAATGACCGCGTAAGATATAGTTTTTCACATATATTTTTAATATGCATATTTGATATTGTTAGCTGAATATCTATTTTAGTAATCACATAAATTAGTTAGCTAGTATGTCAAAATATGACAATTTGTAAAATCAAATGTCAGATTATTTATTATGACTCCATGTTTGTTGTTACAGCGGTAACCATAGTGACGACTTAACCATGGATAAAGAAATAGATAGGTATTCAATCACGGGACGAATCGGTGAAGGGGCACACGGCCTGGTTTTGAAAGGGGTTCACTTACCAACCGGCAAAAAAGTTGCGTTAAAAAAACTTTTGTTGAAATCGTTGGACGATGGCATCCCGCTTAATGTAATGAGAGAAATAAAAACTCTTCAGCATACAAACTGCAAATATGTGAGAATTTTTGAAAATATTTTCCTTATTATATTCTCATAGTGCATTTTCTACTATTTTCTTCACTAAATGCTGCAAATGATTTTTTTATAGAATAATACCTACATTGTGTAGGTAGGCTACATACTATATTATTTCATGTAGGGGAAACTGAAGCTGGTTGTGACTTTATTTATCTTTCAATTTAATCTTTATTTTGTTTATATTTTGCAAAATTAGGTAAGCGTAACTTTTAGTCCCGTTCTTAGAGTAGGTTGTTAAATGATAAGATGGTAACGCGTTTAAATCAAAACATTATATTTTAATTAAAATAACATTAATGAATAACACACATTACATGTCCAGCCTGAGCTATGGTTGATAGTTTTGAAGACTTTCCGAGTAAACGCCAATTAAACCAATAAAAAATCCTAACAAAAATATATCAGATAAATCATCACTCATAGAGCAGGTATATATTGGACCCACTGTCAACCAGACTGGCTTGGATTATAAAATTCGCTACAGATTATACAAACTTATTCGTTTTCTTCTTCTGGGTAGTAAATTTACCTTACTAGTTTTCCTTAACCCATGCAAGTCACAACCAGCCCCAAAGAAATGTTACTTTTTTCCCCTACACCCAAACTCATTGTGATGAAATAAAAAATCTCGTTGAATGTACAACTTACAGAAAATATAAAAACATGCATAAATACAATACTTCAATGATTACATACACATTGTATAAATCTATTATTGTCAAGCCTATGTTTACAAAGTGAGACCAAAATTACAAAAATAAGTTAAAACTTGCTGTTTAACAGTCACCACACACAACTAAGTCTGATGAAGGCCTTAACGCATTTAATGTACATGACATAATAGCAAACCGTGCCACAATATTTTGTCACTTTCTATAACTTCTCTATCTTTTTTGCCGGGTTGGACTATATCTGTAACTTCTAGCCTCAGTCTCCCCAACTCACATTTTATTTACTGTGATTTGATCTCACAGTAAACGCCTTGATTTTCAACACATAAATAATATATAATATTAATCATTTTGTTGATATTAACTGCTCTTCAATCAATGAGATCACACAATTTTGGATATAGTTACTCCTATCTCTACCATCATTGATATTGTCACAATTCGTCTAGTACCACGCTGCACAACTTAATCATTTTATGTGCAAGTCCTAGCCATCTTCGGCAGCTAAGGTGTCCACATCTTTATATATTATTTTTGTGTTGCATATTTTTATTTTCTGATTATGGATCATATGAGGATTGTTAATCTAACTGACAAATAAAGACTGCGCTTAAGCAGGCTAAAAATATTTTTTACTGTTGGTCATTCACCAGGTTTACGAGCCATAAGACAATTGGTCTCATCTCTGTTTCATGCAAGATGCATTTCAAGTATTGGTTCAGTGTCTTCAAAAATATATGCTCTATTTTACTATGACTAAGTACATTAACAATACTAATTTTATGTCCTTTTTAATGTAATTTTAATTTGAATATACATACCTACTATTACTTTTAGATTGTCAGACTCTTTGATGTATTTCCACGAGGAATGAGCTTTGTGTTGGTTCTGGAGTACATGTGCTCTGGCCTATGGGAAATGCTAAGAGAAACAGAAAACCCTTTGACAGAACCTCATGTGAAGAGTTACACTCAAATGCTCTTAAAGGGAGTTGACTATCTACATGACCACAATATTATGCATAGAGTAAGTATGCACTATCAATAATTAACAATGTAACATATGTATGTGTTAAACTAATCAGTGATAAAGATATTTTCAATAGAATCTCCATTACTTTGTGGTGGAGGCCTGTACGGGCCAAAATTTTACAAAATTACCCGGTCTGAGCCTGAAAGACTCAGGCCTGACCCGGTCCTGAGTCTTATACCGCACTTGTTACCCGAACCCGACCGGAAGCTCAGATTTATACTCCTCAGCCTGAAAAAAGCCAGTTTTTTTACAAATTTACAACAAACTAGTAAAAAGTAAAATCATCATGACTGACTTATGACACAAACAATGACAAATGAAATATTTTTCTGAAGAAATAAATTCCTTGCCCGAGCCCGGCCCGAGCCCGAATCTCAATTGCGCTTACCCACCCTAACCCGGCCCGGACCACGAGCGAAGGGGCCTGAGGGCCAAGCCCGGATCCGTGCAGACCTCTACTTTGAGGGTATTCATTTTCTGTGTGAAATTACCTGTTCCGGTCCCGTAGACAACGATAAGTCAATAAAGGTTTAAAAATAAACAGTGAAAATGGAAAATACATTCTCAAAGAAAAAACTTAAATGGCCAGTCGGTCAATTCAGTTTTTACTGTAAATTAATATTTGGAAAATATAGTCTCATCACTGAATTAAATTAAGCTCAAATTACATAGATGACTTTTCTTCATATACACATAGCTTTGAATACATGTTATAAATACTTTCAGGACCTAAAACCTGCCAATTTACTTATTAACAGCCAAGGAATACTGAAAATAGCTGATCTAGGATTGGCTCGGCTTTTCTGGAATGAAAGTGGAAGACCCTATTCTCATCAGGTAGCGACCAGATGGTATCGAGCACCAGAACTTCTCTACGGAGCCAAGTTTTACAACCAATCTGTTGATTTGTGGGCTATTGGATGTATTGTAGCTGAGATGATTAATAAACAACCATTATTTCCCGTAAACTTTCTCTCATTTTTATATTGGTTGTTGACCATATTATATGTATTTCATTTTTGCTGGCATATACACCATACTATATCATATAAATCTATTTAAATACAATATTTTTTCTATCACATAGTAAATAAAAACCTTTAAATTGAGACTGTCATTCGCATTTCTAATATTCAAGATAAAAATAAATGTTGTTTAAATTGACAGTAGTTATAGATAACTTACCATCTGGTATGATTTTAATATTCCAAAAAAAGAATCACAATTACAATCGTGATTGATTGATTTAGTTACTCATTTAAAATGATTAAATGATAAGAAAAATCATAGTTATTTATTTTTCAGGGTGAATCTGATATAGAGCAGCTTGCTATTGTCTTGTGTAATCTCGGAACGCCTACAAAAGAAACATGGCCTGATCTCAGCACCCTTCCTGATTACAATAAAATCACTTTCCCAGAATCTGAACCAACACCGTGGGAGGATCTTTTCCCGCAGTCGTGTGAAGAGGCGATAGATTTTGTCAAGCAATTTCTGATTTATGATTCCTCCAAACGTATTACAGCTAGATTGGTAAGATTGTACATTACAATAAATAAATAAATAATTGATAGTTAGTAGACAATAATGTTAAAAACATTATCCAATACATTGGATTGATCAACCTGATAGAATAAGATATTCTTGCATTTGTGCGAACTGGTATCATTGCCACACGAGCTTGCAGGAATGTAGCGTGTCTCACTTAAACATTCATTGCAGAATACGTATGTACTATTCTAACTCATTTTCATTGTTGGCAATTTTTTTTTTAAAAATCTTTTTCATTTTACTAATTTGTCTAAATCACTGTAAAAATTTTCTAGGCCCTTTCTCAATTGTGGTTGACAACACAACCCCTTCCTGCACCGATGAGTGAAATGCCAAAGCCAACAGAGTCCCACCGATATCTTATGAGACAACAATCTAATAGTGGAAACAATTTATCCTGAGATAAATATAAATTTCAACTACAACCCCAAGTCCAGCACTTAAAATCAGCACATCAATGACAACAAATTTAGCTATATTATTTTGCATTTCGCTTTTTTCAAATGCCATAGTATATACTTGGCAGAGTTAGGGGATGTTGGTATGACTTGGGAGGAAGCAAAGAGACTGGCAGGAGATAGAGAATGTTGGAGGGACTGTGTGGTAGCCATGTTTCAAATAGGGATAGGAAATAACAATAGTCTTTTTTTAATAATGAAATCACGTTTTTTTATAATATAATAAATTGTATAATACATTGTGAAATTTACAACCAAACGCATGAAACAAGCCCTGAAAATATTTAGCCTAGTATGTACATTCTAAAATAAATAATTATAACCTAACAATAACTATTTGGAGAAAATCTTAAATCTATTATTGAAAAAATTGGAATTTATAAATCATTGTAAACAATTGAATTGATGGTTATATACACTGAAAAAGATATAAAAGGATAATAATAAATGTGAGCACTTTTTATTAAATTGTAGTAATGGTGAAATAGTTTAATTTAATCCTAGCCCTATCCTTCTATCCATAATGCTCTCTTCGAAAAAAAGAGGTAGAGTAACAAACCATTCTCATAGAAAAATCTTCTATTGAGAATATTTTATATTTATTTGTAGGCCATATGCTCCACACTGAGAGCAGCATAGATAAAAAAAATATGGTATGTTTTAGAATTTAGAATACAATAAAACCATTCTATAACGGAAGAGACAAAATTTCCATGCAATCGTTAAAATTGTTGAAAGCATTCTGTTAATTATACATGTTTTAATAAGTCTTGTCCTGTAAAAAATATTCTACTCATTGAAGATGCGGGCGGAAGTTATAATAGTGAGGAAGAAGAAACAACACGCAAAATTTATTAGTTATATGATCATATCTCGAAAATATGATAAAAGGTATTTTTTATTCGTCAGAGAACAAAATTCTGCTTCATTACACCCATTTTGGCAATTGAAGTTGATAATAGCAGATGTCAAAAGTTGAAATGAAATATTGGTGATAATTTCCTCATGGTGCGTAAACAGATTGGCAAAGTCGACTTTAGTTACAGATATAAGTAGAAAAGAATAAAATACAATAAGTTTGATTGTAGGAAGAATGCTTTTCCGAAACTGACTTCAAATTTTCAAATTTCAGTTTGTTTATTAACATAAAAATAAAAACGATTTCAACATTACAATGTGTGAAGTGTTAATATGTTATTTAATACTATTTTGATAGATTTACTACAAACTTTAAATAATGTAAGAATTTTTGCAAATATCTGTCTATAGTCAGAGATTAGAACACCATTTTCACAGGAAAATGCACAACTGTGTATGTTATTCAGCTCACTATATAATTACTCAACTTCTGATAAAAGTAACTTTTAGAGAATTAGGAGTGTACCAGCATAAAACTGATTGATTCCGAGCAAGTAGATAAATAGAAATGTTTATTTATCTCCCTTTTAGAAATATGGGAGATCGCGGTAAGGAAGACCAAGGAAATTATTTGTATTCTCTCCGAAAAAATATATATTATTTTTACATTTTAATCAATTGATTTGATAATATTTTTAAGTTTTTTTCGACATGTTTGAATTAAGTAGAAAAATTGATAAGCAGAATTTTTTTATTCATAATTGAATTCTATTACCAAATTGATCGCCAAAGAAGTTTAATGTAAAATGATTCTTTGTTTTTAAGTATTAATTATTTGATGGAAATATATTTATTTTGATGCATTTTTACGTGATTATTATTTTTCCACAGAATGCGTGCCCGTGCCTAACAAATAACAACTCAAAGGTACTCTTCCTTGCCGGTCACTGGTGACCAACGTTCCCTCTAAGCCGAAGGGTTAGCTGTGCGGACCGATCAAATATTAATTGAACAACTGTCTAGTAATGCGCGCCAGTCTGGAATGAGTGCGTGGGGGCTTCCCAACTGCTGCGCACGCGCGCAGCTTAGAGGGAACGTTGCTGGTGACCATCATGGCGATCGAAGAGTTGAGCAACATTAAACAGTAGTCATTTTTGAAAAAGAAATATTCCATTGTAAAAAATAAGCACAAAAGATGACACAATAATTGAGGCCACATTTGCAAACATGACTTGTTCAAAAACGGTTAAAAATGAAACTTGAGTTTCATTTTGTAAAACAATATACATTTTAAAAGAATTTTTAGTTTTACAATACTTTGAAATGATATTTTGTTATCAAGTCAGTTTCTATTCTAGACTGCTTTCTAAAAATACTTTTGAAATCTGTTTCTATTTACTAAATTGCATTCATGGTTCATGTTTCAACACTTTTGGAACGAACCGGGATTGCAAATAATAGCCTCAATTGATGCTTTTCTTGTATAATATATTTCTCAAATGTTATTAATGGCTCAACCGCCCTTAAAAGACCAATGAGATGACGCAGGTCGAGATAAATGGTTTATAAGAGGCTGGGTTAGCGAGTCCTAATGTCCAACGACACAGAAATATCTTGATTTCATGATATTCTTCTGAACATCATAAAGATAATACAAACATTGTAGGGAATAATGCTTTTTAATCTGATTTTTATTTAATCTAGCTATTTAGTAGGTTACAGGATAAATTAATAATTGATATTCATTTGATTTTGTTCTTATTAACTTTTTCTTTAATAAAATTATCAAAGTCAAACAGATACAAATATTTAAATTGTAACATTAATATTTCACAAGCCCTATTATGAAAATGTGTTTGTACAAAATTCGATTTGGTTATTAGTGAGGCAGCTTTGCTTCAATGACACAATATAAATAATATTTTAATGATTTAAAACACCATCAAATATGTTTGTTTAAACGTTAACCCTTCTGGCACGTATGACATGCACAGCATGCGGATTATAAACCATTCCCAAGAAGGGACGCATGCAGAGCACGCGAAAACAGTGCCGTTTCATTATAATGTACATTCATAATAGCAACAGTTTACTGATTTCATTCAAATAGCTTTTATTGTATTTCTTGAATTCGAAAAAAAAGTTATATATATTTTTTAAAAATCATATTATTTTTCGAATTTCACACATTCTAATCTCGTAAATAATTATGTTTATGAGGCTATATATATATTATATTTAAAATAGTGCAAAATTAATATAGTCCTTATTACGGTTGGAGCTTTTTAACATTACCATATAGCCGATAAAACACCGATCTGAGAGTATTGATTACTTAAACATTAGTTTTTTTAAATATATTTCAGGTATATGTGCCTAAAGGGTCAAACATCAAAACAAAAATTAGTTGATGCAGAATCTGTATTTCTTTCAGATACAAATTCTGCATCAATTTATTTAAACATTAACAAACTCTAGATGCTTTAACCTGTTTCCTGCCTAGCCACAAAAGGAGAATTATATTCAGTCACTCAACAGTTTGAGACATTTCAATTTTTAGTACATTTATAAACTTATATAGTGATTATTTTAATATTTTCAATACTGCTCCTCTATTTCTGAAAATATTAAGAACCTACAACTAGCAAATAGTCCTGAAACTTTTTGAATAGAAGCATATTATATGTATGCATTGGACGACACCTTCCATGTATATGTAAATAATATATGAGCCAGGCAAGGAAAGGTTAATTATGATCAGATTTTAACTATACAAATAATTTTAAATTATACGCATTTTTTTTATATAACAACCAATGTTTCAATGGATAGAATTTGTTTTCATCTTTTCTTTAATTTTTTTGCTACATGCTTAACATAACATAGGATTTTTGTGTTTTTAAAATTAACTGTCTCTACAGTGGCAGAGATAAAATGTACATGCAATGCAAAATATTCAATTCATACAAGATTTAAATTAATTTATGATATATCATTTTTGAATAATTGTGATAGCATATCAACCACTTCCTGATGGATTTTGTTCCTAAATATCAATCCAAAAGACGATTTGTACATTCTTAATTATTTATACATAGTAGAATAAAAATTATAAGTATCAATTTTTCATTAAACCTTTAAACAATGCACAAATACTTATTTAACAAATAAATAATTTTGCGAGTCAACGATTGCCTCAATATGCTTAATTCTGTTTTTCCTTGATTATAAGACAATTTGTGTACTCTATTATTTTTAGAAATGCCATATCACATGCGTCATTGCTGAATTAAGCAACAATATTTAAAAAAAGACGCATACAAGAACAACTCAAAAAGTTTAAGACTCTGATGGTTATTAAAGACAAGCATATATGTAATATACCTACTTTAAATGTGTCTATGCATCGCTACCATATAGCAGCAGTGAGATAATATGAAAAAAGTTGATTTTAAGATAAGTATGTCAATCGATTACTGAAAGGAAAACCTTTATAATGAAACACTGATTTTTTTTTAAATACCCCTTTTAAAAGAAAAATTTTACTTTTACAATTGATATTGATACATTGCCCTGTAACTTCAAAGCATTCACGAGATTAGTAAAATAAGTAGGTACAGATAATAGTATACAAAAAAACCTACTATTATCTTTTATCATAAATCGTAAAAGAAACTAAATAAAACTATAATTTGCTATTTATAAAGTACAGCACAAACCAATTATCAATTATCTCGAAACTAACTGTTGATTTAGGGTAGCGGTATGACTTTGTTTGTTATATTACAATAAAGTTTTCAAAACATTTTGAATGTCAATATAAAAAATAAGGGTACATTTTTTGTAGATGACGTCTTATAATCAACAAAATACGGTAATTGAATATGTTAAATCTGATTTATTTCTCAAACATGAGTTTTTAACCTCATTTTAGGATTAATATCCAGTTAAAAAATTACACACAGAAGACAACTTCTGTAGTGTCATAATTTATATTAAAAAATACATGAGCCAAAAGTTTGGTATTATTTTTTACACCGCAAGTAATAAAACGTGTCACACATTTGTGTATTACATCCAGAATTAATTTTGTCATGCAATATTTTTTTCTTTGAACTCAAGTTGCGAGACTATAAAGAAACATTTTTGTTTCTTACTTATTAGAGGGTAGCCGAGTGGAAAGTGGTGGTGGACAGTATTACAAATATATAACATAGAATGTTTTGTTTCCATGAAATGTCCAAGTGTTAATATGAAGTATAAAAATAACAAATTTAAACACGCTAAAGCGCTCAAATTGTAAAATCATGTATCACAAAAAACAATGCATGTAAACAATAACTGTCGAAATATGCAATCTCATGTTTTAACTATTTTAATAATGCAAAAAAAAACATCTACAGAGCAAAATTGATGAACTTAACAAAAACAATGTTATTTATGATAATAATTCTAATATATTGAAACAACACAAGACATAGAGGTGCGCAACTCTTTGTGTCACAGAGAACTCTTAAATAGAACCAAACATATTCAGACAACCAACGTAGTGCTTGGACAGCACTGATTCTGATTGATGAAAATGATTCTCTTAATTTATTGATACATTCGATTATACAAATTCCAAAAATCTTTTCTGCAAGATAGGGGATGGTGCTTGGTGACCGCAAATTTTATTTTGCATGTTCTTATAAATTCAAGATAACAGTTTATTTTTTTAAAATGGAAATAATACACATTATAACACATTTTCTATTCCTTTTTTCAACCTATCTTAATTTAACGGTCTCATCGAAATTTACTAATTGCATGTAAGAATAACTCTTTGACCCCTGGAGTTATAATTTTTATTTCATTTTATCCTTATCGCATCAATAATTTCATATTGTACGTGTGAAATATAATACTAGTTCAAGGTATTCATGTTGAATATTTGTGCAAGCATGAAATGTAACAATGTATTGTTCAAATATGCACAAACATTTGAGCAATGAATCCAGTCAAAACATATTATTTTTACAATCGCACATTACATATAATTTGTGTGTTTTGCCAAGCATAGAGCATACAAACCCTAACATCATCGGCTTGAACGTTATTTTGCCATTACAGGAACCATAATTTATACAAAACATTATAACATTGCCCAAGTTACTACCGTGCAGAATGAACAATTGAAAAAGCACAAAACACAAAAATCTGAGTTTTTATATAAATAACATCATCAAATAAAAACTGTTTGATACTAATAGTATGACGTGCATAAGCAACAGGCACATTTGACAGACAAAGAAAGAATGATACAGAATATGGTAGATGGTAGCAAGTTTCATGAATGTTGGCATTGCTTGGTGACCGCTTTAAAAGGATGCTAAGGTTTGTTTAAAGATAGCAAAAAAATGATTCCTGTTCTGTATTCTGGCCAACAGAGATTGTTACTATAAATCGGTTATATCGGAAACAGTTCACCCAATTCATATGAACTTAATGACAACAAGCTTAAAAATTGATTGCATTTTTTCTGTACCTTAGAATTAAAGTTTCCGACTGAAATACTCACATTTCACAATGATGCCGTTGATGAATAAAACTATAACAGATATCCAAATGTCTTTTTAAAACAATTATTTAAATTGCAAGTCCTCACGTTGAATCCACGATTCGGGATCAACAGACTATAGATCCTCGGCGGGCAAGTACCTGAGGATATCAAAGCAACTGTCGTCGTCCAAGGCGTTAGCGTGGTGGTGGACGAGAGAGTGATGAGAGTTTGCGTGTCAGGTGGGCGTAGAGGGCGTGTCGGGTGCGGTGCGACAGGCCCATCCGTTGGCGTGCAAGTAGCGGCTGACGAGCCACTCGGGGGAACAGTCCGCGTTGGCATTATCCGACGGCTCTTGCTTGATGGAGGAGTGCGTTTCGGAGGCCCGCGAACGAAGCAGTACCGTTTTCATCGTTATGTACTGAATCGGAGGCAGGTTGAAAGTGTTGCATAGCTAGACAGCAAAAAAGTATTATTCTAACACATGTATAAATAAATACTGTACTAAAATTATAAATGTTTGCACATTAATATTTCTTAATTCTTAGAAGTCAACAAGAACATAGCAACCGTTCAACTATGCGCATTCATTATTATGTATACCAAATGAATGCACGAGAATTAACCTGTTTGCTATCCTGTACATAGATGGAATCAAGAGTTATACGTATCACCTGATATTCAGTAATAAATGAATATTTATTTGCTATGTTCATGTTATCACTGTCTAATTTATCTTTGAGGTTTTTTACAATGCAGCTAAATGATGAAGGGAGCGGGTTAATTATCAGTTTCATATGACATGTATTGTAATAAAGCTCTCAAGTGTAATGATAGTTTGAAAAAATAATTTGCTGCGGAAAACTTTTCATTATATCCATTTTGGTAGAGCGGAAAAGATTAATGATTAATAAAACACTGAACAATTCCCGAATTGTTTCTTATGAAATAAAGCCTCATCGTCTTGCATATCAAAAAAGCGTGACTGGTGGATACAGCAGTGTGTAGGCTTGCTGGCAGATCGGAGTAATATCAAATGATATCAAAAGTTCCCGGGGGTGTCTAGATATATTGAATGGTATTTGTCAGATACCTGGACTTCATTACTGGTGAGCAAATGCGCGTTAGCGTTGCAGCATGTTGCAGAGTTGGTGGTGCTGGAGCATGTGGGCCTTTTGCAGCATCCACATGCGGTACTTGCGCCCCGTGTGGACTTTGGGCTGGTGGAACTTGAGACGCCTTCTCCTTCTCTGAAATTTAAAACACAATAAATTGCAATATAAACTGTAACAAAAATCATTATTCCTTTATATTGAGGGAAGTGTTTAATCCGTCACTGGATACACAAACATAAACTAGAAACCAATTTTTGTCATTTAAAATACTTCATTATTTAATCAGCAGTGATTAACAAACGTAAAACATTAATATGATTTATTGCAATAAATATAATTAACTGGATAGAAGAATAAAACTCTTACGGCCCTACCTTTTTCTTTGGTTTGGCAGGTGTGTTGGGCTGAGATCTCGCTGACTGGGGATCGCTTGGGTTGTGCATCCACTGCTACCCTAACACATATTACAAATGTTAAAACAAAACTAATAATAAACGAATGTTACTTATCACTAGCGCCACTCTTACGGGTGGATGAAATTAAACAACTATTACATGAAACTATTTTTTTTTTCTTAATTAATTACTGTGCAGCTGGGTTTTCAAGCCATTTGCCACGCAAGCTATTTTCATGCGCCCATCACATAGAATTAATTAACAAAAAGAAACAAGATTGAACCCAAAATATTTTTTTTGTATGTGTCTTAACCTAAGTATAAAACGAATGTAACACATTATACTTCAATTGGTTACTTATTAAAGTTGGCTTTCACCAGCAACTACTTCTTTCAAACTAGACACAATTAGGCTGGAGACCCCAGCCGTAAAGTTTCGCAGTTCATTTTCTGACAATCTATATACAGTGCAGAATAAACACCATCATCTCCAAAAGAATTCAAATAAAAGTCATAATTTTTTCAAGGAGCTCACACATTGATTCTCAGTTTAACTAACATATGCTAGACACCAAAAATACAAGCAAATCCCCATCATGGTAGTACTAGTGTACTAGTGGTCAAAAAATTTGTTGAGTAAATGAACAATGTTTTCATAATTATACAGTTACTTTTGAATTAAAATTGTCCAAGATTGTTCAACGCTGGTCATTAATTAACCCAAAAAATTTACAAATATATGGGCCAAACAATCTAGGAAACCAAATATTTAGAATCTGACGGGAACGCTTGTTATTTTAGTGTCGTGCTTTCTTATGGGGTAAATAAACATATAATATATATAGAAAAGCATAAAGCAGAAGCGTTGAAGCATACCAAATCCAAGCTAAGCAAATTAAAATCGATGTTGTGTACTAAATGAATGAATATGAATGGAGTCAAAACAATAAACGAAATAAAATCTTGTGAAAATAATGACACTTTTTGTGATGTTACAGTAAATAAGGTCATTTTTAATATTTAAGGCAAAACACCAAATTATGAATGACTTTTTGTACATTTAATTGCTGGTTGAAGTGGAATAATTGCAGTATTGACAAGATCGTATGTAATTATTTTTAAAATGCACTGGTTAATTTGTGCATTCATTTTCTATGAATAAATTTTAGTTTTAATTTGAGAAAAAGGATGTAATCATTGTAAACCATTGTAAAAATGTAACTACAGTAAAATTTTACTACGGCAAATTGATTATGTAAGTGATTTATATTCTACGATATCATATGACGACAGTAGTGCCAAATCGTTTATCATAGTTGTATAAAAAAATATTTTAATATTTAAAATAACAAATTGAAGAATTGTTATTTCATCTTTTAAAATTTGGTGAACTTAGCCGCATTTACAACATTTCATATCGAGCATTAGACCGCCTTATAAAATTGAGAATAGCCCGGATGTGGTTAGAAAAGGACTAGTGGCTAGCTAATCACTCTCTATATGCATGTTATCTATCCCGTGTCAGTAACGCTTAGTTGGGAAGGGATGAAGAAATCACACACATGACTTTGGGTACCGATCGATTTATGGATTAAAAAAATCAATAGATTTAAGTTTCAATTCAGCAATTTGAAGCCTTCACTGTGCAAACTAAAAGCCCAAAATATTTGACCATTCGGAACTGACCAACCAGCTGAATGTGATGGAATTTGAATCGGCTTCAATTGTTATGCTATTGAATGTACTGGTAAAGAGGAAACAATCGCTAAATTAATGTAGTACAACTTATGCTATGTTGCTACACACATGATGGCTTAGTTAAAAAAAAATACTTGTATCGTGTTCCGACAAGGATTCACAAAAATATTGGATACATTACTTAAGAATTTAGCAATGGTTTCAATGAATACAGACTAATTCAGTTTGGCTCTCAAGCAGGCATATATTAATAAGACATTTCAAAAGTAAAATCACTGTAAGCCGAAGGGTTGAAATATTTACGACAAAGGGTGACACATACATTAGGCAGTCGAGAGGTTAATGCAGGTAATGCAACGATTATTTAGCAATATAAACAATATACACAAAAATATACAACGATGAATGAATGAATAGTGATGAATGAAAAGACTGCTGTCAGAGGTGGTCAGGTTTAGCAAAAAAAACAAAAAATGTGCATTGCTATTTGCTGTGTTGCCGTATTAAAAAAAAATATAACTCAATTTATTATTACGTATTAGACATGGAAAGTCACTCAGAGCCAGTGCACACACGGCCAGATTGATGCCGCGTTTCAGCTACATTACAATTTTCAATGTGTTTCAATAAATGCAGGCGCTCGCCGCTAGTGATCGCATTTTTTATTGTATGTGGCCATGTGTGCGCTATCTCCTAAGTGCTAAACATTCACTTTCGAGCGATTTGGCTCTCCACTACGTACATTTGTGTTGTCGCATGTTTTCTCATACTGCGTGCTATTGACAAAGCAGAGATAAAGTGGGAAAGCGAGTGATTCCTCATTAGGCATCATTATGCTAACGCATCCATAAAGAAGAAAGACAAACGATTACTAAATAATGAACACATTTAGTAGCCATGGGACATACAGCAATTATTTAACAACCTCATTCAAATGCCTTTTGTTTACATATTCTGCTCGGGGAAAAACAAGGGTCTGATCTAGATATAAACTAAATATGCATTAAAAGACAAGAATTTAGGAGATAGGCAAAACATCTTAAATCTATGTTGAATATTATTACAGATATAGTAATATTTACATTTTTGGAGCGATAAATTTTAAATATTTAAAATCCAAATAGTGGGAAATAAAAGTAGATATTAAATGTACTTGAATGAAATGGGACTGCAGAAATAGTTCTCACATAATGAGAAAACGATACATTCTGGGCACGTAAAATTGGGGCTTAACTTTATTTGAATAGAAAAATCGTTGATTGGCATTTGACTCGGCAGAGTATGCCTTTTTCGCCATTGGATTAACCTATCCCTGACAGCAATCTACGAAAGCGAAGAACAAATAATATAAAGTGAGAATGTATGTATGGAGAAGCGTGTAGCGCCGTGTGTACCGCCATGCGCGGAGCTCGCCTTCCGTTCACCGATGCCAATCCGCCGACCGATGAACCGCCGGTGGAGCCGATGCCGCCCGCCACTCCGCCAGTTGCACTCGCGTGACGTTCAAAATGCGCGCACTCCTCCACTGATGTCAGCCCGTGACGCCGGTACCGACTCAGCTCTGACAGGCGAACCCGCAACTCCCGCTCCTTCCACAGGGCGCCTGATATTGAAGTGTGTTCAGATCTCGACGCAAAGCGGGTGAAAGGTCGAAGGCGGTCCATGAAGTCTCTGTTGAAAAGAATTACAATTGTATTGACACAGGGCTTATTGTAGGGCTCGGACTGAGTCACTATGAAGAAATGTTTAGTGAATTTGATTGAATATATATACATAGGTTGGTCCTGTTGCCATGTCGCCAACTGTGGTCTAGTTGGTTAGAGCTTGCTCTACCAATCAGGTGGGTCTGGGTTCGATTCCCGGTAAGGTCAGTATCAAATTGAATTTTTTCAATTTTAATTTGAGATCTAAGTCATGGGTGTTTGTGAAATTAATTCTGCTTGAGGTTATCTCATGTGACTTTCAAAAATTTTCATTGAGTATATCTCGTATGATCTTTTAACTTAAAAATATTTGACGCATTGGCGTAAGCTGTAATGTCAATTTTTTTTTTTTTTAATTCTAAAAAAAAAACATATTGCATGGTAACAGGTTTAAGCCTCCAAACAGTCACAGATTTTAGAATTTTTCAATGATGTATGTGATGTTCACATTTCTTCCTGCCCACTTGCTATCCAATCTTAGAATCAGGGCACAAAGTAAACAACTTCTACATATTTCCCATTCCTAGCTCTATATTTTTATCGATGAACATAGATAAAAAAGATTATTTCAATTCATTAGTACTCTAATAGTATAACGATTTGGGATTTGAGATAGATTTTCTTTATAATACCCCAGTATTGTGTTACAATTTGGTTGTTTTATGGAAACAGTCCTTACTTTTTTTCTTTAGCAATCTTGGTAACCAATTTTCCTCTGTTTTTTATATTATTGAAGAAGGTGGTGACGAGCTGATAGTCCCTCACAAGCCTTTTCCGCCTCGTTCGTTCTCTTAGGCGGCGGGTATATATATCCACTTGGGAAAGTTTGAGGGCTAAAATGACAAAGAATAAACAAATTAATCTCCGTTAACTTCCAAGAGCATTGTTTAAAATGTCACAATTCAAAATGAACCAATTAAAGTATGAATGTGAATGATTTAAATCAGCGGTTTCCAAGCATTCTGCAATTACGCCTCCCTTTGAAAAAAAATATCTTCGCGCCTACCCATCCTTTATTTCATATAGTAATAAAGACACATTTTAAAGGATAAAGAAATATATTAAGCTCTTCGTGCCTTCCACACCTCCCTGGAGGCGCGCCCACTTAGAAAATCGCTAATTTAAATAGTATCCAAACACCCCAAGTTGACAAATAGATGGTTACTCCTCTGGGGCATTATGATATACATATGAAAGAAAAAAAATATGTTAATATTCTCACCTATGTCAAGATCATCATCATCTGGGTTCAGCGAGAGTGATGATATTATTTGTTCAGCTTCGTGATCATGTTCCTGTAATATTTTATAGAAACGATTAGACAACCAAATGATGAATCACAAAACATTTCTTATATATAAATATGTATACAACATTGGTGTGTGATGAATTTTTCTATATTTCCATCATACAGTCTCACTTGTGTATGAGCAAGTAAGATAAAATACCATACCCCAGCATGCCTTTATTTCTCACTCACGGCCATCACTTATCATGTGATTAAATGAGAAAGAGATAAAATCAAAGCACAAACCTAAACAATATAAATATATCGATACCTCATTCAAAAACAACACTAACTCATTACATTGGGTCAGTACTACTAAGAAATTCATACAGTTAAGTTGTTTTGAGTGCGTTAATATGTATAAAAGATATCAGAATTTCTTAACACGGCATCAATTTTGGCATATTTTAATAAGTGGTCAACATGTTAACAGATTGTTGATTCTATTTTTATAGTTATACTACTTATGTATCAGATATTAATATTGAGAGAGTGAGATTTTTCCCATTAACCCATAGGATTTTTTTTTAAAGGGAACCAGCCTTCTTGTAAAAAATGTAATTTATCAATTACTTATAATATTACACCAGCAGTGCTATTCCCACACTCATACACGTATTTAGAATGGTCTGCAATACTCAACATGTGATTGCGTTGCAGTCAAACAGATGTTGTTAATGATTATTAATAACACTATTAAAATCTGAGAATTCTTATCAAAGAACTATTACTTGATTATTTTGCGCATACAAACTGTATGCAATCATTTATTTACACTTCGAGCCATTGTTAATAAATCAAAAAAACAACAACATAATGAACCAACCCTCTCGAAGTCATCTCTGTTGGGCATGTAGCCGAGTTGTGCCGCCTCGTCATGTGATACAGAGAGCGGCGGCAACCGGGCGACAGCATGGGGATCAAGGGGACCACCATCTCCACCGGGACAAGGTGGGGCCGCTCGTATGTTGGCCATCTCCACTCCGCCCCAAGTGGCTCGGCCGATACTACCTTCCAGATATCGAGATATGTATTCATCTTTCGCCTCTGTGAAGAATGTACATACATTTTGAGACATATTCGAAACAGAATAATTGTAACACAATTTCCTCACATCTATCTTCATGATTGACACTTTTCAAAAATATTGTATATAATTTTTTAAAAATATTTTAATGCTTTATTTCTTCATATGCATCAATATATCTATTTCTTTAGTTTTCTAAGTGAGGTTGAGATTTTTCCAAGCCTTAATATTGATGGTCAGAAGTTGACTACTAGTAACCAGATGCATATGTGAAGTGTCCTGTATGTAGATCAAAAAAATTTAAATATACGATTTTGTTTTAAATGAATTTTATTACTATTTATACATTATTTTGTTTCTTCATTTTTGCGTATTAGCTTGATAACTGTATATCTTCCGTGGACAAAATTAAAGCGACTCAGTGCGGCACAAAAATATCAAATAGTGTCCGTTGCTATAGTGTCCTATGTGACAAAAAGCAGGCCGCGATCAGTTTATTTGATATTTTAATTCGCTTTAAGCTGTGTTTCAATCGTGTTCGCAGTGACTTCGCCCATGTAAGACGTGGCATAATTATTCTTTTTTAGATTGAAATCATGCTTAGGCCTATTGAGGCGGGCGTGGTTAACCAATTTAAATTACATTCAAGTTCATCTAACAGTTTCTATTTGAAAATGAAGTATTCTAAATATATTGAAAAAATATGACTAATATAGTAATTTTTAGGTAAAAAAAAATTGAATTGAAAACATAAGTATTAAATAAAATAAACTAGTACATCTGCAAACTGTAACAAGGTCGCCTTTTACATTAAAACTGCAGACAAAAACATAAGTCCACACAACGCTTGGGACGGTCTTAGGTAAGTAGTTGTACAGGGTGGTTTGTCTAATACTAGATGCCTTGCGGACTACATTTACGATACTATACTACTGTCAACAAATCCACTTTAAATACATCACTTCATTCTAGATCCTTCTTAAAGTTGATAACTCGTAACCACCATTTTTACTACATTAAAATGGTTTATTAAAACTGAATAAAAAGTTATAATGCAAATCCAAAAAAGCATATTGTTTTATTAGTAAATCTATCCTATTATTCGATAGAAAAATGGATATATATTTGTAATAATTATTGTTGAAAATATACTTTACGATATATATAAAGTTAAGAGTAGTCGACTTCCAGCCATCGATATATCGATCATAAAAAATAACCGTCATTAAATTTGAATCGTTCAAATTATGTACACTCCCACAGATTTTGTCACTAACGACCCGGGTTTCGCCTTTCGGCATCTTCAGGCGTTCAAGCGCACGGATGAACTTGAACTGACAGTCAGTTCAAGTTCATCCAGTATAAATACAGTATAATTAAGTACTAAGAGTGACTAAATGTTAGTAATGATTTTAAAGTAAATTTTAATCAGAAATATCAAGTTTGTAGTAGCAGTCGTCAATTTTTCAGACCTCGCAGATGACTTAACACAGAATCTTAAACCCTATTGACAACTCACATGTCACTTTTTTAAAAACGTGGAAACACACATTTTTTTTTCATAAAATAACTTTCTTTTTTTTTATGAAATGTTATAATCACACTTATTCGATTGTTGCATGATGTTTGTTGCTGCCTGTTTGAATAAAGTAACTAAAAAAATTACAGGGGCCACCAATATTTTCTTGCGTGTCAGCAGTGTTCTACAAACCCACATTTGGCAAACACTGGTTTAGAGGTTGTGTTGATTTTAGGAAAGTAATATATATTCAAAAAAATCATTAAGTAATACAAGCTTAGTTCTGTTACTCACGGAGTCCAAGCATGTCCACTCCCAATGTGAAGCATATGGACTCCCAATAAAGTTTGTCTATACAGATTTTATTAAAGAGAACTGATAGGGCTAGGGCAGTACTATTGGTTGGCGAATCATTCTTGCTATCGGATGGGTGGGATGAAATTTTCGACATCACAGACATTCATGTCTTTGAATAGAGATCGATAAATCAGTTTATGAAACTGTCCATACTAGAATTCGAACCCGTAAGCTCTCAGAGAAGTTGACAATGTACACTGACCAATTGACCACTGAATATTTAAGACAAAAATTTAAATAAATATTACTAAATAAGAAAATACTTAGATACTACAATTCGGAAGTTGTAAACCTGACTATTTGAAAAAATACTAATTTAAAATAAATTTACAATTTCGGCTGCAAACAATGCTATTAACTCATTTAGAAATGTGATATCAATAAAACATTTTTTACTTTTAGATGCTTTTAAGAACAATGATTAGACGAAAGAAATGTATAGCATGTCAATTAAATACTTAAACACCTTCAGAAGCTCTCGTTTCAATATGTTTTGAGATATCTTCCCAATTTCCAAAACCAAATTGTTCTATCGCGTCCAGAAGTCGCACTTCTTCTTTGGCAGACCAGCTACCCCTTCCCTGGAATATGCCGACCGTCCCCGAATCCTAAAATTGCAAGTCGAAAACTTACGTGAGAAACATAATAAATAAATATAAATACACAATATTTATTGGTGATTTATTTGTATGAATTACCATAAACTGGTACGAATGATCATTTCTATGAGATCCGATTTCGGCTCCCACGGAGAAACACTAAAACAAAAACAAACTTAGTTTAGCCAGTGTTCAAATCTACCGCTAAACATTAATGTCTCACTAAGTGACGTCACATGACCTACCAGTAGGCAAATATCAAAATCGGCGCATTCCGCGCATCGTACTCTCAGCCCAGATATTTCCTCTTGACAATAGGTGCAATTATATTTGGCGTACAAATCTGAAACACAATAAATCTTTGTAAATTTCCGTGTAAATCCGATTTAATATGGGATTTTATGCCAGCGTCCACCTACCTGCCATATTTGTCTATAGACAATAAAATCGTTCTATCCTAGAGCCGGGGCGTATCGACCCTTTGGCATCCCTTATCAAACTGAATTATGGATATAATACCTCACGTTGATAATTAAAACATTCTCCTTAATCGATATGTAATGGAGTCCATAAGTTTTAAATACTAAATTTATACTACCAACGTTTATTGACTTTTCAGTCTTTGTAAATATGTTATACATATTAATAGCTTAACAATTGTATTATATATAATTATATATTAAGTAAATTATAAGTAATTCAAGTAATATGTTTGTGATTTTGTTTGAAGTTTAGTTTGTTTGAAGTGAAGTTTTTTAGAAATATTTTTTAAGTATATTTTGTAAGGTTTGATTATATTAATTGATTATATTTATAACTATTTTAGTATTTTTTGATTATCTCATAATATATTATTTCATTTGAAAACAATTAAAATAGAATAATTATATGTCATTTTTATAGTATGTAATTGTATCTTATTTTTATTGAATTTTTTAAATATAATTTTGATAGCCCTCATTATAATAAAAAAAAGCTATATACACTATAGACAACAGGATAGACTTTTCACAGCTGTCAAAAAGAAATTTCACCGTTGACCGTGTCATTGTGCCTGTCAAACTTAACATAAAAAATATTAACGAGTTGTAGTGTCAAAGTGTTATATATTTCGAAAGTTTTATACGTTGTGTACTAATTTCTATTATATTGGTATTATAAGGTCTTAAGACGGATTTAAATATTAAAAAGGTAACGGGATAAAGCTTCCAATGTTTTGTTTATTTTTACCTGGCAGTTACGGCCTTGACAATACATCAGTTATTCATGTGATAAACTCTGATATTTCAGTTTGTCCTTGGGAAGAAATACGAGTCAACAGAAATGAAGTCGAGTAAGCGGCGATTGCAGAGCCTCGCCGAGGGGAGCGACATAATGCCTAATCTTTTTAAAATCGACCAAGAATCGGAGTGTTCGATCCCGCCAGTATTCCGTTCGCGCCTGCACGAGCTATTTTCACAAATTGAAAAAGAATTCGATATTCTATACACAGAAAACCTTAACCGTAAGATGTTTTATTGATAGATACTCGTCAAACACAAACATTTATTTTGCAGCACTTGCTTGATTCTAAATATTACCTGCACTTATCATAACATAATCATAACAATAATCAGACTATAAATAATTAAAGGTAGCCTTGTCGTTTAGGATGTCGCGATTATTTCGGTGAAAATTTTCACAATGTAGCTAAAAACAACTTAAATCTTTTTTGTGGACTTTATGATCGCAATAAATCTCATTCGCTTAATCACTGATAAATTATGCGAAATACATTTTAGTATGAAGACATCGCCATCGCAGTGGCGCACTAAGGGGGAGCGGACCACCCCGGGCGACACATTTTTTGGGGCGGCATTTTCAAAAATAAATAAAATATTTTTGAGAAATTATATCCATACTTGAAAAAATTAAGCCACCTGTAATTGAACCCTGGTTCTTAGATAAAAAAATAGTAAAAGTGATTTGAAAATAAAATTAGAGGACATATTGGGGGCGACAAATTCAAGGACCGTCTTGGGCGGCATAACCCCTTCCTACACCACTACGCCATCGTATATGAAATGTTCCGAGCTTCATTCCTTTATCCACATCTCAAAAACAGGTAGTTGCCAGGTGCAAGGAAAATAAGCAGAAGAATATAATTTTTTTTCTTTACATAATTTCTACAGAGTGAGGTAAAAAATAGACTATTATATACAATACTGCTGTGTTTTCGAAATGCACAGTAGGTATTCTACATTTTTTTTAAATATTATCTGGACTGGTTTCGTCCAGTCCTGATAATATTTTCAAAAAATGTGCAATAAATACTGCATATTTGATCACATTATATTTATTTCCAAAATACACAGCAGTATTGTATATAGTAAATATGTCTATTTTTTTCTACCTCTAGAAATTATGTATAGAAAAAAAAAATATTTTCCTTGCACCTGGCAACTACCTGTTCCGGAGATGTGGATAAAGGAACGATACTCGGAATATTTCATATACGATGGCGATGTTTTCATACAAAAATGTATTTCGCATAATTTATCAGTTATCTTCATAATAATGTGTGATTTATTGCGATCATGAAGTCCGCAAAAAAAGATTTTAAATCAAAGCGTTGTCTTCAGCTACATTGTGAAATTTTTCGCCAAAATAATTGAGGCATTCTATACGACATGTTTACCTAATTAAAAGAATACAATAAAATTCAAGGTAATTTCTTTGAAATTACAAGATAAATTGAAAAATTTAAGATTTCGACTGAAGGTGCTTGGTGGAATTTCAATATTAAATTTGAATCATTCAAATTATGTACACTCCCACAGATTTTGTCACTAACGACCCGAGTCAGTTCAAGTTCATCCGTGCGCTTGAACGCCTGAAGATGCCGAAAGGCGAAACCCGGGTCGTTAGTGACAAAATCTGTGGGAGTGTACATAATTTGAATGATTCAAATATAAATTGAAAAGTCAATAAATAACAACAGTGAACATAGTCGCAATTAATAAGTCATTTTAAGGTCTCCCAATCCAAAAAAGTAAATAGGGAAAATACATCAATTATAGCATTCGAGATGAAGGCGTTGCGTTGCACATTATCGACCGGGCACCATTAGAAGCTAAGAATTGCACTATAGGAATCATTGGCGGATCCAGAAATTGTCCAAGGAGGGGGCCATTCAATTCGAAAATAAACATCATAAAAAGATAATACATTAAAAAATAGATGATTTAAAAATAATATATCTGTATAAAAGTAGTCAATACATAATTAAGTATGTATTCTATAAAACATCGTAAACTGAACAATTAATTATCCCATTTCACTATAAAGTTTTAATAAAGCAGAAAAATTCGGGAAAAAATTCTCCTCAGGGGGGGTCCTTGGCCCCCATGGCCCCCCCCTTGGATCCGCCAATGATAGGAATGTATACCTGAGTTGAATTATTTTTTTCTTTTGAATAGTGATATTCTGGGCAAATATTTCTGTGATACCAGTGACTGTTAAGTTTTTTTTTATCCTTTGCCTTGATCGGCAGTAAATGGTATTGTTAAAAAGTTCTGACCATAATATCGAATATATTTTTTTTATATTGCATTTGGAAATACAGCCTCTTGAACATAATTTTAATGGAATCAGAATATTTCAAATTCAAAAACTAAATTTAATCAAGAAATCAAGAAGAGAATCAAGAATCTCAAGAATTATTTGAATGAAATCGGTGAACTGTTGTTATCATAAAAGAAAGCACTGTACTCGCTTTGTCTGGGAGTTGTTTTGATGTTAGTGCTGTGCCTATATAGCACAATGGCGTGAAAGGTTATCGAAGCGATATACTGATGTGTTGTTGTTTCGTCTCAAATTTCTGTTTTTCAACAGTGCAAGAAAAAGTAGATATACTTAGTGAAAGACTTGAGAGAGAAACGTACCCTGGAGAGAAACCAAATACCGACACAGTTGATTTTGACGTACAGGGAAAAGCTGCTAAACAAAAATGTAAGTTTTTTTATATATCCAATTTTTCTCAAGACTCAGAAAAACCGTATATTGAGCTTCGAAAACTAATGGCAGTGCGGTGGTTTGATTTTGTGAGGAATTCGGAAATTAGGGAAGTACAAGACAGCGCCTCATCACGCCAGTAGTTATGGAGAGACATTGGAACTGACTGGGTCACGTTCTGCGAAAGCCTTAATCTTGCCTACCTCTTCTTCCGACCTGTGGGATTCTGACGTCCTGGATGAGAAATTGAGGGATGCTGGCATGTCATGGGAAGAAGCAAAGCAATTGGCGGGAGACAGAGAAATATAGGAGTGCCACGTGGCGGCCATATGCTCCACATAGGGAGCGGATATGGTCAAAGATGAAGAAAGAAAGAAATTTGAATGGTATTTTTTTAAGTTTCAGTAATGCCTGGGAACCACTAATTACTCTAATAGGTTGAGTTTTAAAATTTTTATTGTATTCAAAAATTTGCCGCATACAGTGATTGATCAGGATATTTTTTGAAGCTGTTCAGTGATTGAAGGCAAATAACAGAAAATTCGGTTTTTTATGGTGGGTAACGGAATATTTAATTTTTAACTGCCTGTGTGTTATCGGCGCAGTACAAATCATTCAGTGCTTCTAAGTAAACATTGAAGCTAAGCCATCTGATAAAAAGGTTTATTCTGAACAAATATTTAATTCTTTTAATCTCGAGCATTTTATATGAGTTAATGCTAAAATGCACAGTCCAATTTTGCAAATTTTAAAATGCTTCGATTCTTTGCATATCAAAAAAATAAGTATTATGCATAGCCATTTTTTCAGAAAAATATTTTTTAAAACATCAAACAAATTGCACAGGTACTATAAGTGTAACGAGGGTTATTTTTGTTAATTTACTAAAGTATTTAAAACCGCTACATTTAAAGTCATAATTCAATATTTTTTATTTTGTTTTGACTCAAATAAACCCAAAGAATCAATGTATGCTGATGTTTCTCTGAAAACCACGAGATCAAGTTCCGCACAAAATTTTATAAAAAAACATTTAATTATTGAATTAAAAACCCCTTATCTTTATTGCAACCAACCCATGAGAGTTTTCACATATTATGCACCTACCTGAAAGGCTTAGCGAGAGCAATTAGCTTACCACTAGTCCTGCCTTAACCCTTTCCTTTCTATCCCTACTCTCTTCGATAAAAAGAAAGGTTGAGCAACTGGGTAAAAGCTGTTTTTGTAAAAAAATCTGTTGAAATACCTCCTTTGTTAGACCATATGCTCCACATTGGGAGCGGACTTGGATTTTAAAAAAAGGTGTACACTTTTGATGAAATAGTACCACAACACAAACACTTTTTTTCATTTTATGTCAATCTCAATAGTAATTTAATTAAACTGCATAAAGAATTTTGTTCTATTCTTCCTGTTAACCTCAAAGTTTTATCAATAAAAGTGTTTGTGTTTATACAGATAGCTTTTATTAGTCACAATAAAAAAAAACATTATTCCAAATGCCTCATTCAAATTTCCCTTGTATACTTTATCAAACTGTACATACATCATCAAAAATAATTATCGTTTGTTTATTATATATTATTTACAATCTCAACCATTGAAATCAAGCGTTATTTTACAATAGTGTTTTAATGTGAAATACATGACTTGAAACCACTACGGCTCTCCATAACTAGTGAGTTTTTATTGTACATCCATTTCAAATATTGTTCTGTGTGAGATGTTTTTAGATTCACTATATCATTCACCTTAGCACCTTGTGATTTTTTATTAATTGGTAATAATTTAATAGAATTCTAGTATTAAATTTTAAATATAGCGTAGTTCTTAGTTTCCCGAAACGTATATTTGATTGAAATGAGAGAATGACATGATGCCAATATAGTTTTATCAGTAATTTGCCACAGTCAGGACGATCACTTAAATATCTAATGAAATATGTCTGATACGTAGCTATGGAGAATACAAATCCATTAAAAACTCAATCCTTAAACATACTGCCGGTAAAACAATAAAGAAACAACCATTTTTATATTTTTTAGAATGTTTTATTCTTCTAAATTATTATATTAAAGCATTTAATGTAATAATATTTCAGTGACGCAAAGTTCTCAAAAGGTAAAAGCCAGTCACAAACTCAAGGTCCAAACGAGCAAAATAGTTTCCAGCTTCAAAACTCCAAACTTCAGTTGTCAGCTGGTGAGAGAATTCTCCGGACACAAGGATGGAGTTTGGGAAGTGTCATGCGCCAGACCCGGACAGCCTCTTGTCGGAACCGCATCAGCAGGTACAACATTGCATATTTGCAATGCTTTTTTTTAGCGTAATTTGAAAATCCCCTGCAAACTTTTTAGGAAGCTCATATTCTGCAACTTTAAGCTACCTTATAAATAATTTTAAAAATTCAGTTCCACCACATGACACCGTTTATGATGAGTTTGGTGTAGTTTTGAAGTTAAAGCAATTTATACAACCTATTGTTTTTATCCGAGCAACCTTGTTTTATTGACAGCTATCTTGATTTTCAAAAGTTATAATATTAGTACTGGTTGCACTACAAGTCAGATGAATAATAATTTAGGCGACTTCTGACTTCTTTCCACTACCTTGCAGTGTTAGTTGGGTATCTTGATTATCCAAAGGTCTTTTTAAATTCTATCCGTGATTTCCCTGCTCATTGCTGTCTCTTTGATGAATCGTTCATTCATTATTCAGTCTTTGGATAACATGATGAACTGTCAATGCAGACAATGTTCAGTTGATAACCGAATCGGCACTGTCACACTCCATTTTACGAACTTGGCCAAGAATCCATTGAATCCACAGTTTTGGGGTCCATGTCTCAGCTTTGCATGATAGTTTTCCAACATTATAATGGCAGCAAATTTTTTATTTCGGGCTTGAAATGATCAATAATATTTTTTTCTTCCGTTTCTTTCAGATTACTCTGCTTGTGTGTGGAGTGTTGAGTGGGGCAAGTGCCTACTTCAATATCTCGGCCATTCAGGCTCGGTGAACTCTATCAGATTCCATCCGACTAGAGACATTGCGCTTACTAGTAGTGGTGACACAACATCACACGTTTGGCAGGCCGCTGTTAATTGGGATTTACCTGTAAGTTATTTATTTACGCATATTTTTTTCCTTGTTCTACTTTCTTTGACAGATTTGTTAAACACAACCAAGACACTATAGACAGGTTGTAAATCTATTTTTTTTTTTTAAATAAATACGAGGATGACTCGAACTGTACCTGTCATATTATGACAGGAGCTATACCAGGGCAGTACCTATACGGCAGACAGTATCATAAAGACCTAGCTCGACACACACCATGGAATATCTGCTATCAAATTTATTCAACACAATATGTTTTCTATGGTGCTGATTCACAGTAGCAAATTGTGACACCTGAAGAATTTCATAAACATGATTAATTTTTTGCATTTGATACAGTGACATTTTTAGGCTATGTGCCGCTCCTGTGCAAAGTGTAAATAGCGCCCTTATTATTGCCATCGGTTAGTGTCATATTAAAAAAAAATTGTGATAAAGTTTAGTATCATGTACCCATCATAATATTATCATCATTGAAAATGTTAGACATTGAGGCATCAAATTTATTTAAGCCAAATTCATGTGTCAAATATATTAAGTCATTTTAAAAATTTCTTCTGTGATCATCTGCCACTTCTTAGGACTTGTTGCCACTAGGCAACTACCTACTCGCCTATGTCCATGGGATGGCCCTAGTTTGATATTGGTAGTGAAGTTGTTTAACTTTGTAGTAGTTTTGTAACAGTTGGCAGGTGTACTTGAAAATTTCCTATGAGTTAGTCTTGTTTTTCTTATGCATAATATATATTTTTTAAAAAATTGATTGTCTCATTTATAAATAGATATTTAAAAACTGTATCGAAATTGTCCATATTTAATAAAAATAATAAAAGATTTTTAGTACCTTTTCCACTAAAAAGTACTAAAAATCTTTTATTATTTTTATTATAATACCATTCCACCAAGTATTGACAGTGAACACCCTAAAAGTTGTCCATATTTGTTTTTATAGCTGAGAGGACAATCATCTGAGGAAGAATTAGAAGGAGGTATTGAAGACGTGGGACTATTAGAGGGTGGCGACCGTCCAGAAAGCCTCCGTACTCCACTCGCTGAGTTGAGCGGGCACTCTGGGGTAGTAATGGCGGCAGACTGGCTAGCTGGCGGAGATCAGGTGATCACTGCCTCGTGGGACAGGACAGCTAACCTGTACGATGTTGAGACCGGAGAGTTGGTGCAGTGCCTTACAGGTAAAGAATTGTTTTGCCAAAGTTTTGAATAAATATTGTTGAATGTGTACTAAGTTGTATAAATTGTGATAATTGAAAAAAAGCTATTATAATAACATTGTTGGTTACGTAATTTTGCCTTTCTACAGTCAAATTATGACGTTTTCCTTGTATGGGCAAATCCAACAGATTGGATAAAGAGGCAGTCAGGATCGACACTCTTCTGAGTCATTCATAGCACTCCAAACATACAGTGTAAACACTGATAAATTTCACATATATTTCACACAAATTTCTGTCTGTCAATCCTCAGTAAATAGGCATTGCATTTTTAAAACACATTTTCTTTTACTAATTCCACAATTGTATCCAATGATCCGGACCAGTTGTGCTATCACGGGCATTTTCAATTAAAAAATGAATCTGTTTCTAGGTCATGACCATGAGCTCACCCACGCATCGGCTCATCATTCCCAACGGTTAGTTGTGACGGCGTCTCGAGACACCACATTCCGCCTGTGGGACTTCCGTGAACCAATTCATTCAGTCTCAGTATTTCAAGGACACACTGAGTAAGCTACATGCTAAATCTTTCTTTCCCTTAGTTGTTAATATTTTTTTATTATGATCAGACAGATGCTCGCTCTGGTATATTTTTACATATGTTGCGAATAGAATATCTATTTTTCAATGTAAAAACAATTTATATATTTCTTTGATGAGTAAAGAAAAGGGTGTGTTGCGAAAATAGCTGTCGACTGTATTCCAAAATTCTTCTGGAAATACAGTGAAATCAGTGAAGACATCTAGAATATTATAATGCATCTAATTAATAAAAACACAATATTCCTTTGTACTTTATTCAACTTTATTTAAGAGGTCAGGACCGGTTTCGCTCCTTACGAGCATTGTCAACTAATGACCGCTCGCAATGAGCGAAACCGGTCCTAACCTCATAAATAAAGTGGAATAAAGTACAAAGGAATATTGTGTTTTTACTAATAGCCTTTCCACCAAGTATTGACAGTGAACACCCTAAAAGTGATGCATCTAATTTATTTTTTCCTAAAATACCACTTGGCTCACTGTGTTCAAATATTATTTATGCATGAATGCATACCAAGTTATGTAGTTAATTTAAAATATTATCGTGAGTATGATTACTTGTCCAGAAGAGGGGTCAGCTAACTTCGGCTTGTGAACCATAGACGTCATCAACACTTGAACTTGTCACATTTTTTTTGCCCAAAAAATCAATATTTAGAATATTTATGGCTGTCTGATACCTTTGCTATTCTGTTCCTATAACAACTTCTATATTCTTATAACTCTTCTCACTCGATAGTTTACCGACTCCTGATCTAGAACATTAAACTCCTAGGTGGCAGTACCACTAGTCAACATTTACCCAATGCGCATGTTTGTTTGCTTTGTTGTGCTGTGCATCACAGATCAATCAATCAAGACAAACATATATTGTAATAACTGTGATTGTTCTCTCCTGTTTTTTTCACCCAATTGAACTTTATTTAATAAGTTCATATAGTTATTCCATTATTAATTGGTATATATACTTTCAGGAGTGTAACCTCTGCAGTGTTCACAAGGGAAGACAAAGTTGTATCTGGGTCGGACGACAGATCAGTTAAGGTAATGGTTGTATTCCAGCTAATGCCAGTGTGCTAAATATTTTTATGTTGAAAGATCACACAAGATTAATTCGAGGATAATTAATGTCACAAACACCCATCTCTTAGATCACAAATTTAAATTGACAAAAATCTAAATTTTGCATTGACCTTACCATGAATTGAACCCAGACCCGCTTAGTCGGTAGAGCCAAGCTCTTACCAACTAGACCACAGCGGGCGACAGCTGATCAACCGGACTATTGAAATCACAAAAAATGAAATGCTTAATGGAACTTATGCATCTTAACTTTAATTATTACCAAAGTCAAAACCACCCCAACATTAGTATTTGATGGTCTTTTCTCAAAGATAGGACAAAGGAATGCCAATGCCGATTCTGAATTTATACAAAATACAACGAATCCACAGTCCTGATTTAATCCATTTATACAATGTGCCATGTCATTCTGATAGTAAAAACATGGATTATTTAGTAAGTTGTTAAAACAGCAATCGACATATTTAATTCAATATGTTATGACCTGCTTTGTTTTCAAGGTTTGGGACTTGCGCAACATGCGATCTTCATTAGCAACTATCCGTTCAGATTCTAGCGTGAACCGCATTGCCGTCAGCCCTGGAGGAGTTATCGCCATACCTCACGACAACCGACAGGTTCGACTCTTCGATCTTCAAGGACAAAGGATGGCCAGACTTCCTAGGACCAGTAGAATGGTAGAAATATATTTCTTTATGTTAATTTGTCCTATGAATCAAAATGCCCTTCTTAAATAGGACATCTAAGTTAAATATATTTTTTATTCCAATTTTACTTTCTTTACTATTTTAGCACTCGCATAATTAAAATACATTAACATCCTTTAAGTGAATAATGATTATATCTATACAAAAAGGGTATTTTTTTATCATTAATGTAGTCTGCTAGTCAGTGGTGGCCGGTCAATGTGGCATTGGATCAATGCACCCATGAATTTATTGTCTATTTTTTTTTTTTTCAATTTATTGTCTATAATAAATATTTTATAACATTTTATTTTAGACAATAAATACATGAAGAATTTAAAATGAGTGAATGGTATAAATGTTATGTTTGAATATTATTTCATGAAATATAACCGCCCCTGCATATACAAGGGGTGCATTGATCCAATGCCACATCGACCTGCCACCACCGCTGTTGGTTTTCAGTAGATAAATTCTTAATACCAGTTTGACAACCAGTGCTAAGAATTTATTCCCTTTTTTGTCCCAAGTTTCATTTTTTTTTTTAATGTGACTAACCTTCTGGTTTTTATGGGGTGCAGTCGCATTGCGAAATTCTTTTTATTTTAACCATTCTCTAAATACAAATAATATCTAACTGATATTTATTGTAATCTACAATGATACCTCAATCAATGCAAATATTATGCAATTTTGTTTGGGATCACTCCTTCTCCTTGTACCCCGTCGCTCCTCGATACTATTTTTGATGTTTCGGTACTCGAGTGTTAATACGCTAGCTGTAGAATGGATGAATATTTTTTTTAACAGTCATTAATATTTTCATAAGTTTTGTGCCAGTTACTCAATTTAATTATATTATACTCCTAGTGATATACAGTGAAATGTAGTTAAAAAAATATGAAATAACTTGAACATCTAAATACCATATTTTGTAAATTATTGCCAGTTTAATGCTCATAATAATACACACAATCACCCATGCGTAACGTGTTAAAGCAGTGTGACCTTGATCTATTATTCCTTATTTTTCTATATGTATCATTCATTTAGTTACGTCCTGAAAAATATTAACTATGAATTACGAAACTGATACTACAATGTCTTGCTATCTAAGGTTGTAATCTTTTTTTCCATCTCAAAAGTGTTAAGTTCTGAACCAGGTCTTAAGCATGATTGTTTCTTTTAAAGGGGCATCGCCGAATGGTCACATCCGTCGCATGGGTGGACGACATGTCCGCCAATGTCAACTTTTTCTCGTGCGGATTCGATCGCCGGATTCTCGGCTGGTCCATCCAACCTTCCAAAGAAACTTAGACACACGTCACATCTCACCAAATGAACACGTCATTTCTGTGATCAACAACTTTGATTTAGTGAATATCTCATATCGTCACTGTGGAATGAAGAATAACTCTCCGACACTTTCAGTATTATGTTTTATTATTATTTACTATCTTATTTTTTGATGAAATAGATACAGCCTATAGATAGACATAAATAGACACCAAAATAAGAATGAGTATACATTACGCAATTGAGGAAATTCAGTATCTTCCAATAAATTGCTTGACAGAGGTTTATTTACACTTTATTTTGAAATTTTAATGATTGAAAATGAGAAATCAAATCTAAAAAAACTATCAAAGCTTACAATAGCCAAAAGCGTGCATAGTTAGTGTCTAAGATCTATCTATCTTTAGCATTTTCATTTTGAAATGGATGCACTTTCCCTAGAATTCTTCAGTTTTAGCCAGCACTGTATAATAGGTGAAACTTTTGCAAAAGCCAATGCTAATCAAAACAAGATATAATAAACATTGCCTGTGTGTCACTATACATTCCTTCAACTACAATATCATTCCTTCAGAATGTGTTGTTTGATGGAAAACACTGGTTTTGCGTTGTTTCAATAAACATAAAATTAGCTTCTTCAAATTAACGGAATGGGTGTAAGTAAAATCTCCAGACATAAATTATTACCATTAGTATTTCCTTACACTGGTAAACGTACTAAGCAAAACTACAGCTTCAAAGCGTTCTCTCTATAGGCTGGATTCCTTGTTTTTTTTCCTAGAATCATTGATAACTGTGTTGCCATATTCTTATATAAATACACTAATTTTATTATCTATAATATTTATTCTTATGACTCCTAATTTCTGCACACTTGCTCTTATTATTATACTTTTATTTATTTCTAATATGTCTTATCATATTGTAACTATACTACTGCAAATGTCAAGATTTGTCATGTTACATTAAACTTACTAGAAAAATATATATATATTGTGTTACATGATTACATGCAATTGTATAAATACAAAATATCTCATTTTTCGAGTATCGAGTGTCAACGTTTTAACTTTCATTACAGGACGATTTTTATGAAAAGACGCACTGGTGAGTCATCCGTAATTTTACGAAGGTATTCAAAGACCTCTCACCAGTGAGTCATCCGCAATGAATGAGTTAATATACAACATGGTTTAATTTTATCAACCTTAATACAATTAAATAGCATTTTAATTCTCAAATGTAAATTCTATGATCTTACACAATCGTAATTACTTTATATTAACGATTTGAAGAATATGGTCAAGTTTGGACGACTTGTCTCTAAATAGGAATGTCTTACAAATGTAATAATGATAGAACATAATTTGCTGCAAGAATTTGTGGCAAATGTATTCTGAAAATTTGCGAATATTCCAGTAAACGGCTTCAATGTTGCACAAAATTACGCCAATTATGATTTGTGGAGTTTACTCTACGAAGTTTGGTCAGAAGCCCAGAATGGATTCTGATCTTATATCTCTCAACTCAGCTTGTGAAGGGAGGAACAGTGAACTGAAAATAATCACATTAATTGGGATTTACCAAACATAATAAATTAATTTCATTTGCAATGATGCCAAGGCTTACCTCTCAAAGTATTTTCTATTTTATCAAAGTTTTTATTTTATTCATAGTTCTTTCTGAATGCATAGCCTAAAAAATATAGTTTTTTTTTCATGTTTTACTTACAACAATGTTTGATCTGCAACAATGAAATTTTATTTTAAAAACAATGTTTGTATGTCAATAGATATTTTGCAGTTGGACATTTGGATCAGTATGGTGATTATTAACGTATCATTAATGATGATTATAATTTACTGTTTCTATCAGATATCTTTAGCTGATCGGTAAGATAATTCTTTTCGAATTATTTCACGATTTTCTTAGTATAAAACTAAAATAAAAAGTTGATGTTCATGTGCTAAATTTTCATTTTGCTCATGGTGACGTTATATATAAATAATTTTAGTGTACAGTTGAAATAATGTACAAAATTTACATTGTTATATATGTATAGAATCTTCTATCAACTTATTAAATACTTTTACAAACATATAAAATAAATACATCATATTAAATTAACTCTTGAACCGGTGGCTGGTATGTATGTTCCAAACTTCACTCTCAATTGTCAAATATTCTTTTGTTTTTGCGATAATTTATCATTTTCTTTGTTTTTCTATATAATATTGACTTGGCCGTATATTTATCATAAAACATTGATCATTTATTATGTGTATCAATAAAAAAAAAGAAGTTTGTAGCAGCTTGAAAATCTTCATAATTATCATAACAAAAAGAAACCACCAAATACATATAACATGTATTTTAACCACTACGGAGGTACTCACTGTGTGCCATTATCCTACACGCACAGTAATTTGAACTGTATTTTTTTTATTTTAATATTTTACCAATGTTTGAAAAAATTCTGGCTTAAATTAGCTTTTTTCCAGAGTTGAATGTAGTCGAAAGTTAATGGGGGTATTATTTTATACCACAATAAAAAAGATACTCAAAGTAGTAGACAAACTCCTGTAACAAATAGAAAAACTTAGATAGAATAAATGTTGAATTGATGTTAAATATACATAAACAGCAACAAATCAACGGAACCTGATAGAATAAAAAAAAATTAACTCAATGCGACCATGACGAGCATAATGGATCATTAATGTTACCTATGGTTTAAGAGTTAATGGTGTGTTGAAATTTTTTCTAGCTGAAATATATTTAAAAAAGGAACCTTTTCTCAATGCATGTTCAGACCTATAAAGATTTTGAAAAAAATCAGGCACAATTTGTAAGATCTCATTTTTTAAACGAAAAATTCTCAGTTCGTTTGTATTTATATGTATTTATTATATTCCAATTATTATGTACAATATTTTTTAAGTTTTTCCATTAATAGATGTTTAATAATGGAGGCTTTTATTTGCTGATGTACATGTTTTATAGTTACCAATAGAAATGAAAATATTTCAGCTTTGTGTAAAATGTTTATGATTATTGATTTGTCTATTACCAACCAAATTCTAGGGTTGTGGAGCCGAATTTGTGGTTTATGTTATTTTGGAGAGAGTCATCTTCAAAGATCATCCAACTGGGAGTCATTTTTTTTTTACTATTTTGTGTTTTAATCATTTAATATATATGTACTGGCAAAAAATACGTTTATTAGTCACCAGCCTGTAATGTGCTATAGAAGTAGCCTATTTGTCACTTGTCATTTTATTTTTAAAAGATTCCACAGCTCTTCTTACCTCAGACCAAATGTTAGATAACTATTTCAAACATTATCTGTAAAAAATGTGTTATTATCCTTATATAATATGTATTTGTATGCTCTAAAATATCTAAAACCAGTCTTAGTGTTACATTAAAATTATGATGAATACAAAAAAAAACATTTAAATTCACTGTTTTCACACAGTTCATGAAACGTGATGTTCTCATATGGTGTTTTGAAAACCTTGGTATATATGTTATATCGATGACCCACTTCCATAGAAGTATTAATTAAATTATACTCAAACATTCGAATGTCTGATTATAATTGTTAGCTTACACTTTCTCACAAGTCAAGTTGTATTGATAACCTCCTCGACTAGAGGACCTATGGGTGTATTGGCCACTCATGATTCATGACAATGGATGCACTCCCGATTCATTTAAATGTGCTCTAATTTTGCATACACGGAACTCCCTCATTCAGCAAAATAAGATACAATGCTCTTTGCTATAAGAATGCCATTCAGGGTATCGATCTTAGTTAAAAAGTTGCCATCCACGAAATAATTTACTTCTAAAATGAAGCAAACTAAATATTTAAAAGCATGATATCAATTTAGTTGTGTCCAAAGCTTTGGTCAGCCATTTCATTAACATTACTAATTCCTAGCAGTAGCTTTACAGAACTGGGTTAATGATACGTAAATATAAACAATCAATTAAATTCTAAATTTGAATTTATTAATGTATCTCATTAGAAATGTTATATTTGTCAAATTACAACATTGAGGTTATGGAAAATGTTTGTTTTTTACTTATTTTACTGGTTATATTTCAATAAAAAAGATATATTTAAGCCTTACATGATATAATAAAATCATTTGGTGAATGATTTGGTACACTTTCGACATATCATAAAATCTCCATTATCAATTTAATAAAATATTATAAATCATATCCTAGCGGAGTCACGGTTAGCTTAAATATGGATGTATTGTAACATATGTTCTGTAAACTAATTTTTATCACAATTTCGATAAGGTTGGATCACTCTACAATTTTTTTTATCCATTCCAAATCAATATTTATAAGATAATATATTTATAAGCATAAAACAGAAATACCAGCAGACGATGGTTAATTCACTAATTGATGATTTGTTATGAATTCTTCGCTTATTATTCACTTTTACACAGAGTACAAGATGTAGTCATGAAAATGTTTTAGTATAAAATCAAAAAAAACCGTTTCTATGTCCTGTCATGTTTCGATGTTCAGTTTTTTTTTTTTTACATAATCTTTGGATCATATACTCCATGTAAAAAGAAAATTGGGTGTAAATAGTGTTTATTTTTAATACACCTTCATTAAAATAAATATCAACAGTCAACTCATAAAAAAAATATCCAGCTCCGATTTTAAATTAACTGTCAGAATACCAGCCAGTTGTCAATAACTGTTATAAATATAAGTCATTGTTAAATTGATTTTTGAATGTTACTCTTTTTCATACTATGTAATATAAAATTTACACCTTGCACAGTGCTCCGAGCCAAGCAGCATATTCCTTTTTTTATGAAAAACTTTATTAATTCAATTTTTTAACAAAGTCTCAGTCTGTTTTCAATAAAAAAACAATTGATATATTAGTAAAAACATTTCATTATTTGAGGGTTACTTCAATTGATCACTTTAACTAAATCGACTCAATGTCTCACTTAGTGTTATTCAAGAAATTGATTTAACCTGATTCTTAACTTGCATATTTTCAGTACAATTCTGCAACATGAAGGATTAATATTAAACAATAAAAAATTTATGTATGTTAGATCAATCGTCTCATAAGTCTTTTTAAGCATTTTTATACTCTATCTTCTCTCTGTTCTCAATCTACTAATCAATATATTTTTTCTTTCTGTTAAGCAAATAATGTGTATGTAGAAGCAATAAGTGCTTCAATTTCTTACTCTTGTTGTAGGAATTGGGATTAATTGGTATTGTCTACTGTCGCTTACACTCTTTATTTTAAAATTCGTTATTTTTATTTTATTAAAAAGCCTGTCTTCCTGATCAAATCTAACATTTTGGCGGCTATAAATCTAATTCTGCAATTTATTTTTCAAAATTCTGATTATATTGACTTGGATCTCGGAGGACAACCTTTTACTCAAAAAATAACTGCAACACAAGAAAGGAAAATAACATCATTTAAGGCTGTTGACCCATACACATTTCTAACGGTACAAAAATTATTGTTAATATAATATTATGGCAATAATCACTTTTAGGGTGTTCACTGTCAATACAATACCGGTTTCGCTCATTGCAGATGACAATGCTCGCAATTAGCAAAACCCGCCCTGATCTTTTAAATAAAGTGGAATAAAGTACAAAGGAATATTGTGTTTTTATTAAAATTATGGCAATAACTTGAAATAGTAAAATTTAAAGGTAATATATAATAGTATTCCAACTTACTAAATCAAATTTTGCTTTATGAATATAAGGGCCTCTCGAGAAATCTGCAACTGTATAGAATGTTTTAAATGTGAGGCCCCCTTAAAAATAAGCCCATGGCAGCTGTTCTATTGCCATCTTCTGTGTCGAGCTAAACACACTGGTGCAAACATACATCGCACAATTCTACACAATCAATCTCTCTCTAACGAATCGTTTTTAGTTCATACACAACTGACAACAAATTGCTTACTGTTAGAAGTGTTTGTGTGCAACCAGCCTTAAGCTTACGGATATGCTCAACTTGTATAAGAATCTATAATAATATATTAATTTTGTTAGGTTTTAATAAATTTTATTACACTGCAAAGTAATATTGTTTGTCTGAATTATAACCTACTGTAATATTGATAACAATACTAACTTATGTCAGTTTGTGTAATTATATTTTTATTATGTTTGTAATTTTTCCATATGTAAAATATCTACTCTGATATATTATTTTCTGTTAGCAAGTAATGGTTTAAATGTTACTTCTCTTGTAAATATGTTTCTTTAATGTTGAATTGTAAATAAATTCCTTTTAGTTTTGTTTGTTTATTAAACTATATATTATGACAACTATCTGAAAAACTGTGTATTTATTTTCTGAAACAAGTCAGCATCACTGCATCCGTATTAGGTTTTTGCAGCGAATATGGGCAGCAAACTATGTATCTGTACAGGCAACCCTCTAATTTGCATAGGATAATATGCGATTCATTTGTAATAATTAATTTAAGATATTTACTTTCTTGCACGTTAAGATGCCTGATAAACGCTTTCAGGATGCATTATAAACTCCACTTAGTAGTCAGAAGATTCCTGCTTCAATCCATGGCATTCAATATCAATCTTCAATCTATAATATTGAGAACAGTTTATTCTATATTATATATAGCTCATCTATTTTGCTCTATGTACATACAATCTTAACCATTATTTTAATGGAGAAAATGGTAATAAAATTTACAAAAAAAACATGCACAAAGATGAAACACTTGGCAATTTAAATATTATTTGAAAATATGCACAAAGTAATACCTGAGTATCGATTGTTTCTTCGTTAAGTCTGGGTCTCATTATTCATAAAACTAAATATATTTATCATACTAAGTCATATATGAAAAGCTGGTGGAAGTGAATTATTGTTGACACATATTTTTTCTATCAAATTAATGTTTTAGAACAATAGAGTAATACATTTCGCCATGTTTAAACTAGTATTGATAGATGGTAATATACATTGCAATTTATAAAAGTTCCCGAAAACAGCGTGAAAAGTTAATTTAAAAAAGAATCACCGAAACGTGCATGGTGTGTGATTGTTAAAAATAACAAACAATAAATGACGTTATTATCATCGCCAAATCTATTCACATATAGTTCATTAAAATGTATTGAAGAAATTGAATATTTTTAGCATCTATTTAAACGTTATTTATCACCATAATGAGCTTTACTTTTTAATTATATTTTTTTCGTCTGCGGAAATTCTTTTCAAAAATGATTTTAATTACGCATTGTTTCATATGCAAGAATTCAACGATCAACACCAAGCGTATGCTTTTTACAAAATCCGACACGCTTCTATTTTATAAAAAAAATAATCCCAAAAGTTTTGGGATGTTTTTAATCCCAAGATTGAAATTTATCAGATCCCGAAACCCCATAGTATGTATAGTATTTACATTGTTTCAAAAACAAAGCATTAGGTTAAATCTATTTGTTACTCAATAAAATTTTGCAAAGTTCTGAAAACAGTCACTTACTAGGTTTAAGTATTACTGGTATATAGTAATACTGCGACAGATTTTAACTACTACCATACAATAGTTGTTGACTTTAAGGTTGGCTATAAACTTTTTAAACGCTCTGCTGCAAGCTTGTACAACTGTAATCGTACTTTGCTGTCAAAATTTGAAGTATAGTTTGACATTAGCTATACGCTACAACCAATAAAGCTTTATACCAAGGCAAGCAAACCATAACAAGTCTTTCTACAAGAATAAAAACACCAACGGTACGCATAATAGTCTTTTGTTGTTAAAGCAAAAGTCATAATATAAAATAAATAAATTTGTTGGTTATGTATTTATAATACGAACGCAATGTATTTTTTTCTTATAAACAGTATAAATAAACATTTCGGCATTGCTATACGATCTAAGGCCAAGCGATTCTCGAATATGTGCAATTATTTTCTTATTTCAACATGTTCTTCAATATTTATGATGAGTTTTTCCAACTTGTTTATAATCAAAACAATGGGGGGCTTAACACAAATTTCACATGTTTGATTTAAAAAATCAAGGACTGCCCTTACGCATAAACTGTTTACTAATACCTTATGTGTAATTTGTTATTAATATCCAATTCCAACAAGGAACAAAAATAAATCCTTTCCCCAATCCCCGTTCCGTGACTGATTCAAGCGTACATAATGGACGGTGGGAGTTATTTTTATTCGTTCTATATGGCATCCAATACATAGCTAACAACATGCTTTCGCAAGTTGCTTTGAAAGCCATATCATACTTTGAATATTCACCCCACAAATACAGCAACAAATGAGCCACAAACCAAAGACACAAGTAAAGTGTGTTTAGTGATAGTAGCATAAGCAGTCTTCGAGTTGTACTTCTTTAATGGTGAGGGTATCACATGGTCAGATTTGTGAGAATAAGTATCACACTTTCAAAATGAGTTGACAAATTACGGGTATTTCGATAATTATGTGACATTATCATATTTCCTCTAAAACTATGTTAGATTATTATTGTTTTGTGTGACATGATTGTCTTGAATATTCAGAGATGTTAAACATAAAAAGAAGAGACACTCGTACGTCATTTAAAAAGATATACCTATAGTGGGGGGCATATGGTGATTGAGTCGTTAACACTAGAATATAATTATTTCCTTGTATTCCTTAATCTTTCATTTATAGTTCATAACTTTTTCAGTCTGAAAATGTCTTCAGGCCGAAAATGCAAGAATTGTGGTTCATCCGACATAGAAGTAGATCCGGCAAGAGGAGATGCCGTGTGTACCAATTGCGGTACTGTCCTCGAAGACAATATTATCGTTGCAGAAGTGGAATTCCAGGAAAACACACGCGGAGGACCTTCAGCCATTGGACAGTTTGTTTCGGCAGAGACTAAAGGCGGCGCTACTGGATTTGGAGCTTGTAAGATGTTGCATTGAATAAATATTGTTGAATTTCTATCAGTCACAGATTATTTAGGATACATTTTTCTCAATTCTTAGATTTTGAATTTCTCAACCAACAGCATATAACTATTTCCAGATATATTTTAGCTATAAATTTGATAGTACAGTAGAAACTCGATCTATGTTTCGCACATTCCTCATTTTCCAACATTTATCATTCATTTTTTATAGTCTTATCACAACACTAACATTTTGTGACAAAAATAATAATGGCTGTAGAGTAATCTTGAACCCTACCAAGTACCAATGCTTTTCAGTAAAATGTTAGGATTTAAAGAGTAACGGTTGTTGGCCAATTGATCTAACTATGCCCAGGTAAGAGATATGAAAATATCACACATTTATGTCGATGGGTAAATTTCATCAACCAATTTGAAACGAAACATAAAGTCGGCATCTGTGGTCTAGTGATAAGAGCTGTACCCTAGCTTTCAGATGAGCTTCAATGGTGTTCAAGTCCTGACAATGTAAATGTCAAATTGAGATCTTTTCATTTTAAGGTTTTGATCATGGGTGTTCGTGTATCTTTTGTCGAGATGACCTTAAATGACATAAAAAGTTCATTATGTGATTTAAAAAAAGTCGAAACATCTGATTATTAGCTGTAGTGCTAAATATATTGTTTCTATTTTGCAACACGTAATAAATTATCTTTAATTATCTGCAGCATTTCACATGGGCATTGGAGTCGAATCCAGAGAAGTGACCATCAGAAAAGCCAAGCATGGGATTACCGCTTTAAGTCAACAGCTTCGTCTCAACCAGCACTGCATCGACATCGCTTGTAATTTCTTCAAAATGGCTCTGAGCAGGCAACTGACCAAGGGTCGTCCGGGGGCTCATATACATGCCGCTTGTGTCTACATCACCTGCAGAACGGAAGGAACAGCTCGTATCCTTTTCCATGCTATAACATTACAAACATTTATTTGTCAATATTATCAGTGTTTTTTTGCTTACACATTGTCATTTTAATTTTGGTTTGGGCATGACATAGTGAACACAATCGAGTAGTTCTCAACGCACACAAGCTTTCAAAGTACAAACTGTCTTTACCGGTAATTGCTTTTAAGATACTCCTGGAAGTCATTTGAAAGTGCTTAGCCCTGCTGTGTTACAGGACATGTCCAGCAAGAACTGTAAAATAGATTCAGGGATTTTCCTATAGAATGGATTTTTTTTCATACACTGTATCCTACTTTTAAAATAGCTTAGCACAATAAATTGAATCATTGGATTGCAAAAACCATTCTGGACAATTTTTTATGAAAATGACCTATGAACGCTATATTTTTCTTTAGCTTAAATTCTATCTAGTATCTTGAGGCTAGTAAGAGTTTCAAATTCTATCCTATCTGTTGAAGAAATCATTTCGAAAATTTGTGTCATTTGAAAAAAACCTGTTTGATAACAGTTTCAAAATTTTTTCATACTTTTTATACACGTTATCTTCATACAAATTAAATGGTTGCATTAAATTTGCTAACACATACAATGCCAAAAAATAGTACATTTAATGTTAGGTATGAATACAGCAGTTTTTCATCGTTTACTCAAAACTTGAAAACGCTTCCAGTGTTTTTAACTACTCAATGATTTTATAATATCAAGCATTTATGGTTTCCCATATTCAATTAACGTTTATTGCAGGGCTGTGTAGTCGGGTAAAAAAATGACGACTCTGACTCCGGCTTTAAATATAAAACTGACTCTAAATTGAATTTTTCAATAATTTCTGTTTAACTAACATATCTATCTGTATAGCATCAGATCTTTCTAGTTACTAGAATAATTCTAGTAGAGTTCACCAATCAATACAATGAATGGACTAATAATTTTTCAATATCTTTAAATTATTTTTATCTGGTTTTTCCAACTTCAACTCTGCAGCCCTGGTTTATTGGCGATATCTTATTTTAATCTACATTTTCCTTGACTCTTGTGACTAACATAGATTTACTGATCGACATAAGCGATGTACTTCAAATCTGCTGCTATCAACTGGGCAGGACTTACCTGCGACTCTCACAAGCTCTCTGCATCACTATTCCATCAATTGGTGAGTCAATAATTTTCACTTGTATGCATGGTGTTCTAAAATGATGTTCTTTTAATTTTATTGGATATTCTCCAGTATACATTGTTAGAATGGAGCAGATAGTAACTGTCTTGATATTTCGATCCGTATATAAAGTACACAGAAGGGATACAATACTGATTTTGAAAATGTAAAATATTGATGTTTCGGTATTCAAACACCAAAGTGCTACTTCCTGTCCTAAGCATTCTTGACTGTACAAGTCGACAGCTTGAACACACTTGTATTAGACACAAGTAAAATAACATACAACTGTTGTTTGAATGCGTTTCACTCAGTCACATTTTCTTCTTTAAGTAGGTTAAAATTTGAAATTTAATCATCTCAAACCATAAATATTTCTATTATTTATTAAATTCATTGTATGAAAGTCTTGCATCGACTATGCATTGTTTTTCTTTATATTTTCCGTACCTGTATTGATTTATTAGTCTGATATTTCAATCCCTATTAATATCAGTGGCGTACGGTGAGTTTAAATGTTAGGTGTTCTGTAAATCAAAAGTTTTTTTTTTCAATGAATTTCATTATTATTTATACATAAATTCAATTCTACGCTTTTGAGACATGGGATTGTCAATAACACTGTCGAAAAATGTACTTTTCTGTATTAGCTTGATAATTACTCTTTTTTACATTGAAATCAAGCTTAAGCCTGTTTGAGTGGGCATGGTTTATCAATTTTAGTAATAATAAATTTCATCTCATAACTTCTGTTTAAAAACAAAGTATTCAAAAAATCTTGAACATTTAAGGTAAAATAAAATTTAGAATTAAAAATATAAATATTGATGATATCTTATATAATAAACTATTATTAGTACGCCAAATTAAAAATTGACCGGTTTAAGGAATAATTTATAAAAAAGCAAAGATGCGAAAGTTTTGATTTCTACTCCCGATGATTTTGAGACCGAGTACACGTGCGTGTTGTAACTTAAAAGGTCGCCTTTGAACGTAAAACTGCAAATAAAAACATTAATCCATGCAACGTAGTACTTATACAGTTGCACGGGTTGCTTGGTTGTACAGCCGTAATACTGGACGCCTTGCAGATTATATACGATAACACACGTCTACAAATTCACTTTAAATATATCACTAGTTCTAGGGTGTTCGACAAACACCAAGCACACCTTGAATATATGCCACTGCTTAGTATATGTCTTAAATAGTTTTTCGGTTTAATAGTTTTTAGATGACATCATAAGAAAATAATCTGTCAGTATGTGTTTGAATATTCGTGATATGTCTCATGTGATGGACGTACTGTCACTTTCTGATAGAATGCACCAAATCTTAGTTTGGTATTATCACAGCAATGATTAAATCTACCTCTCGGCATTTTTTTCATTTCTTTGTAATGTACTAATATATTCTTTCACAACGGTTTACGTACGGTAAAATCTCAATTTAACGAACTTCAGACTTAACGTAAAATTTTTCATTCAAATATAAATTATTTAAACATCCTGTTATCGGTATAATTGCTTAAATCTATGTCATTAATCGTTACTAATTTTCTACACATAAGCAATGTGATCTCACAGCAAACCGTTCCGAGTGCTAAAATTGTCAAAAACGTCCTGTTAACCCTCCAGAATGGGAGCAATTTTTTCGATAAAAATATTTTTTAAGCCATATTGAAACCACGGATAACATTTATTCCTAACAAAATTTAAAAAAAATAAAACGCAAAGTTGTTGTATAGAAACCCCCCCGCATGACTATATGGTAATTTTCATCCTTTTATTACCGTGTAATATTGTGTACGGACAGTAGTAAGGACGATCATGACCGTATTGGCAGGCAAACATTTGGGGTTGAAATATAGCTAAACGTGAAATTTTTAAAAATATTTTCAATTTGACTTCTTTAGACCAACATAATTTTAAAACAAATATATTAGCAAAAGAACTGTAAATAATTTGATGTTTTGATAAAAAAATAACTAACAGTATCAAAAAGTCCATTAAAAAAAAACAGAAATTCAAAAAATCGCATGTGCTTTTGGTGGCCATTTCTGTCCCTTCGGCTGATGGCTAACTGTACCCTTCTTAACCAAATAAGAGTGAAAGCAAAGATATTCAGGTAGAAAGGATGAATAGTGGAATCAATAGACAACGGTTTTTACAGGGACCATATGGTCACGCTCGTCCTTGGAGGGTTAATGTTATCCTCCTTAAACATCATAAAAAATGTTCTACGTACGTAGACACACAGCTGCAGCAATTTTGAAGGGTGACGTTTGATGGTTTTACTTGAGTTTAGCCACCTTCAGCTAGGTCAATTTAATTACTTGTATAAACACACCCCCATTATTCTGCTTTTAAATATGGACAAGCAGAGAATAATTATTTTGAGGTTGTTAAATCAAATTGATAAAGTTCATTTGTGTGAAATGGAGAAATCCTACTATATTACATAATTGCCATTATTCTGTTATATCGAAGTTTTAATGTAATCAATTTTATTAATTAGTAGGTAGGTAGGAATAGTGTTGAATTTAATAACAATAAAAAACAGCGATGTAGTTTCTAAAATATAGTTTTTTTATGAATTATAAATAGCACAAGACAATCGCAACAAATTTATCACGTTCCAACATTTGACTCAAAATCACCAATTCAAAAATCTATACTATAATGGTATTTTAAATATTTTTATTTCCAAATACGTTTCAACTAGAACTTCATATTAATTTTTTTACCCAATATCATACTATGTTATAACTACATCTGGCATCCAAGCTTCTTCTATAACAGATCAACAAAAACTAAGATAAAAACAAACATACTTAAATATTCTACAAAGAAAAAATCATATGAATATTAGTAAATACATCACAAATCTTAACTTATTACAGGAACCGAGCCCGTTAAATGTTTTTTTCTGTTTAACCGACGTATAGCACTCGATTCGCAGTACATATTTACACGTTTGCAAATTCACAAAGCCGTTATACAGTCTATAAACATTACGAACGCCTCAGGCACCCTTCTGGACCGAGAGTTTTAGAATAAGTTTAATAATTGTCACATTCAAAACAAAATAATGATCGTTTTAATAATTTAACAATTGCATTTTGAGATAATACCGCTTGTCTTCTTTTTAACATTAAATTTCTATGGAATATAATTAAAAAGAGTATGAATTCCACATAACTGTGTTTGTCATCATTCCAATTGAAAAGCAAAACGTAGCCTATAATAAATGGATGTTTTATAATATCTACAATAAATAACTTTGATTCGACAAAAGAAATGTAGTCACAAAACAAACATTTTCTACGAGTCTTTATAGACACATTACGTGATCTCTGTTTTTGTATCATTACTTTGTTTTCAACTCTAGAGTAATAAGGAAGGCGAAATGTGAGTAAATATCGTTATCACATCAAAGACCGTCGTCGGGATCAATCGCACTGTCTCAGTTCATCACAATAGAGTCTGTTTGGTATTTTAACCCTCATATTGTGCATCACGTTGAGGGAATATCAGTCTTCCGAATTTGCGGCCGACCCCGAAGCGGTATTGACGGTCGGGCCGTAATATATCAGTTCGGGAATCTGCCCTCCCTGCACGCCGGTTCCGTTGGTGCTCTCCGACGAACACTGGAACTGAAACGTGACCGTTCCCATGTAAATTTCACTGAGGCCTTCTTGTCCGAAGTAACTCAATTCGCCTCCGTCCAATATCGCCGACGCTGTGTAAAAGCACTCAGGCTCTATCTGAATCGGGTTTTCAAAGTAAACGTGGAAAGTGTTGCTCGAGCCGTCTGAGAAAAACTTTGTGTTGTTTTCTGCGAGAATTCTTCCCAATCGTTTTAATTCTATCTTAACATTATAGTCTGCGGCACCGTTCGAGGATCCGTAAAGACCGAAGCCCACCACAAATATTCTCTTGTCGACTGAGAACTGGATGGAGTCACATCTTCCTCTGTAACGCCACTGGTTACTTCGGTATGCGCACGATTGAAATCTGTGACACACCTGAAAAATAAAATAACAATATAAACATACGTGTAATATCTTTTGAATGAATTCTTTAAACTTGAGTAGAAAGTAGAATATTTAATTTGTTTTACAATATACTGAGATGCATAATGAAAATATGTTGACAATAAACAAGTTAGAGTTATAATATTACTGTATTTGATACAGAATTATAATAAGCAAAAAATAATTACCAATGATTTAAGTCCCATCCGCGGCTTAGTGGGATATGTGAGTGCCGGCTTATTGGTGGCAGTGAAGTGCAGGAATATATCGATTGTCTCCTCGTGAGTCAGAATTCCCTGTTGAGCAGCCCCGTTAGCAAACTCTTCCAGCGTCATAGTAGGAATACGAACCAAATATATGGCATTCCCCAACACGGCTCTCTTGTTCTGAGGAGTCGGTTCAACGTCTCTCCGGCAGCATTCTGCCTGCGCCCAGTTTAAAGCCGCCTCGAATAGGTTTATCTCTTTGCAGTTGATAGTTTCTCTCGCAAGAACTGATTCCAGAGTCGACATGTCTATGTCTACAAAACCTTCCGACCGAAGAGCCATTTCTGCCTGAGGAAGAAATTGATTTTCACATATCACTCTGAATATTTTTATTAACTTCATTTTTTTTTACGAGCAAAACATTCTCATCATCTAGACATTTTGATGCAACAATGTGGTGTTATTGAAATATCAACATTCATTGTCACCAATAATATAATCGGCCTATCTTGATTTCAAAGTCTTTAAAATTTACGTCAGTTCCTGAACGTACATATCAAATTGTATTAGTTAAATAACTATATTGAACAAAGCATTAACTAACTTTTGGTCATTTTGCACTCTTCCAAAATGACCAAGTGAGTTACTGCTTCGGTCATTCGGGGTGTCAATATAGTTTTGACAATGGCGTGATTCCAAAATAGCTATCAACTATCTATATCACATAATTCTTGTGAGTCGAATACTTTTGCTTTTTAACCTTACTAAATAGGAGTGAATCCAATGTCGATTTTTGTATATATTTTTTTTTAAATTATCTCTTATATATTTTTAAAAAATGGAACCAAAAAACTAATTTTCGGATTTTCAATGGTCCATGGTGACTATGTTTTCAACACTGAATGGAAGGCAATATCATTGCTTTCCCATGGGAAGCGAAGATACGTAAAAGGAGGGTAGTTTTGAGGTAGCAAGTTGATACAATGTGTTCCCAATAAAAAAAAATATCAATCTCTCAATGAATGCTTTCAAGTATTCCGGAGAAAAACATGTAAAGGGCACTCTCTTTTAAATTTAATGCGGTCGTTACAAGATGATACCGGATCCACAGTTAACTACGTCATGTCAGAGGAATGGACGGGATTGGGAAAATTGAAACTGCAATACAATTTTTTCTTTTCAAATCCATGTATTATCAACAGAAATATTTTTTACATCAACATGTGACAGTTCAATAATACAGACAGTGTCTAACCATCAAGGATATGTTCTCAAATATTTACTTTTACAATCTATAAAATAATCATAATTGAGCAAGTGGCATAAAGCTATATGCCAGTTAGACAGAAACAAAACCAAATTATTTAGATAGACTATGTTTACATAACTATCGGGATTTTACACATTGCACGGTCGGTTGCGGCTAATATTATTGTATTGCAGTTGAACACATTAATTAAATTATTGTTGGGACATTAGATATACAAATGACTAGACAGTCGGCAAACAAGATTATTTGAGCGTAGTGTAAACATTGGAATAAAATAATTTGCCCCCGAAACAAAATGTACAAAATCGAATTATGCACTACTTTAAATAAAATTTGGAAGGTTTCTTTTTCTCAGTAGTAGAGTAAGTTAAATTAAATTGTAATACATAATTTTTTGTGCCATAATTGCCCTATTATTTTAAAGAGGAAGTTTGAATACTTTTGGTGGGAATTCACTTTCATCATTGGATAGATTTTAACTATATTTAAATTAACTATCATTAAATAAAATGTTGAAAACAACAAAATGAAAATGAAAGCATTCAATTAGATAATAATAGGTTTTAAATACCTTCCAGGTAGAATTTTTTTAAATAAAAATACTGTTAGCAACATGTCCTCCTTTATATAACGAAGATTAATCTTTGGAGGTAGACGGCTTTTATAGGATAGTTTAATAGTTCCAACGAAATTAAACTAAATTTATGTAGTAAAAGATTCAATATTCTTTTTATAAATCATTTACATTCATTCAAGGCCTAAATATAAAATTTCAAGTCATAAAAATAAGAATCCTAAAATAGTAGAAATATATTAACGAGCGCTTAGCATATCCAAACGAAATATTCAGACAATAGAAATAGTTAACAGGTATTTATGTCCATTCCTTTCATTCCAATTTAATTTGTAAAGTTTTGTCGCACACTTCATTTCTCTGAAAAACTATCATTATTTATCAGATTTTTAAACTTTTCCAACAATCTTTTATATACAAAATATCACTAACTATATCAAATAAACTTAAGGGTTTTTAAATCCACACTATTTTGCGATGATTAATAGATATGGCAAATTCTTAAATAATCAAACTGTGGAAATAAATACAGACAGTGAACCGACACACAGAGTAAAACGATTATTATAAAATAACTAACAATAATCAACAATAGAGATTCACCAAACTATAAAATTAACAATTCATCTTTCGTATACCAATCGTTATCAACAATCGACAGTTTCCAAACAGCGTAATAAATTTTTAGAATTCGTTGTATCACCAACATCAATGTAAAACGTATCAAACTCGCAACTCTCAAGGGATATTGGGAGGCTCTTGAAGCTGGTCAAGCGAGGGACTGGTGAGATTGGACATATCGCTGGCCGTCGAACTCATAAACGTAAGGCTCTGCATTGAGTCTGTGAGACATACCTGCGCGTCTATCACTTCCCAACACCTCTGCATGAGATCGGGCTCTTCGAATAGTCTCGACTGGCTGAGCAGCAGACAAGCGTTCTTGGCGGTGAGGCTCGTCTCCAGATAGTTGACGCACGCCCTAACCAAATGCGGCACGATGTATTTCTTGGCTACATACAACGTGGACAGTACCGTATCCGCTTCTAGTTGTATTTCATCATAATATAAGTATCTGGAACAGTTCAATAAATGAAAATTTACTGTAACACAAGATAAAAGCTACTATTTGTACTCGAGTTGATTCAAATTAATTTAATATCGATTGAGCTTAAATTGAGATATTAAATATATTGTGAAATAATGAGGTTCAATCGTAATAAAATAACACGGGAAACGAGTTACGACTTTTACGAGGTAATTTAACGATTTGATACTTGCTTATTTCACAATGTTACCAGATGGCTTTACAGAGCTGTTTTGGTTGAATAAGTTTTGTGATACAAATTTGAAAAATGGTTTTGAATAAATCTATAACACTAGAAAAGCTAAATTATTACATATAACTCAATTCATTTAAACTTGACATCGTCATATTTGGTCACGATATACCTCTATTATAAAATTATTCGTATTGACAATAGAATAACAGATGTCACTCACTTTAAAAGCGTAAGGAAGGCGGACGGTTCTACGTCAGGAACTTCAATTTCTTGTTTACACTCGGCCAGGCCTCCGTAGAACATTGCGTAGAATACGGAGCTCCCCGTCGCCAGGACATACTTGTGTGCCGGAATGCACTGCGTCTGATCTACAAATGAAAGTTAATAGTTCAATGTGTGTCCATATAAAATTCTAGTCGACTGCTAATTGATAAACTGTCATATTATATTATAGATATTGGCTTTCTACAATAATTTCTATAATTATGCAACATCTGCTTTTAGGTAAGTGTAGAAAATAAGGCAAAATATGTTTTACTTGTTACACTCTCCCGGAATTATTCTGACTGTTGTATTAGCAGTTTTAGTAATTTTTGTTAGCACTCTTGGTAATTGATATTCTACATTGAATGAAGTTCTGTCATTATTCAGAGTTATTCAATAAAATTAATACATAAATTTTCTGGAGAAAAATATGAACAATTTGAGTTTTTTTACCAATAATTAGAAGAAAATAATAATTCACATTTAATATATCGAATTTCCTACTCATCCCCATTGGACTAAGGCAACAGAATATATATTTCAATGTACTACAAATTTTGTATAAAAAGTGGTGATAATTTACCTGGTCCCCCAACTATAAATTTCACATCAGCCATCAGCTGATTGTTGAACATGGCGGCGTTCCTCTCCCGAACGGTGGGTCGGCTGGCTTGCCAGTTGGGGTCCTGCGTGGGTGGCGGGGAGGGAGAGGAAATGATGTTAGCGGGCGGGGAATGGGGAGAGTGAGGCGAGGAGGGAGAAGCGGGCGGAGAGTGTTGCGTTCCACCCCTCCCGCTGCACACAACCCGCGTAGGAGAGGGGGGCGCGCTGCGACAAGCAACTTGCAGCACCTGCTGCGTGTCCGAGTGGGGTGGCGGCGATAGACCCCCTCCGCTGCTGTTCAGACTTTCCGCTGCAACAAAAAAAACCACATCAATATTTGCTAATTTTTTATAATGAAAATTATAAATACTTGAATAATCGCAGCCCACGTTTTGTTCAAGAATTATAGATTCAATCTTATCAGAGATGTAATCGCATTTGAAAATATATAATAACACCAATTCTATGTGGATTTACCGAAGAACTAACAAACCTGAGAGACTGTTTGAAAAGATATGATGATGTGCAGATTTACCTGCAGGGTGAATGCACTTCATATTTATTTCATCGTTATTTTTCACTCTGTTTGACAGTTCATTCATGACAATAATTCATTCGCAAATCAATTTTTAACTTTGAAATCCAACTGAAATAATATCACAATTTTACTGAACATGCGTTGTGCTGAAATAAAATGACGTCCAACCCTGGCCGTGGCTTTCAAACTACTGGTTGTTTTGTCTTATTTTCATATTCATGTATTCTAATCAAATGCTAATAATCTAAAATTCAAGAACTTTGTGTACAGTTCGATAGCGTCACCTTTGATATTAATTTGAATAACTATTTTTTCATGATGATGCAGTTTTGCCGAATAATTCTGCTATCAAAACAACATAGAATATTTATGCAACATTGAACTTTGTCTAATAATTGATTTTTTTCTAGAGCTTATTTACATAAGTAATAAAGAGCGAGATTAAAAAAATAATGTATGGCTAACCACTTTTCAAAATGTAAAGAAGGTTTCGTAAAATTTCTCAATATAACTTCCGGGCACCGACAGAGTGTTATATATAGATAGTTGTATTGTAGATTTCCTTCACCTACTAGTTTATGACATTTCATAATTCTATCGTTATCTAAATTCAGCTCTATATTTATTGATTACTTTTCAGTAATTATTACAGATTAACAAAGTATAATGGTTAATTTAAAACAGCATATTTTTTTTGAAAAAGACGAGATCTTCCACTAAAATTTATTTTCCTTTGAATGTATGTTTCTAGACAAAAATTAAAAACATATTGATTGATTCTACGAGTTCTTGGGGTCCCTAAGTTTCAGCCTAACATTGCAAGTTGTCAATATATTCATGCCATAGACACAGATATACAATAATTACGTATAACTACAACAATATCGGTTTTTATTTCAAATAAACAACATTGAATAAAATAGAATAAATTAACAATACACAAAAGATGAAAGGAATACATGTATAATTTTCAAATGGTTTCAAGATTCATTATACAACATGTTCAAGATAAATTGTTTTAATTGGTTTGCCGCCTAGACCACTTGAAATTTTTGTTTTGTTTTCCATAGACGCCTGCCTAATATTGAATTTTTAAAAAACAGTGGTTTCCAAACTGTATGTTGCTATGCCTCCCGTCTTCGTGTCTCCCCAACCTTTATTCATAAAGTAATAGACACATTTTAAAATACATATTTTCAACTGTTCGCGTCCCCAGGTAGGAAATCACTGTTCCAAAAACTTATAAACTACTTCAAATGTCTGTTTTTGACAGTTGACCCATTGCATGTCAAAATTGACCTTTGGGACTCCACATAGACCACTTTGAGAATCTTTGGTATACATTTTTTATAACCGTACCAAGTGCTAATAGAAGTGATTCAAAGCAGTATCTTCTTAACTAACGTGTCTGTATCGAATGAAGCAGCGTTTCCCAAACTTTTTCTCCCGCGACTTGGTTATTTTAATATTTCTCCTTGGTGACCCACTAAATTTGTTATGGCCTATAGGTAAAATAGAATAGTATATTTATGTCCATAGTCTTTATGTTATAATACAAAATAATTTACTCTGATAAACCTACACAGAAATCAAATGTACCAATAATTTATTAACGAGATGTATTACGAAATTATATAGTAAATATACAGATTTATTTTTGGAATTGGCGACTTGGCATTTTGCTTTCTTTCCGACCCGGTACCGGGTCGCGACCCATCATTTGGGAAATGCTGGAATGGAGTATTTTAACAGAATTTGTTTTACAAGAAATGGTTGTAATTTAGTCAAACAATACCTCTTTTCATAGAAGATGCGGAAAGGATGAGACTAAAAAAGTATATGTATTGAGCCGATTTCGGTCTATAGATGAGTGAATGTATAGGTACACAAATCTATAAAACATTCTATAAAAGTGCTTGATTAGAGATTTGATCCCGTGACACGGCTGATTAAAAACACTAATACTTAAGTGCGTTGACCACTTGGTTACCGGATGTGCAAGAAAACACCGTCTAGTTATGTGACACTATCATGTGTTAGTTCAAATCAGCAAGTGTGTTAGACTGCTTGTTTGCATTTATCCTAGAGGTATGGTCTTCCCATAAGAATGATTCCTACAGTGCGACACGAGGCCTCTGAGGGTCATCACAAACAATAGCATGAATATTAATTTTATTCTATTGTTATGATGATTTTATGTGCTGGTGCTGTGCTGGTGTGAGTTGGTGTATACTTTTACTTGGGAACAGGGGTGGGCTGGAGGGGGCTCGGGGGGGATCGCGCGAGCCCCTTGTTAAATTTCAGCGTGGCCGGCGAGCCCCTTGTTAAGATAAGAAAATCATTAGTCTTAGATCAAATCAGCACCTAGCTGCAATTTCTGTAGATGGTTAAATTGTATTATGAAACAAGACTTAGTAGCCCCTACATTTTTTCATTGAGCGTTGTGGGCTTTCGTGGCGGCCCTCATGGGTTTGAGTTTATCACTAGTCCTGTCTTAGCCTTATCATTCTATCCATACTATTCTCTTTGGAAAAGAATGGTTGAGCGACTAAGTAGCAAACAGTTCTCGTAGAAAAAAGACTTTTGTTGAGATACCTTCATTAGGAAGCCATATGCTCCACATTGGGAGCTAAAATGGATACAAATAAATGGATAAGATTTACCGAGCCCCTTGTTAAGATATTGGCAGCCCACCCCTGCTTGGGAAATATAAATATACTTTTTTCAACACGTGTTATTTTCACTGTATAAGTAAAAGACCGAAGTCTTCCCTTAACTATTCCAAAATCAATAACTCTTATTCTCATTTTTTATTATAGAAAATAGATAAAAGTAAAACTTTGTCTTTTTTTTTTTTTTGATTAACTTAGCATTGAATTAGTGATGAATTTGGATTCAGATTTTATTGTCTTCGACACAACTCGGAAAGGTAATGTCGCAGAGGCCTGAAAAGTATTCGTTTAGACTTGTCGAGCAATGTCAATAAATTCAATTTGCTAAATATATTTTAAGAATGAGCTCAATGGTTATACAAAAAAGTATTTTTTTTCAATAAACCCAATTTCCTTTTAGCATGATCCAAGAAAACTAATCATTTTTTTTGCTTTTGTGTAATTTATTAAACTATTATCTTCCGCAAACATAAACACGAAGTTCTGGAACCTGCCATATCCGTGTGCAAAGACAATCAGGTGTATCACATTTATTTTAATTTTGAAGTAATCAGATGGACATGAAACGGCATTGTTACATTTTTCCACTTGGTGTTCACTGTCGGTTCTTTGAAGAAAGGTATTATAATATAGTATAGGATTTTCAACTTATTATCACTTAAAAAGTGCTCGTGATTAGCGAAAATCAATTATTCTCTAATTTTCCCAATGAAAACAAACATCTCGGCAATATTCAGTTGACACTAGGTGTCTTTCAAAGTACAAAATAAACACGGCAGTATTTATTATTCATCAATTAAAATTTATCTTAGCTTTATCATGGTTTATTTATTTAAATACTATAAAAACCAATGAATGCAGTGGACTTCATAACCACTTAATTTAACAATTATGTTCTCATTAAGCCTCACATTTAATCAATATAATATTATCGGGAGTATGTAGCCTTGGTGTTCTTTTAACAAAATGTTAATTTCTCACCGTCCGAATTAAAACATCCATTCGCGACGCAATAAACGATATTTTGGCCAAATTATTCACCGAGAACGCTATAAATAACGCATTGTTATGACTTAGGATGCAACACTGCCAAAATAGTCGAACGCCCCACTTCAAAAATGCATTTAACACACGGGAGCGATTGTCAACATAAATATTGACTCACCGTTCATCCAAGCATTAGTCTGAGACACAGCCATGTTATCTTGCAATCTCTTTGGTGGTTTATGAGCCATCCTCGAGTAAAGGTTTGACATTTTGGTACGTTTTGTTTAACACACGACTGAAAAATTATGAACCGCTGGGAATCTAACTAACTTTCAGCAGCCATTTTGCAATTTGTATGCTCAGAACGAGTGTTGCCCGCGCCGATGAAACGTTTCCAATACCCACTAACAAAAATCTGCCTCAGTTTCAAATACCGATCATAACGTTTACATATTTCGTTTTTTATCTGTTGTAGGAAATTATTTTGATTTTCATTGAATAATTTAATTCCAACTTATTTTTATGAAAGATTTCACTCCTAGTACGACGCAGGGAAATATTTTTTTGATACCAGTTGAATAAGAATAGATAAATAAATATTTACAAAATTACCATTAGAGTATCCAATCCCGGACCCTTTTTGTGATCCCGGGATTTCGGGATTGACAATTTTTTTTATTGAACACTCAACATAAAGTCGTGTATAAATTGGGATTCGTGATTGAGAAAATTTTTGGTCGGCGATTTTGAAATCATGGTATTTTTTCAAACAACTTTAACAACTCTTTCCATAAAATTACCAGCGGGGGATTTTTTTTTTAGCTCTTCCAAGAATTTTCGAATCCAAAATCCCAGGAATTTACCATAAATATCAGCGCGACTTTCTTTTTTTTCTCATCTTTTTTTTAGCTCTTCCGTGTTTCATTTTCTCATTCTCGAAATCCCGGAATCCTGGGATTGGATACCCTAATTACCACTGAATCCATTGTTAACATATTTTTTTTGGAAACTGAGAGTAGTCAGAACATTTTAGATTTAACGACTGGTGGAATATAAGCTAAACCTAGCATGAAAAGTCAAATTGGCAACACTGACTGTTTTTTAAATATTAATGCTGGATTTGGAACCTGCCACAGATAGATTCACCCAATCTTTGGAAGTATAAAGGCTTTTCTGAGCAACTTTTTAAATATATAATGCCAACTCTCTTCTTTTGTTAGCAGTAGTAGACAAAAGCAGTTGTTATTTTAAGTATGGTAAATTTCATTTTAAAAATAGCTTATTTAACATTTCGTTGTGACTTTAGCATCTATTCGCATATTTTTCGAATTTTGCATCTATATATATTTTAGAATATATTAAGCATCACCCATTTGTGAGTAACCAGACAAAAAACAGAGGAAAATAATGTAAATACCCAAATTATTTTTTACAATAATAAATCGCTGATTAGTCACATATTTCTTTTTTCTATCACCATTCAAATTTATTTTTCAATTCTTTGGTTCGCTTATTAAAATTTAAGTCCTCAATAATGGAAAGATCTCTAGCAACTCTGGCAACTCAAATTGTGTTGGCCGGCAAAACGGCAAGCACCAGCGGCGGGAAAAACGATTGAATGCTTAAATGCTATTTGTTTTTGCAAGTGCAATGAATCATAAACGTGGTTAAGAATACTACAGCTGTTTTTGTTTACGAATAATAAGATAATTCACAAGCATATTTATTTAGCACAAACAGTAATCATAGATCTTGTTGCAGCGTGTGAATAATAAGTATTAATAATAACACGTACCTAATTACTTCATCTGTTGGAGAATTTTTATCAGTAAAAAACGCATTAGAAAATTGCTATCAAAAATTGTCTTTGTAATCTTAGGTTTGATGTGTATTTATTATAATTACATCCACTAAAAAGATTTATTGCTTGGGTCTTACTTCCTTAAAGCCCGTCGACACAAACACAAAACAATCATCGAAATTCGTCGTTAACGGTTCTAGTGTTGGTTATTGTTAATTTGACCGATTTATCGAGCTCATGCCTGTGGAACAAATCATGCTGCATCTAACGGCCCGTAGGCTTTTTGTAAATGCAGTTTTTGTTAACAAACGGAGTCCATATCGGACCATAAAAGTCATGCATCATACAGTCAGAAGTAGGGCTTGTCGGTTTTCAAAAACCGGTTTTAAAAACCGTTTTTTGGCTAAATTTATTATTTATTTATTAATTAATTTTATATTAATTTGGCGGTTTTTCAACATCGTAACCGGTTCTGCCGAATTTTCCATAAACAAGTCTATAAACAAAAGGACAGAAAATTTGATTTGATTTTATTTGATGGCTTAAAGACCATATGCCCCACATTTTACTTTATATTTTAGCCGCCGTTGTGGTCGACGTTGTTGGCTTCGGCTACGGAGGGCCCGGTTTCAAATCTCGGTACGGACAGTTTTATAAATTGATTTTTCAATCGATTTATGAATTTCTGTTCAAAGTCATGGATTTATGTGATGTCTTGAATTCTTCCCTCTCACCCATCCTATCCTATGAACAGGAGGGGAACGAGAGCGATTAGCTTACCACTAATCCTTTCCTAGCCCTATCCTTCTATCCTTACTCTCTTTGCAAAAAGGAGAGGTTGAGCAACTGAGTAACAAGCAGTTCTCGTAGAAAACACTTCTGTTGAGATAAACTCCATTAGGAATCCATATGCTCCACATTGGGAGCGGACATGGTTAAAAAAAAAAGATTTATTTTAAAAATCGTGGATATTGAGTTATCACAAACCATTTCTAAAAATACAAAACTTGCCCTTATCACAATCATTGTGATTGTGGTTTATTTTGAAGATTGATTACGCCGCAGTAACAAAACAACAATATTATTATATTTTTGTCTGTCTTCCTGTTCGACATAATGCATTTATATTTGAGATAAAAAACCGTTAAATATGAAAATACTGTTATTTATTTTACTATGTACTTCCAAAATTTGTTAAATGCTCACTGGGACGCTTTTCTCATACTTTCCGGACACGAATCTATAACGCTCAACTCTAGGGCCTCCAATCCCGAGATCCCGACGAATTTTACGATCCCGTAATCCCGGGATTGTGTTAGTACTAATACTAAGCTCTCACATTTTTGAATAGTAGTGCAATCCTCAAATTCCTAGTTATTGAAGTCAGTCAGCGAGCTAAAAAAAAAAAGATCTCACATCTTTCAATAATTGTGAAATCTGTAAATTCCCAGGTTTTTGAAGTCATCGTTCTAAAAAAAAAGGTGCTCGCTCCCAATGTGGAGCATATACATATCGAATGTGGAAAGGAAAAAGGACGTAACCCTCAGTTTTTCTAAAACAGCTTTTTTTCGATAATCACAATGTATACAACTTGACACACGTTATATCAAAAGGATGGAAGCTGAAAATTCCGAATTGGTATTTAAATTTAGCTTTTAAGTTTGAAGATGACTTTGTAAAAAGTTAAAATCCAGAAAAAAGATTGAAATAAAGGTTTAACCTAGACAATTTCTTTAATTAATATTAGGTTATGTCAATTAAACACCATTTAGAAGTCTCCGTACACTTCAAGGTTGTGTATAATTCATAATTTGCATATGGCCCAAAATCATCAAAACATGTTTTTTGCGCCTCCTGTAAAATTTGATATGTGTGGGTTGCGTCCTTTTTCCTTTCCACAGTCAATCTGTAGACTCTTCAACAAGACAACTTATCTCGATTTTAACCCGTATCCGAAGCCAACGCCGTTGACCACTTGACCACGCAGTCGTCATGTATAATTTATTAATAAGATGTGTTAAAAAAACAGCAA